>CM051257.1:70963069-71018069 GCA_027921565.1 Artemia sinica | reverse complement strand
ATCACTGATGAAAATTATTATTTCTAAGAGAAATTTGTGTGTGTGTTCAGTAAAAGTATGTTAGTATTAAAGAAGAATGTTGTTACTTTGATGAGAAGGTTTGTTAGTGTTAAGCAAAACTTGCTACTTCTGACAGAAAAGTTGTTATCACAATAAAAAAAAATTGTTACTTGTGAGAAAAAATCTGGTATCTTTGACAGAAAACTTGCTAGTTTGAGCAGAAAACGTATTATCACTGATGAAAAATATTATTTCTAAGAGAAATTTGTGTGTTTTAAGTAAGAGTATGTTAGTTTTAAGGTAAAATATTGTTACTTTGTTGAGAAGGTTTGTTAGTGTTAAGCAAAACTTGCTACTTCTGAAAGAAAAGTTGTTATCACAATAAAAAAAAATTGTTACTTCTAAGAAAAAATTTAGTATCTTTGACAGAAAACTTGCTAGTTCGAACAGAAAACGTGTTATCACTGACGAAAAATATTATTTCCAAGAGAAATTTGTGTGTGTTAAGTAAGAGTATGTTATATTTAAGGTAAAATATTGTTACTTTGATGAGAAATTTTGTTAGTGTTAAGCAAAACTTGCTACTTCTGAAAGAAAAGTTGTTATCACAATAAAAAAAAATTGTTACTTCTAAGAAAAAATTTAGTATCTTTGACAGAAAACTTGCTAGTTCGAACAGAAAACGTGTTATCACTGATGAAAAATATTATTTCTAAGAGAAATTTGTGTGTGTTAAGTAAACGTTTGGCTGTATTAAAGAAGAATGTTGTTACTTTGATGAGAAGGTTTGTTAGTGTTAAGCAAAACTTGCTACTTCTGACAGAAAAGTTGTTATCACAATCAAAAAATTGTTACTTCTAAGAAAAAATTTGATATCTTTGGTAGAATTCTTGTTAGTTTGAATTGAAAACGTGTTATAACTGATGAAAAATATTATTTCTAAGAGAAATTTGTGTGTGTTAAGTAAACGTTTGGTTGTATTAAAGAAGAATGTTGTTACATTGATGAGAAGATTTATTAGTGTTAAGCAAGCTTGCTACTTCTGACAGAAAAGTTGTTATCACAATCAAAAAACTGTTACTTCTAAGAAAAAATTTGGTATCTTTGGCAGAAAACTTGCTAGTTCGAACAGAAAACGTGTTATCACTGACAAAAAATATTATTTCTAAGAGATATTTGTGTGTGTTAAGTAAGAGTATGTTAGTTTTAATGTAAAATATGGTTACTTTGATGAGAAAATTTTGTTAGTGTTAAGCAAAACTTGCTACTTCTGACAGAAAAGTTCTTATCACAATCAAAAAATTGTTACTTCTAAGAAAAAATTTGGTATCTTTGGCAGAAAACTTGCTAGTTCGAACAGAAAACGTGTTATCACTGATGAAAATATTATTTCTAAGAGAAATTTGTGTGTGTTCAGTAAAAGTATGTTAGTTTTAAAGATGAATATTGTTACTTTGATGAGGAAGTTTGTTAGTGTTAAGCAAAACTTGCTACTTCTGACAGAAAAGTTGTTATCACAATCAAAAAATTGTTACTTCTAAGAAAAAATTTGGTATCTTTGGTGGAAAACTTGTTAGTTTGAACAGAAAAAGTGTTATCACTGATGAAAAATATTATTTCTATGAGAAATTTGTGTGTGTTCAGTAAAAGTATGTTAGTTTTAAGGTAAAATATTGGTACTTTGATGAGAAATTTTGTTAGTGTTAAGCAAAACCAGCTACTTCTGACAGAAAAGTTGTTATCACAATAAAAAAAATGCTACTTCTAAGAAACAATTTGGTATCTTTGACAGAAAACTTGCTAGTTGGAACAGAAAACGTGTTATCAATGACGAAAATTATTATTTCTAATAGAAATTTTTGTGTGTTCAGTAAGAGTATGTTAGTTTTAAGGTAAAATATTGTTACTTTGATGAGAAGGTTGGTTAGGGTTAAGCAAAACTTGCTACATCTGACAGAAAAGTTTTTATCACAATCAAAAATTGTTACTTCTAAGAAAAAATTTGGTATCTTTGACAGAAAACTTGCTAGTTCGAACAGAAAACGTGTTATCACTGATGAAAAATATTATTTCTAAGAGAAATTTGTGTGTGTTCAGTAAAAGTATGTTAGTTTTAAGGTAAAATATTGTTACTTTGATGAGAAGGTTTGTAAGTGTTAAGCAAAACTTGCTACTTCTGACAGAAAAGTTGTTATCACAATCAAAAAATTATCACTTCTAAGAAAAAATTTGGTATCTTTGGTAAAAAACTTGCACATTCGAACTGAAAAGTTGTTATCACTGATGAAAAATATTATTTCTAAGAGAAATTTGTGTGTGTTAAGTAAACGTCTGGTTGTATTAAAGAAGAATGTTGTTACTTTGATGACAAGGTTTGTTAGTGTTAAGCAAAACTTGATACTTCTGACAGAAAAGTTGTTATCACAATAAAAAAATATTTACTTCTATGAAAAAATTTGATATATTTGGTAGAAAACTTGCTAGTTCGAACAGAAAACGTGTTATCACTGATGAAAAATATTATTTCTAAGAGAAATTTGTGTGTTTTAAGTAAGAGTATGTTAGTTTTAAGGTAAAATATTGTTACTTTGATGAGAAGGTTTGTTAGTGTTAAGCAAAACTTGCTACTTCTGACAGAAAAGTTGTTATCACAATCAAAAAAAATTGTTACTTCTAAGAAAAAATTTGATATCTTTGACAGAAAACTTGCTAGTTCGAACAGAAAACGTGTTACCACTGACAAAAAATATTATTTCTAAGAGATATTTGTGTGTGTTAAGTAAGAGTATGTTAGTTTTAACGTAAAATATTGTTACTTTGATGAGAAAATTTTGTTAGTGTTAAGCAAAACTTGCTACTTCTGACAGAAAAGTTGTTATCACAATCAAACAATTGTTACTTCTAAGAAAAAATTTGGTATCTTTGACAGAAAACTTGCTAGTTCGAACAGAAAACGTGTTATCACTGATGAAAATATTATTTCTAAGAGAAATTTGTTTGTGTTCAGTAAAAGTATGTTAGTTTTAAAGATGAATATTGTTACTTTGATAAGAAAGTTTGTTAGTGTTAAGCAAAACTTGCTACTTCTGACAGAAAAGTTGTTATCACAATCAAAAAATTGTTACTTCTAAGAAAAAACTTGGTATCTTCGGTAGAAAACTTGCAAGCTCAAGCAGAAAACGTGTTATCACTGATGAAAAAATGTGACTTCCAAGAGAAATTGGGGTGTGTTAAGTAAACGTTTGGTTGCATTAAAGAGGAATATTGTTACTTTGATGAGAAGGCTTGTTAGTGTTAAGCAAAACTTGCTACTTCTGACAGAAAAGTTGTTATCACAATCAAAAAATTATTACTTCTAAGAAAAAATTTGGTATCTTTGACAGAAAACTTGCTAGTTCGAACAGAAAACGTGTTATCACTGACGAAAAATATTATTTCTAAGAGAAATCTGTGTGTTTTAAGTAAGAGTATGGTAGTATTAAGGTAAAATGTTGTTACTTTGATGAGAAGGTTTGTTAAAGTTAAGCAAACCTTGCCAGTTCGAACAGAAAAAGTGTTATCACTGATGAAAAATATTATTTCTAAGAGAAATTTGTGTTTGTTCAGTAAAACTATGTTAATATTAAGGTAAAATTTTGTTGCTTTGATGAGAATGTTTGTTAGTGTTAAGCAGAACTTGCTACTTCTGACAGAAAAGTTGTTATTACAGATAAAAATGTTACTTCAAAAAAAAATTTGGTATCTCTGTCAGAAAACTTGCTAGTTTGAGCTGAAACCTGTGTTATCACTGATGGAAAATATTATTTCTAAGAGAAAATTGTGTGTGTTCAGTAAACATTTGGTGGTATTAAAGAAGAATGTTGTTACTTTGATGCACACATTTAAAATACATGTGATTTTATTAATAATATTTGATTTTTGTTCTGAAAAGATACAAAAAAGCCCTTTGAAAGTATTGCTTGGTGTTGGGGTATTCAAAAAGCTATAAAGTAGAGTTGTGGGTGAAAAGAATGAGTACTTCAAGTTGTAAAATTGGTTTAGGGGGGACATTAAGAAAAGAACTTGTTCTGAAAAGATATAATAAAACCTTTTGAAAGTATTGCTTGGTATTGTGGTATTCAAAAAGCCATAAAGTAAAGTTGTGGGAGAAAAGGATGAGTACTTCAAGTTGTTTGTAGTGAAACTATATTCGTCTTGGACAACTTTAGAAAGAACTAATAAATTAAACTGAATATTTGATGTATAATGATATTAATTGCTGAAAGCTCATCAGTTTAAAATTTTACTATATATATATATATATATATATATATATATATATATATATATATATATATATATATATATATATATATATATATTATATATATATATATATATATATATATATATATATATATATATATATATATATATATATATATATATATATATATATATATATATATATATATATATATATATATATATATATATATATATATATATGTATATATATATATATATATATATATATATATATATATATATATATATATATATATATATATATATATATATATATATATATATATATATATATATATATATATATATATATATATATATATATATATATATTGGCGTGTACAAACAGCTCCTCTCATTTGATCTGCCATCTGCGGTCCAATTACCCTGGAACATGTATTTTGGCAGAAACTTTTCAAAATGCCTTTGAAACCAACTTGAGACTTCAGTTTAAAATTTCACTACAATTTTAATGTTCATTTTCTATATTAAGAACAAAAGAAAATATTTGTAATAAAATTGGTTTTCAGTAAAGCGCCAATGACGCAGTAGGTTATAGACTTTTACAGTGAGAGAAGGAGGCGATACCCAAACTCTTTTTGTAGTGATTTTTGTTCGTTTTAAGCTTGATTTGCATATTCAATTTAAATTTTACTCGTTTTAGGATTTATTCATTCATTTACTTTAATATCTATTGTATGTTAGTTTGCATTGATTGTTTATTTAATTTCCTTATATATATATATATATATATTATATATATATATATATATATATATATATATATATTATATATATATATATATATATATATATATATATATATATATATATATATATATATATATATATATATATATATATATATATTATATATATATATATATATATATAGTAAAATTTTAAACTGATGAGCTTTCAGCAATTAATATCATTATACATCAAATATTCAGTTTAATTTATTAGTTCTTTCTGAAGTTATCCAAGACGAATATAGTTTCACTACAATCAAGAGTTTGGATACTGCCCCCTTTCTTAACTGTAAATAAAAACCAAAAGCCTACTGCGTCATTGGTGCTTCACTGGAAACGAATTATATTACAAATATTTCTTTTCCAGTTCTTACAGCATCGAAAATAAAAATAAAGTTACAGTGAAATAAATTCTTGAACTGTTAGATCTTTCAACAACTAATATTCAGTTTCATCAAATATTCAATTTGATCAAATATTTAATTTGATGTTGTTTATACTTTCCAAGACTGTTCAAGACGCATATAGTTTTCAGTGAAGCGCCAATGACGCAGTAGGTGTTAGACTTTTATAGTGAGAGAAGGAGGCGATACCTAAACTCTTGTTTGTAATGATTTTGTTCGTTTCAAGCTTGATTTGCAAATTCAATTTAAGTTTCACTCGTTTTAAGATTTATTTATTCATTTGCACTAATATCTATTGTACGTTTGTTTGCATTGATTGTTTATTTAATTTCTGTTCGTTTTAAGTTTCATTTACACTTTAATAGCAAAATATTTTTTTCGTTTTAAGCTTGATTTTCATATTCAATCTAAGCATTACTCGCTTTAAGATCGATTTATTCATTTATACTATTACCTGTTGTATGTTTTTTCCTATGATTGTTTATTTATTTCTGTTCGTTTTGGGTTTCATTTGTTCTTTAATAGTAATTTCTGGTCGTTTTGAGTTAGAAATTTAACAAGTACTTGTATCTTCTGAGCTTAAGTTTACAATGGCCTTTGCTTTTCTTTGAAAACTCATTTTTCGGAATCTTTTTTAAAATTAATTTCTGTTCGTTTTTGATTGCAAAAAGTTTCAAGTTTTTAAAAATTCCTTATTTCAAAATCAAACTTAAAAAAAATCAAATCTTCATCAAAGTATCAAAACTGGTATCAAAGTAACAATATAAAAGTGAAAAAAGTTTATCCCCTTTAAAAGGAGCCCCCTTTGAAGTTTATGCAACAACCCCCTCTATGTGAAGTGCGTCTGGGGAAATAATAAATGGAATGTGGGGGGAGGCTAGCTGCACTCCGATCACTTTTTAGTCTTAAAAAGTGAATTACAACTTTCAATTTCCAATCAAATGAGCCTTCTATGAAGTTTATACGAGCATTCCTTCCATAACAACCATATATGCCCCCAGGGCATAACTTACAACGCCTACCCTCAGTTCCTGGGGGGCTGTGTTGACACGGGAGTTTTGTTATTTGAACTTTGAACTATTTTTAACAAAATGTCTATCTCAAAATTTTTATCCGATGCATTTAGAGCGTGGAGGGGGGGGGGGAACTAGTTGCCCTCTAATTTCTTTTGACTCTTAAAAAGTGAACGAGAACTTTTAATTTCCAATCAAATGAACCCTCTCGGAAGTTTATCCGAGCATCCCTTCCATAAAAACGATATATGCCCCCAGAGCATTACTTACAACACCTGTCTCCGGGCCTTGGGGGGTTGCGTCTACACTGGAGTTTTTCTTATCTGACCTTTGAATTATTTTTAATGAAATGGCGATTTAAAACATTTTATCGGATAGGCTTGGGGAAAAAAGGGTGTGGGGGGACTAGTTGCCCTTGGATATCTTTTGACTCTTAAAAAGTGAACCGGAACTTTCAATTTCCAATCAAATGAGCCCTATCTGAAGTTTATACGAGCATTTCTTTCATAAGAACCATACACGCCCCCAAGAGAGCCCTTACAACGCCTACCTACTGGGCCCTGGGGGGTTGTGCTGACATCGGAGTTTTTTTAATCTAATTTTAGAAATTTTTTTAAAAACTGGCTATCTCAAAATTTGTAGCGAATGGGTTTGGGGGCAAAAGGTTGGGGGGGGGGATAGTTGCCCTTAAATCTCTTGACTCTTAAAAAGTTAACTAGAACTTTCAATTTCCAATCACATGAGCCCTCTATGAAGTTTATACGAGCATCCTTTTCATAAGAACTATTTCTAGAAAAAGACCATCTTTGAACATTTAATATAAGGAAGTTTAGTTTTGAATATTGAACCAGGAAAAAAAATGTTATAGTGATAGATGAATGAACCTGGTAAAGCATGTATCGTCTAAACCCGTCTGGTTGCATAACACAATCTCGTCCATGGTTCCAAATATAACATGTTTGATCACTTTATAGGTCCCTAATATGGGAGGTTTTGGTCGCTTTTTGCAATGTGCTCGTCAAACTGCAAAGTATTTTCTTGTGCAATCAGTACCTTATACATGCTTACTACTGATGACTTAATCCCCCGAAGTCCCCGGGGGGAGGACTGAAAGTTATGAACGTTACCCAATGTTAACATATAGTATTGGTTATTGGGAAGTATACAGACGTTTTCAGGGGGGATTTTTCTGTTGGGTGAGGGGACCGGGGGTTATATGGGAGGATCTTTCCATGAAGGAAGTTTTCATGGGGGAAGGGACATCGCTATGAAGGGGGTGCCGGATTTCCCATGATTATTAAAGAAAAAGATCAGAAATTAAATAAAAAAACAAGTTTTTCAACAAAAGTAAGGAGCAACATCAAAACTTAAAACGTACAGAAAATATTACGTATATGATTGGGTTCACCCCCTAGTCAATACCTTGCTCTTTAAGCCAAAGATTTTTTAGTACTTTCATAAGAGCTATTTATTCTAATTAACGGCCTTTGTGATTAAGGGGTCACTTTTAAAGAATTGGATTAAAATTCGAACTTTAGCTTAAAGAGCAAGGTATTGACGAGGGGACGAAACCCCTAGAATACGAATTAAAAACCTAGGAATATAGAAGTTCTTTACGTAAGTTAATTCGTAAGTTACGTATATTTATTACAAATAAAAACGTTCGTAAATAAAATTAAACAAGTTTCGAAAAAGCCATTTAACCAAATAAAAGTAAAATTAATATGTAAATTTTGTTTTAATTATTCATGTACGGTGAGCCAAAATCAAAACCTGCATTAATTCAAAAACGTTCAAAAATAAAATAAAAAAAACAAGTTTTATTAACTGAAAGTAAGGAACGACGTTAAAACTTAAAACGAACAGAAATTATTCCGTATATGAAAGGGGCTGTCCCCTCCTCAACGCCTCGCTCTTTACGCTAAAGTTTCATTTTCTCACAGCTCTATTTGTTTAAACAATAAAAAACTTTAGCGTAAAGAGCGAGGCGTTGAGGAGGGGACAGCCCCTTTCATATACGGAAAAATTTCTGTTCGTTTTAAGTTTTAACTTCGTTCCTTACTTTCAGTTAAAAAAACTTGTTTTTTTATTTAATTTATCAAAGAGGTAATCGTATAGACTTTGAAAACAGCCTCATTCGATTTAAATTGAAAGTTCTAGACCTGTTTTTTAAAGTCAAGAATAATTGGACAATAAGCAACCCCCCCATGCCATAAAAACTTGAAACTTTTTGCAATCAAAAACGAACAAAAATTAATTAAAAAAAACTTTCCAAAAAATAAGTTTTTCAAAGAAAAGTAAATGCCATTTAAAACTTAAGCTCAGGAGATATAAATACCTGTTAAAATTCAAACTCAAAACGACCAGAAATTACTATTAAAGAATAAATGAAACCCAAAACGAACAGAAATTAAACAAACAATCATAGCAAAAAACATACAACAAGTAATAATATAAATGAATAAATAGATCTTAAAGCGAGTTATGCTTAGATTGAATATGAAAATCAAGCTTGAAACGAAAAAAAAAATATTTTGCTATTAAAGTATAAATGAAACTTAAAACGAACAGAAATTAAAGAAACAATCAATGCGAACAAACATACAGTATATATTAATATAAATGAATAAATCAATCTTAAAACGAGTCAAACTTAAATTGAATATGCAAATAAAGTTTGAATCGAATAAAAATAACTACAAACAAGAGTTTGGGTATCGCCTCACTGGAGATGTCTAAAACTTGCTGCGTCATTGGCGCTTTACTGAAAACGAATTATATTACAAATGTTTTCTTTGGTACTTAATATTGAAAATAAATACTAAAATTACAGTAAAATTTTGAACTGATGAGTTTCAGCAATTAATATCATTATACATCAAATATTCAGTTTAATTTATTAGTTCTTTTCAAGATTAGTCAAGACAAATATAGTTTCACTACAAACAAAATTTGGATACTGCCCCCTTCTTTAACTGTAAAAACCTAATGTCTTCTGCGTCATTGGCGCTTCACTGAAAACGAATTACTCGTATCTTACAAATTTATTCCTTTCCATTTCTTAAAGCATTGAAAATGAAAATAAAAATTACAGTGAAAAAAATCTGGAACTGATGGATCTTTCAACAATTAATATCATTATATATCTAATATTCAATTTGATTTTGTTTATACTTCCAAGACTGTTCAACACTCCTATAGTTTTCAGTAAGGCGCCCATTACGCAGTAGGTTTTAGGCTTCTGCAGTGAGGCGATACCCAAACTCTTGCTTTTAGTTATTTTTATTCGATTCAAAATTGATTTGCATATTCAATTTAAGTTTCACTCGTTTTAAGATTTATTTATTTATTTACCCTAATATATATTGTATGTTTGTTCCATTGATTATTATTTAATTTCTGTTCGTTTTAAGTTTCACTGATACTTTAATAGCAATATATTTTTTTTGTTTTAAACTTGATTTTCATATTCAATCTAAGCATTACTTGCTTTAAGACCTATTTATTCACTTATATTATTACTTGTTGTATGTTTTTTCCTATGACCATTTACTTAATTTCTGTTCGTTTTGGGTTTCATTTACTCTTTAATAGTAAAATCTGGTCGTTTTGAGCTTGAATTTTAACAGGTATTTGTATCTCCTGAGCTTAAGTTTAAAATGGCCTTTACTTTTCTTTGAAAAACTTATGTTTTGGAAAATTTTTTTTAATTAATAATAAAACATTGGAGACGTATGGCCTTTACTATAGGCAACGCTGTAGCGTTGCCTCTGATTGTTATTATTTTTTTTCCTAGAGGCACTTCATCTGGAAGGGGTCGCCGCATTAACTTCAAAGGGGGCTCATTCAATTGGAAATTGAGAGTTCTAGCGCCCTTATTAAGGGTCAAAAGTGATTGGAAGGCAACTGACACCCCTTCCACCCCCACCATTTCCCCAAACACATCCAATCAAAATTTTTAGATAGCCATTTTATTCTACGTAGTTGATTTTCAGATAGTAATTATGTTTTGAGGAGGACACTCCCCCCACAGCCCTCAGGGCACGGGTTGTAAGTTATACACTGGGGGCATATAAGGTTTTTATAGAAAGCTTTGTCGTAGAAACTTCAAAAAGGACTCGTTTGATTGGAAATTAAAAGGGCTAGTGCCCTTTTTAATAGTAAAAAGTTATTGGAGGGCAACTAACCCCCCTCTCATGCCCACCTTTTCTCCGAACACATCCAATCAAAACTTTGAGATAGCCATTTTGTTCAACGTAGTTACAAATTCTAGAATTAGGTCTTTGAGGATGGCAACCCCCCCCCCACAGCCTTCAGGGCAAGGGTTGTAAGTTATGCCCTGGGGGTATATAAGGTTTATATAAAAAAGCGTTGTCGTAGAAACTTCAAAACGGGCTATTCGATAGGAAATTTAAATTGCTAGTACCCTTTTTAATAGTCCGAAAGGGATTGGAAGGCAACTAACACCCCTTCCACACCCACCATTTCCCCAAAAACTTCCAAGCAAAATTTTGAGATAGCCATTTTTTTCAACGTAGTTGAAAGTTCTGGAACTTATATCTTTGAGCAGAACACTCCCCCCACAGTCTTCAGGGCAAGGGTTATAAGTTATGCCTTGGGGGCATATATGATTCTTATGGAAGGAATGCTCCTGTAAACTTCAAAGAGGGCTTATTTGGTTGGAAATTGAAAATTCTAGTTCGCTTTTTAAGTGTCAAAATAGTATATCGGAGGGTAACCAGCCCCCTCGCCCTTTTTTCCCAAATACACCCGATAAAAATTTTGAGATAGCTATTTTGTTAACAAAAACTCTGGTGTTGACACAGCCCCCCAGGGTCCAGGGGCAGGCGTTGTAAGTTATGCCTTGGGGGAATATATGGTCCTTATGGAAGGAATGCTCTTATAAGCTTCAAAGAGGGCTAATTTGATTGGAAATTGAAAGTTCTAGTTCACTTTTTAAGATTCAAAAGTGATTGAACGGCACCTAGCCCCCCCCCCACCTCAACGGATTTTTTCCCTCAAACCCATCCTATAAGAACTTTGAGATAGCCATTTTTTAAAAAATAGTTCAAAGACCAAACAACGAAAACTCCGGGGTCGACAATGCCCCCCAGGGCCCGTGGGTAGGCATTGTAAGTTATGCTCTTGGGGTATATATGGTTCTTATGGAAGGGATGCTCGTAAAAACTTCAGAGAGGGCTCATTTGATTGAAAATTGAAAGTTCTAGTTCAGGTTTTGAGAGTCAAAAACTGAAGAGATTGGAGGGCAACTAGCCTCCCCCCCCAAACGCCCCGATTTCCCCAAATGCATCCGATAAAGATTTCGAGATAGCCATTAAGTTTAAAATTGTACAAAAGTCAGATAACAAAACTCAGGTGTCGACATCCCCCCCCCCAGGGCCCGGGGACAGGCTTTGTAAGTTATGCCCTGGGGCATATATGGTTCTTATGAAAGGGACGATCGTATAAACATCAGAGAAGGCTCATTTGATTGGAAATTGACAGTTCTAGTTCACTTTTTGAAGGTCAAAAATTATCCGAGGGCAACTAGATCCCCCCCACACCCTTTTTTCCCCAAGCCTATCCGATAAGATTTTTAAAATAGCCATTGCATTAAAAACAGCTCAAACGTCAGATAAGAAAAGCTCCTGTGTCTACGCAACCCCCAAGGGCCTGAAGGCAGGCGTTGTAAACAATGCTCTGGGTGCATATACAGTTCTTACGGAAGGGATGCTCGTATAAACTTCGGAGAGGGCTCATTTGATTGGAAATTGAACGTTCTTGTTCACTTTTTAAGAGTCAAAAGAGATTGGAGGGCAACTAACTCACCCCTCCACACCCTAAATGTACCAGATAAAAATTTTGAGATAGAAATTTTCTTACAAATAGTTCAAAGCTAAGATAACAAAAACTCCGGTGTCGACACAGCCCCCCAGGGCTCGGGAGTAGGCGTTGTAAGTTTTGCCCTTGGGGAATATATGGTGCTTATGGAAGGGATGCTCGTAAACACTTCAGAGAGGGCTCATTTGATTGGAAATTAAAAGTTCTAGTTCTGTTTTTGAGAGTCAAAAACTGAAGAGATTGGAGGGCAACTAGCCCCCCCCCCAACGCCCCTATTTCCCCAAGTGCATCCGATAAAAATTTTGAGATAGCCATTAAGTTAAAAATTGTTTAAAAGTCAGATAACAAAAAGTCAGGTGTCGACACAACCCCCTCTGGGCCCGGGGGCAGGCGTTTTAAGTTATTTCCTGGGGCATGTGTGGTTCTTATAAAAAGGATGCTCGTATAAACCTCAGAGAGGGCTCATTTAATTGGAAATTGAAAGTTCTAGTCCACTTTTTAAAGGTCAAAAGATATCCGAGGGCAAATAGATCCCCCCACACCCTTTTTTCCCAAGCCCATCCGATAAAATTTTTAAAATAGCCATTTCATTAAAAATAGTTCAAAGGTCAGATAAGAAAAGCTCCTGTATTGACGCAACCCCCAAGGGCCTGGAGGCAGGCGTTGTAAACAATGCTCTGGGGGCATATATGGTTCTTATGGAAGGGATGCTCGTATAAACTTCGGAGAGGGCTCATTTGATTGGAAATTGAACGTTCTTGTTTACTTTTTATGAGTCAAAAGAGATCGGAACGCAACTAGCCCGCCCCCTCCACGCCCTAAATGTACCAGATATAAATTTTGAGATAATCATTTTCTTACAAATCGTTCAAAGTTCAGATAACAAAAACTCCGGTGTCGACACAGCTCCCCAGGGCCCGGGGGGTAGGCGTTTAAGTTATGCCCTGGGGGCATATATTTTTGTTATGGAAGGGATAATCGTATAAACTTCATAGAGGGCTCATTTGATTGGAAATTGAAAGTTATAATTCAGTTTTTAAGAGTCAAAAGTGATCAGATGGCAGCTAGCCTCCCCCACACTCCATTTATTTTTTTCCCAGAGGCACTTCATATAGAAGGGGTTTTCGTACAAACTTCAAAGGGGGCTCATTTAATTAGAAATCGAGAGTTCTAGTGCCCTTTTAAGAGTAAAAAGTGATCAGATGGCAATTATCCCCCCAAGCCTTTTTTCTCTAAATACATCTGATAAAAAATTTGAGGTAGCCATTTTGTTAAAAATAGTTCAAAGATCATATAACAAAAACTCCTTTACGTATGGCTATTTCGTTAAAAATAGTTCAAAGATCAGATAAGAAAAACTCCTGTGTCGACACCCCCCCCCCCCCCCAGGGCACGGGGCAGGTGTTGTAAGTATTGCTCTGGGGGCATATATGGTTCTTATGGAAGATATGCTCGTATAAACTACGGAGAAGGCTCAGTTGATTGGAAATTCAAAATTCTAGTTCACTTTTTCAAGAGTCAAAAGATATCGAAGGGTTGCTGCCCTCCCCTCCCCGCTCTGTTTCCTCAGACCCATGCAATAAGAACTATGAGATAGCCATTTGTTTTAAAATAGTTCAAAGATCATATAATGAAAACTGAGGGGTCGACACAACCCCCCAGGGTCCGGAGGCAGGCATTTTAAGTAATGCTCTGGGGGTATATATAGTTCTTATGGAAAGGATTCTCGTATAAACTTCGGAGAGGGCTCATATGATTGGAAATTGAAAGTTCTCGTTCACTTTTTAAGAGTCAAAAGAGATCGGAGGGCAACTAGCCCTCCCTTTCCATGTCCTATTTTCCTCAAACTCATCCGATAAGAACTTTGAGAGAGCCATTTTTTTCAAAATGGTTCAAAGATCATATAACGAACACTCCGGGGCCAACACAATCTTTCAGGGCCTGGGGTAAGCGTTGTAAGTTATGCCTGGATGGCATATACAGCTGTATTGAGAGAGAAGCTCGTATAAACTTCAGAGAGAGCCCATTTGATTGGAAATTGAAAGTTCTAGTTTAGTTTTTAAGAGTCAAAAGAGATCAGAGGGAAACTATTCTCCCACGCCCCTTTCCCCCCAAATATATCCGATAGAAATTTTGAGATAGCCATTTTGTTAAAATAAAGTTCAAGGGTCAGACAAAAAAAAATCTGGTGTCGACACAACCACCCAGGGCCTGGGGGCGGGTGTTGCAAGTTATGCCATGGGGGCATATACGGTTTTCATGGAAGGGATGCTCGTATAAACTTCAGAGAGGGCTGATTTGAATGGAAATTTAAAGTTCTAGTTCAATTTTAAGAGTCAAAAGAGATCGGAGGGCCTCTAGCCTCTCCGTGGCCTTTTTTCCCCCAACCCATCCGATAAAACTTTTGAGATAGCCATTTTTTTAAAAGAGTTGAAAGGTCAGATAACAAAAACTCCGGTGTCGACACAACCCCCCAGGGCCTGGGGACAGGCATTGTAAGCTATGTCCTGGGGCTGTACATGGTTCTTATGACAGGAATGCTCGTATAAACTTCAGAGAGGGCTTATTTGAATGGAAATTAAAGGTTTTAGTTCATTTTCTCAGAGTAAAAAAATATCGGAGGGCAACAAGCTCATCCTTCCTTCCACGCCTTTGGGTTTATCGGATGGATAAACCCAAGTTAGGACAGGCGTTGGAAGTTATACTCTAGGGGTATACATGGGCGTAGGCAGCATTAGGGAGCATATTGTCTAGGGGGGGGCAGTCGATAGTGTGATGGAGTTTTATCAACTGATTTTTCCAAACCATCTGCTTTTTCAGCCATATCTAATGTAAATTTGAAGGTTTAGGGGGGCAGCTGCCCCTCCCCCTGTTCCCCCCTCCCTACGCCCATGGGGGTATATATAGTTCTTTTAGAAGGGATGCTCGTATGAACTTCAGAGAGGGCTCATTCTATTGAAAATAGAAAGTTCTAGTTCCCTTTTAAGGAGCCAAAGAGACCGAAGGGCACATTGCCCCCCACCCACGCCCTTTTTTCCCCAAACCCATCCGATAAACATTTTGAGATAGCCATTTTGTTAAAAATAGTTCAAATATCAGATAATAGAAACTCCGAGGTTGACACAAGCCCAATTTTTCACTTTAATATTGTTACTTTGATACCTGTTTTAATGCTTTGATAAGTATTTACATTTTTTTAAAAAGCTTGATTTTGAAATAAGGAATTTTTAAAAACTTGAAACTTCTTGTAATCAAAAACATACAAAAATTAATTAAAAAATCTTTCCAAAAAGTATGTTTTTCAAAGGAAAGTAAAGGCCATTTTAAACTTAAGCTCAGGAGATACAAATACCTGTTAAAATTCAAACTCAAAACGACCAGAAATTACTATTAAAGACTGAATGAAACCCAAAACGAACAGAAATTAAATAAACGATCATAGCAAAAAACATACAACAAGTAATAATATAAATGAATAAATAGATCTTAAAGCGAGTAGTTCTTAGATCGAATATAATAATCAAGCTTAAAACGGAAAAAAATATTTTGCTATTGAAGTATAAATGAAACTTAAAACAAACAGAAATTAAATAAACAACCAATGCAAACAAACATACGATAGATATTAATGTAAATGAATAAATAAATCTTAAAACGAGTGAAACTTCAATTTAATATGCAAATCAAGCGTGAAACGAACAAAAATCACTAAAAACAAGAGTTTGGGTATCACCTCCTTCTCTCACTGTAAAAGTCTAAAACCTACTCCGTCATTGGCGCTTTACTGAAAACTATGTATATCTTGAACAGTCTTGGAAAGTATAAACAACATCAAATTGAATATTTGATGTATAATGATATTAATTGTTGAAAAATCCATCAGTTCAAGAATTTATTTCACTGTAATTTTATTGTTATTTTCAGTGCTGTAAGAACTGGAAAAGAAAATATTTTTAATATAATTCGTTTCCAGTTAAGAGCCAATGACGCAGTAGGCTTTTGGTTTTTATTTACAGTTAAGGAAGGGGGCAGTATCCAAACTGTGAAACTATATTCGTCTTGAACAACTTTAGACAGAACTAATAAATTAAACTGAATATTTGATGTATGATGATATTAATTGCTGAAAGCTCATCAGTTCAAAATTTTACTATAATTTCAATGTTAACTGAAACTATTATATTTTCAATATTAAGTACAAAAAAAAATATTTGTAATAAAATTGGTTTTCAATGACGCAGTAGGTTTTAGACTACATTGTGCGCTGGAAGTAAAATTGGAGGATTTTTTTCAATCTTAGTTTTGTTCCTTCTATATGATTAATTTTCCGATAATTCACTAATTTTATAAATATGAAGTACTTATTTTTTAAACTTATCAAACATTTTTACTCAAAAGAGAATACAGGTCATTCAGTTTCATGGTTTGGATCTACACTCCTAGTAGATCACAAAATTTATGCCCCAACCCCTTACCACTTAAGGGTTAGAGAAGTGGCATGTGGTTCTGGGACCACTCAAAGCTATGCATTAAAATAAGGATTGCTTATCATTATTTTATTTTATTCTAATAATTTACTTATTTTTACTGTTTGATAGACAGCATAAAACTATTTGTAATTTATTTGGAGAAATCTTAGTAATAAAAACCTATTTGCATTTTTTTTCGGTTACATTTTTCTAGTTTTCAGGTTACATTCCAACTTTTTCTTGCTTATTTTATTCCACACCTATATGTCTACAGTTTGTTGGTGTTTAACGCAAAAAAAGAGGGGAGGGATCCTTAGCGAAATAAGTTAGAGATACCAAAATTTTGCTTATGTTTTGAAAACCCTGAAAATCTTCTTTAGGAAAAATCGATGCGTAATAACAATATAAGAAATTGTTTCTTAGCGTAATATAGAAGAGTTTATTTTTCTTGTTTCTTCTACATGGTACTAAACGTATAAAATATATTAAAACGTGTAACCAAACCAATGCCGTAAAACCAAAACATAAAATTACAACCAGGTAAAAGAAGCTTTACCAAGTCAATATCAAAAGAACAGCTGAGGATATTAAGTTTAAAATTTTAGGGCATGTTGAGAAAGATGTTAAAAATTGGTCGGAGTGTAACCAGTCCCCATCCTATTCCCTTTTAAGCTGCCCTCCCTCCAAAGCTATCTTATCAAAATTTTGGAATAGCCATCTTGTTCAAAATAGTCAATATAGTCAAATAACTATACCTCTGGGGATGACTTAACCCCTACAGCTCTTGGGGCATGTCTTGTAAGTTACATAAGTTGTCCAATATTTTTGTATAGGGCTTGTTATTGGGGACAAGTGGCTTATTTGATCCTGATTGTTCAAAGAAGCTGTCAAACAAAATGATGGGAAGTCAAACGAAATCAAAGCCTACTATATGCAGGAGGTTTTTCAAAAGGACATAACAGTAATGTATAAGAAAGGGTTAAGGGTGTTAAGTTGAAACTTTAAAAGCATATTCAGAGGCACTTTAAAAAGCAAGGAAGGGCAGCCACCCTCCTCCCTTTTGTCCTCTTAGATTCTCTTCTAAACACTGATAGAGATCTTAAGAAACCATTTTCTTCGAAATAGTCATAACATTTAATAGCTAAGCCTCTGGGGATGCCATGCCAGCGCAGCTCCCGGAGCAAGGAATACAAGTTATACAGTTTTTCCATTGTTTACATGCAGGATTTATCATTAGGAAAGAGGGAAATTTTTGATGTGTCTAAAAAAGCTAAGGGTATTTAGGCAAAATGTCGGGAAATACTGAGGAGTAAGTTGAGCTAAATCAAAAGAAATTATATGTATCCAGGTTATCAAAAGGGTCAATATGCAATTTCTTAGAAACATGTATTAACTTGGTATTAACTTGGAACTTTGGTATTGGTATTTTTTCTTAGAAACATGTATTAACTTGGTATTAACTTGGAACTTTGGAACTTGGTATTAACTTGGAAACTTGGGGTATTAACTTGGAACTTTCAGGACCACTAGTACTACTGCTACTATTTCAGCTGCAAATGAGACTGGCTTTGACTGCAACTCTCACTAATTCCAACTGCGATAATTTGCAACTGTGTCTACGACTGCTTTCAACTGCTACTACATCTATTTGTGACTACTTTCAGGGAATGTCAGTTTGATGTTTTGATACTTTGACGAAACTTTATGCTAAAAAAAAAAATTGATGTTCAAACTGGAAACCTTGAAAAACTTGAAAATTTGGAAATCAAAAACGAACAGAAATGGATTTAAAAAAAGAGAACCTTTCCGAAAAGGAAGTTTTCCCAAAAAAATTAGAGCCGTATTAAAGCTAAGACCAGCAAAAATAAATTCCTGTTATAATTAAAGCTCCAAACGGCCAGAAACTACCATTAAAGTATTAATGAAACCCAAAACGAACAGAAATTAAATTAACAGTCATATCAAACAAATATGCAACATATACTAATATAAATGATGAAATACATCTTAAAATAAGTAAAACTTCAATTGAATATTCAAAACAAACTTACAACGAAAAAAATCACTATAAATAAGACTTTGGCTACTGCCTCTAGCTGCTAAGCTTTCAGTAATTGGTATCATTATAAATAAATATCAAGCTTAATTTGATTAGTTCTTTCCAGGGACTGTTCAAGAAACATCTCCACATCTGTATGTGGGTTAGGGGCAGTAGAAAAAACTCTTGCTTGTAGTGATTTTTGTTCGTTTAAGTTTGATTTTAAAAATTTAATTTGTACTCGTTTTAGGATTTATGTCTTCATTTATATTTGTATATGCTGTATGTTTCTTTGCTATGATTGTTTATTTATCCGGTTTGGGTTTTATTTATTCTTTAGTAGTAATTTCTCGTCGTTTTGAGTTTAAATCATTATAGGCAAGAGCTCTATCAATGATATTATGCGCGCGAACTGCTCGAGATAGTGCTTTCCCGCTCATGATATGCTTTACTGTATTCTTGGCGTAAATTTGCTCAAGCCCTTCTTCTAATCCAGTGTCTTCCATAATGTGTCCGATTGAACCCAAAAAGCTCACGCGAGCGTGAAATCCTCCAAGTAAGATAGTGAGGTCTTTCAAAGAGCTTCCAGTCGGCTCAGAGTCCGCAATTGTCATAGCCTTCCAGTAAAGGGGCAGATCAAAAGTCACTAAAGCCGTGACATTTTGTTTCCTTGCCTGTTCACACACGTAAAGCAAGGTTGAGTAGACACAAGACTGGTCACTTGGGTTATAGTCAATCATTGGATGGAAGAAGACGGCAGCTTTGCCAGGGCGAGATCCCTTGTGTACTGATTGCATGAATCCAGACCAGTTCGGACATGGCTGTTTGAAAAACAAAGACGAATACCATAATAAGACGGTGTTAGAATCGCGAGGCTCATCCAGTCGTGACAGCAAGGGTTTGTACAGGACGTTCGGGTCCGTCTCTCGTGCTCTGTTGTAAAAGTGAAAGGACATGGATGACAAAGCTTTTATATCTTCAGCAGAGACCTCTTTTCTAGAAATGGACCTTAATACTTTTCCAGGCACCGGAGTGATGGCAGAAATAATCCCCATTCCATGGAAAGTACCGCGTCCGTCTATAGTACAACTGTTATGGTCGACATTGTCAGCGACGTAGTGGAGAAAACTGTTTTCCTGAACGTCTTTAGGTCCTTGGTTTTTGCTGACTGCCGCACAGTTTTCGCTATATTATACCAGAATCGAGTCTCCAAACGTACCGAAATAACAAAATCGAAAAAAGGATTTTTCACCCCTTTTACCCCCTTTAAGCAGCCCCAGAAGGTTTTCCCGGGGGGCAATTCTAGCGGATTTTGGATATGTTGTTCTGCAATTATTTCTGAACATTTTAGTGTGAACAAAGCTTCCCAAATGTCAAAAATTAAAAACGCTATTTTTTTGACCCCTTCCACCCCCTTTAATCAGCTCCAGAAGGTTTTCCCAGAGGGCGATTTTAGCGGATTTTGGATATGTTGTTCAGCGATTTTTTCTGAAAATTTTGGTGTAAAAAAAACCTTTTGTTGCAATTTTGTCCCGGTCAAACTGTACTTTTACTGGCCTATTATAGTATTTGTTATTGAGAAGTATGCAGACAATTTTTGTGGGGAGGGGGATTTTCTGCTTGCGATGCGTTTCCCAGGGAGATAATTTTTAATTTGGAGGGAAATTTCCGGGGGTAGACTTTCTAGGGGAAATTTTACACTTGGGATATGTGACAGGATTTCTATACATTTGTTTTTATTTGTCTTACTTTATCTTTGCTTATTCCCTTTTGCATGTGGAAATATTCTGGGGGAATTGTCCGAAGGACATTTTCTGCGTGTTTGGATTTCTAGGATATGATTTCCATGGAAGGAGAATTTCTGGAGTAATCGGAAAAACGGTATGGAACTAAAAGTCTTTTCAAATGAAAATATGCTAAGGAGAAGCTATTGGGTTGAATTTTTTGAGAGAAACTTTACGGGTAGGGGGGGGGGAGTGATTTCTAGCGAGGATGGAATTGTCCGAAAAAAATTTTGCGGCGTGGGGTGTATTTTACATGAGACGAAATTTCCGAGGAGGAGTTTCCCGTGAGTAGAGGGAATGTTTCATGGAGTGTAAGCCAGATTTACCGGCATTATTTGAAGACACGATCAGAAATTAAATAAAAAAAAGTTTTTTTTTAACTGAAAGTAAGGAACAACATTAAAACTCAAAACAAACAGAAATTATTCCGTACATGAAGGGGTTTCCCCTCGTCAATACCTTGCTCTTTACGCTAAAGTTTGACTGTTTGTCCCAATTTCTTTCCTGGAACACAAAGATCGTTTAATAAGAGAAGGAATCTTTTTTAAAAGCACTAAAAACTTTTTATGGTAATTTACTATCACTGGCTTGAAACTATTACCCCTGGAAAAAAGACGGTCAAGATGGTCAAGAAAAAGTTTTCAAGATGGGGAACTGTGGACCTTCCACTAACCATTACAAATCTAACCATTTCTAACCATTACAAATCATTACCATTACATAGGATTTCTAACCATTACAAATCAATTGGCTGTCTCAGAATTTACACTCTTTAGCTTTTGACCGTATTGTGACCAAAACTGGCGTTTTACGCCACAATATCGCAGAAAAACGGCACTTTTTTACGCAATTTATTTTAAAACGGAAAAAGGGCATTAGGTATTAGCATATCTGCTCAAAATAGCCTTTTCTGAATATTTTATCACCACCGATTCGATTTGACAACCCAAGGTGAAAAGAAGGGAAATAACGGCTACCAATACGAAAATTTCATTTTGTTTGTTTTACAGGGTGGGACCCTGAAAACCTACATTTTCTTTTTTTTAATCTTAAAGAATTTTTTTTATTAAATTACAAGTCACCGTTCATTTGAATAAAATGTACTATTTCCAGTTGGTGGTAATTGGGAAATAATTGTCACAAGACAGTTTTTGTTTAAGCCAGTTTTTAATCTTCGGTTGCTGTTGGCCGTGTTTACAAAGTAAATACTTAATTTTGTTGTCAATACCTGTGCATATAACTTGTATTAATAAAGGAACGCTTAAAAGATCTCCTTAAAGAAATCTTAAAGAAAGATCTGAAAAGATCTGCTTAAAGGAATGCTGGACTACCAAACAATCTAGGAAAGGGGTGAGGATGTTAAGAACTGAAAAATATTAGAACTTATTGTGATGTTGAGTTATATATCAAGTCAATATGCAATGTAGACATCTCATTGATTTGATAAAGCTTAGAGCCCGTGCCTTCCAATTAGAGTAAGACCTAATAATTCTGTTAATAAGAAGGGTATAGATGGATATGGGTATCGATAAAGTGGTGTGAATTTTGTTTGAATCACAAATCCCTCAATCACAAAGGCCGTTTAATTAGAATAGATAGCTCTTTTGAAAGTACTATAAAAAACTTCAGCGTAAATAGCGAGGTATTGATCAGGGGGCGAACCCCCTCATATCTGTAATAATTTATGCTCGTTTCAAGTTTTAATGTTGCTCTTTACTCTCAGTTGAAAAAACTTGTTTTTCTTATTTAATTTCTGATCATTTTTTAAATAATGCTGGGAAATCTGGCGTCCCCTTCATAGAAATGTCCCTTCCCCCAAGGAAACATCCTCCATGGAAAGATCCTCCCACTTAAGCCCCTCCTCTGACCCCTCCCCCCCACCCAGAAAAAATCACTCCTGAAAACGTCTGTATACTTCCCAATACCCTATATTTTACAATGTAAACAATGGGCAAAAGTTCATAAATTGCAGCCCTTCCCCCCGGGGAAAGGGGAACTAAGTCATCCTCAAAGACATATTTATTAGATTTTTTACTATGTTGAACAAAATGGCTATCTCAAAATTGTGATTGGGTGACGTTGAGAAAAAATGAGTGTAGGTGGGGCCCAAGTTGTCCTCCTATTTTTTTTGGTCATTTAAAAAGAGGAATAGAACTTTTAATTTCCGTTCGAATGAGCCCTCTCACGATATTCTAGGACAACTGGATCGCTACGATCACCCCGAAAAAAAAAAAAAAAATAAATAAATTAACACGCATCCGTGATCTTTCTTCTGGCAAAAGAATACAAAATTCCACATTTTTGCAAACAGGAGCTTGAAACATCTACAGTATGGTTTTCTGTTACGCTGAATCTGATGGTTTGATTTTTATTAAGATTCTATCACTTTTAGGGGGATGTTTCCCCCTTTTTTCGAAAATAAGGCAGTTTTTATCAGGCTCGTAACTTTTGATGGGCTGAACTAAATTTTATAGATTTGAAATAAACATAAAAATCCGACTCTTTTGATGTATCTACTGATATCAAAATTCCGTTTTTTAGAGTTATATTACTTTATTTTTAGAGTTA
Source organism: Artemia sinica (assembly GCA_027921565.1). Classification (NCBI taxonomy): domain Eukaryota; kingdom Metazoa; phylum Arthropoda; class Branchiopoda; order Anostraca; family Artemiidae; genus Artemia; species Artemia sinica. The sequence continues at coordinate 70,994,913 of CM051257.1, read as the reverse complement.
TATTTAGAGTTATATTACCGTACTATTAAGCGGGGTCGCTCCTTACTTAAAGTTCGTTACCACGAAGTGTTTGATAAGGAAGACTCACTGCTATTCTTCACTGGAGTAGCAAGGGTCTAGAACATGGGATTATTTTCAAAAAATCTTAGTTTGTCGTTTTAATGTTCTGGTTTGTATTGTTCTAATATTCTTAGTTTGTTCTTAAATCTTTATCTTATTATCAAAAATTCTTAGATTGTCGTTCTAATATTGTAGTTTGTATTATTCTAATACTCAAACTAATATTCTCAGTTTGTCATTATTATAGTTTTGGTATAGCGAATATCGCTGATTTTCGTTTATTTGATTTTTGACACTATTGTGTATATGACCATGTTTTGGTTTTCAATACAAGATGTCGTACCTAAAAACCCTGTCTGAGATTCCAAATGAGCCCTGAAAGCACTCCACTAGCGGCGACATAAAAAAAGGAGAGGGGTAAATCAGTGCTTCCCAAGCAAAAAACATAAAATCGTTGGTACTTGAAATGGGGGACTGTGATTCTCCTATATGGGGAATTCAGCTATCATGATTCCAATAATGCAATTATATGTTCGATCTGATTCCATCTTATAAAGGTTTTAGGCTACTTTTCTTAAATTTTCATAAATTTGTTTTCGCACTAAAATTTTACCAATTCTATTAGCTGAAATAACAGTTATCATTCTTGAATCAGCTTTGAATGGCAATCCTTCCTCACTTGATGCTTGTTTTTTTTTTCAAAACGCGTTGTTCAATTTTCAATTCACTACGAGCTAGAGTTCGTTCTTTACTAGGTTGCGACTAACGCCTCAACCATGAAATCCGGCAAGCTGAAAAATTGAAAGTTTCAATTATGTAATAATAGATTTGGTGGAGTTGACTTGATAGATTTGGTATCTTCTTTTTTTCCATTGTGTCTATCGGTCCAATTTTTCCGAGCCATTTATCAAGGGGTAAACATAATATTTCAGCCAAGAGAATTGAAATGAAATACAGATGATAATTCAAAACATATTTCTGGACTTCTTTTTTTTCATTTTATTACAGCAGATAAAAAAGCATATATAATGAAATTATTATAGAAGAAATAGGAAGTTATCGGTTGACTGGTTAAAGTTTCGCAAGGGAAATTTTCTGATGGTATGACTTTGAAATTTGGTAAATTGCTAGTAAATTCAGCATCAAGCAATTGAAGAGTTGGTTATTCAGTCGATATGAATATTTAATTCCAATTTTCTATTATATACGGAAAAATAATTTGTAATTATTGATTAACTAACAACAGTCAGATTGGGTAACTGATGATTTGCCCGAAAATCAATCCTGTAAACAGATAAAAGAAAGCCGAAAAATAATCATGATTGTCCCCGGAGCGGCAACCTAGTAAAGAACGAACTCTAACCCATTGTAACTGAAAATTTAGAAATATAGTTTAATAAAAAAAACTGTCACGTGAGGAGTAATCACCATTTATAGCTGGTTCACGATTCGTAGTTATTATTTCGATTAATCTTAATGATCAAACAGTTCGTGGTAACGAACTGTAAGTAAGGAGCGACCCGGCTCAATGGTAACCGAAACTCTAGAAAACGGTATTTTGATACAAATAAATACATCAAAAGAATCACATTTTAATGCTGATTTCAAATATATAAGTTTCATCAAGTTTAATCCTACCCATCAAAAGTTAGGCGCCTGAGAAAATTTGGCTGATTTTCGAAAAAGGGGGGAAAGACCCCCTAAAAGTTATAGAACCTTAATGAAAATCACACCATCATATTCCGCGTATCAGAGAACCCTACTGTAGAGGTTTCAAGCTCCCATCTACAAAAATGTGGAATTTTGCATTTTTTGCCAGAAGAAAGATCACGGGTGCGTGTTTATTTGTTTGTTTGTTTGTTTGTTTTTTTTTTTTTTTTTTTTCCCAGGGGTGATCGTATCGAACCAGTTGTCCTAGAATATCGTGGAAGGGCTCATTGGAATGGAAATTGAAAGTTCTAGTGCCCTTTTTAAGTGACCAAAAAAAATGGAGGGCAACTAGGCCCCCTCCCACGCTCATTTTTTTCCCAAAGTCACCTGATCAAAATTTTGAGATAGCCATTTTGTTCAGCATGTTCGAAAATATTATAAGTATTTCTTTTAGGATGACTTAATCCCCCGAACTTCCCGGGGGGAGGGCTGAAAGTTATGAACTTTACCCAATGTTAACATATAGTATTGGTTATTTGGAAGTATACAGACGTTTTCAGGGGAGATTTTTCCTGGTAGTGGGGGGGGTGGGTCAGGGGTTATGTGGGAGGATCTTTCCATGAAGGAAGTTTTCATGGGGGAAGGGACATTGCTATGAAGGGGACGCCGGACTTCCCAGCATTATTTAAAAAAAGATCATAAATTTAATATAAAAAAACAAGTATTTCAACTACAACAGCAGCAACATCGAAACTTTAAACGAACAGAAAATATTACATATATAATTGGGTTCACCCCGTAGTCAATGCCTCGCTCTTTAAGCCAAAGATTTTTTAGTACTTTCATAAGAGCTATTTATTCTAATTAACGGCCTTTCTGATTAAGCGGTCATTTCTAAAGAATTGGAACAAAATTTGAAGTTTCGCTTAAAGAGCAAGGTATTGACTAGTGGGCGAACCCCCTAATAAATGTATTAAAAATATATGAATATAGAAGTTCGTTACGTAAGTTAATTCGTAAGTTTCGTATATTTATTACTAATAAAAACGTTCATAAATAAAATTAAACAAGTTTCGAGAAAGCCATTTAACTAAATAAAAGTAAATTAATATGAAAATTTTGTTTTAATTATTCATGTACGGTGAGCCAAGATCAAAACCTGCATTTATTCAAAAACGTTCAAAAATTAAATAAAAAAAACAAGTTTTTTAAACTGAAAGTAAGGAGCGACATTAAAACTTAAAACGAACAGAAATTATTCCGTATATGAAAGGGGCTGTCCCCTCCGCAACGCCTCGCTCTTTACGCTAAAGTTTGACTCTGTCTCACAACTTTATTTTTTAAAACAATAAAAAAAATTAGCGTAAAGAGCGAGGCGTTGAGGAGGGGACAGCCCCTTTCATATACGGAATAATTTCTGTTCGTTTTAAGTTTTAATGTCGCTCCTTACTTTCAGTTTAAAAAACTTTTTTTTTTTATTTAATTAATCTTAAGGCAGGAGAATTAGAGTAACCCTTCTTAAGTAGCAAGGCAAACCTCTTTTTCGCAAGAGATACAGTGCTGTCTGTTTTTTCTCCTTACCTTTTTTTCTCGTCGCCACTAGTTTAATATGGTTGTTTGCTTTTCTTTGAAAAACTTATTTTTTGGAAAGGTTTTATTTAATTAATTTCCTAAGACAGATTATAAGGGAGAAGACTAACAAGGACAAACAATTGTGACGTTTATTATTGAATGGAAAAGCAAAGGCCAGGTACACAGACAAAAATCACGTTAAAGAGTGACTTTTATAAAAAAAAAAAATTACCTGCATTAGATGATATGAGCGTTATTTTTGATTGTATAAAACAACAGTGACATCAAAATGTGCTTGGATAAATACAATATTTGCGAAGGTTAATTTTAGTTTAAAAAAATGTACTGAATTCCACTGTTTACCGGTGTCCTTTTCTACACTTGTCATAATTTTTCCTTCCATCATTTCTAATTATTATTAATGAAATGATTGACTTTATATTTTCTTCTTTTTTTTTAAATTAAAAACAATAAGGCCTCTACGTATGTTGTTAAAAAGCTTGAATATAGAAGCAGTGCCTCAATTATTTAAAAGTAAAGAATGACGTTAAAAATTAAAGAAAAAGAAACCAGAAATTAGGTTATCTAGGAATTAGCGTTGAAAACTAACTGAAATTACCTAGGGGTAAAATTGTTATTTCTTCAAGCCCCACTCTCGACGTTAAAGCCATACTTGCACTTGCATTTTACTGAAAACTTAGTAGCAGAATGCAGCATATTTGGCCATCAGTGCGATGATGTAGGCATCAGTACGATGGGCCAAATTTGACAGTTAGTTGTTAACTTGAAATGCAGTTAAATAATAAAAACTGGAAAAGATCAGAGACTGACCACTATGATCGAGTTTGTGAACTGCATTCAATAGTTGTAATCATTCAGCTTTGGTTAAAAACTAAACAAAGTGGTAAGAACAGTACTCAGGTTATTTGAGAAATTCTATATTAATTCTATATCACAGAATCAGCCTAATGTGTTGAATGTGCTGATTCTGAGAAAACCAAGCTCACTACAATTGGTGCAATATTTCCTAGGTTCATCCAAATTACTTTTTGAAATATCAGTGACCAAAGTACAAGGGCTCAAATTAGGGGGGCAGGGGTGGTAATTTTTTCCTCCTCCTAGATTTCGAAGAATGTGTTTTTTTTTGTGTTTTCATCAAAAAACCTCTCCTTGGGTTTTCTACAATATATTCTTTTGATCTTCGGGGAAAAAACAATTCCCCCCTTTCCTAAATTTTTGTCGATTTAACCCACTGCCAAATTATTTATAATATTAAGTGGAGGCAGTGGAGTTAACAGAGGGCCAGGGAGTATGTGCCCCCAAAGGCTGTTCCCCCGCCCCTAGATTTTGAAAATACTTTTTTTGGTATTTTCGTTGAAAATGACTTTTTGGGGTATTTTCTGAAAAAAATTGCCTCCATCTTACTCCTATATGTGCTAAAAAGAAATTTGCCTTCCCTAGTTTCTGTAAATTGATGCTACTGAGTGGAAGTCAAAGTAATATTCAAAGTACGAACGTCTTTTCCCCCACAAAGAACCTTATTTTAAACTGTTTAAAGTAGTCTAGTCTAATTTAGGTAAGCTGAAGTAGAAATCATGCTTCAATTAGTTGATTACCTTTTTTTTTATTTATATTTTATAGAAGTTCCAAGTGAAGATAACGCTGGTGAAAATCGTAATAAGAACACTCGAAAACCTTGTGATAAAACTACCAGGAGTTCTAAAAATACTGACCTTAGAACGTTGTGTTTGCATTATTACCCTGAAGGAGGCTGGGGATATGTAGTGTTGGGTTTTGCGATATTGACCCAAATGTTGTGTACGGGTGCCATGATGTCATTTGGTGTTTTGCGAAATGAAATCAGTGCAACTTTTAACTCAACACGATTGAGTTCGTTAAAATTAAGTAAGTCGAGGCTAAAGGATTTGCCACCATCTTTAATCATGAGACACATTTCAAGAGGAAAAGTTGATGATTCCTGGCTAAACGTACTAATTGGTGAGTGAACTTCCTTCTTTTAAAACGCAATGCGATTTGTATTAAGATTACTAAAAGTAATCTTAAGCAAGGAAAAACTAAGTTTTACTGCAATTAATATTGTACCGCATAATTAATATAATCTGAAGTAGATTTATTTGCTTACATAAACTCAAATAAATGAAATATAAACTGTCTTGCCAAAGAAGATGACTCAATGAGGACATTTTAAAGACAGTGAATTGCAAAAAAAAAAAAAATATGCACAAAAAGTGAATTGCGGTAAAAAACGTGTATTATAATCTTAGCTATTTCCAAAATTTCTTTGATTTTAAATCTCGAAACTAATACAAAGCTGTTAAAACAATTTGGGAAAACTAGTAAAAATTTACGTGGAAAACCAAGCAATTTGATGAAACTACTAAAATTGATGGAACTAAATGAACATTTCAGCTTCACGTCTAATAACTGACCTCTGCAAAACGAGAAACTAGAATAAAGATAAATTTCAGCTTTTGATAGAAATCTGGGAAATATAGAAATGAAAACCAACAGCAAGAGTCCTGTCATCAATAATATATGAAAGTTATGTTATTGCTATAGATATTAGATTACATAATTTTGAAAACACATTAAATTATATTATATAGCTGATGCAAGCTAGTAATAATGTTAGGACGCTTTAGTTATGGGTATAATTTATACTTTTCTCATTTTTTTTTATCTTTAGTTGAATTTTGTTGTTATTTTACTTCTTGTTTTGTTTTGCTGAGAACGTCTGTTGCATATATAGCCAAATATTCGATAAGTTTTCTTCTGCAATTCACTGTCTAAAATTTCCTCATTTCATTGTCTTCTTTATTCTTTGTGTTTTGTCTTGATGATTTATCACATCATTCGCCTATAACCGAGTGAAGTTTGGGAGGTAGTAAATAATGAGCATCGAGAAAATTCCCCCAGTAGAAAAGTTTGAGAATCCTACAAAAGATATCTACCATATGCTCTTTTAATGTAATTAAATAAAACAAACAAGTTTTTTTTTAACTGAAAGTAAGGAGCGACATTAAAACTTAAAACGAACAGAAATTATTCCGTATATGAAAGGGGCTGTCCCCTCCTCAACGCCTCGCTCTTTATGCTAAAGTTAGACTCTTTCTCACAGCACAGCTCTATTTTTTAAAACCATAAAAAACTTTAGCGTAAAGAGTGAGGCGTTGAGGAGGGGACAGCCCCTTTCATATACGGAATAATTTCTGTTCGTTTTTTGTTTTAATGTCGCTCCTTACTTTCAGTTAAAAAACTTATTTTTTTATTTAATTTTGGAACGTTTTTGGATTAATGCAGGTTTTGATTTTGGCTCACCGTACATGAATAATTAAAACAAAATTTGCATATTAATTTTACTTTTATTTGGTTAAATGGCTTTCCCGAAAGTTGTTTAATTTTATTTACGAACTTTTTTATTAGTAATAAATATACGTAACTTACGAATTAACTTACGTAACGAACTTCTATATTCATATATTTTTAATATGTAGATTAGGGGGTTCGCCCCCTAGTCAATGCCTTGCTCTTTACGTTAAAGTTCGAATTTTGTTCCGATTCTTTAAAAATGACCCCTTAATCACAAAGGCCGTTAATTAGAATAAATAGCTCTTATAAAAGTACTAAAAAAAATCTTTGGCTTAAAGAGCGAGGTATTGACTAGTGGGCGAACCCAATCATATACGTAATAATTTCTGTTCGTTTTAAGTTTTGATGTTGCTCCTTACTTTCAGTTGAAAAACTGGTTTTTTGTTATTTAATTTCTTATGGATTTTTAAATAATGCTGGGAAATCCAGCGCCCCCTTTATAGCAATGTCCCTTCCCAAATGAAAACTCCCTCCATTGAAAGATCCTCCCACATAACCCCTGACCCACCCCTTCACTACCAGAAAAAATCCCCCCTGAAAACGTCTGTATACTTCCCAAATCAGCTTATGTAATTAGACAGTAAGTTTACCGCAGATGATTTCTGGCTCTTCATTCTCGGTGCGAACAAAAGGCTCCTCCCCCTTATTTCTGCACTTATGGGTTAGTGTTTATGCGTCAATCAATGAGAAATGGTTACCAAGTGCTTTATTCGTAATTGCGAAAGCAGAAAAAAACTTGGTGAGCCGGCCAAGTGGTTTGCAAGTGTCCCATCTCACAGGTATGACTTAATTGATATACACATTATGACTTAATCTATTATTTATATACAGTGGACTCAACTGATTGGCCTATATAGGATTTTATAAAAAAGGGGGCGGGGGGTTGATGAAATTTGTGAAAATAAGGAAATTTTTTTCTTCTAATAACTGGTGGAATAGGTGTGATGGTTTCAGGGGCGGATCCAGGATTGTTTAGGGGGGGGGCAAAATAGGTTGATCCGATAAACTTACGTTAGGAGCAAGTTTAATTAATGCAAACTTGCGTTAATTAGGTAAATTACACTACTTTAGACTACTTTAGGGGGGCACCCCTCGCCCCCCCTCTGGATCCGCCACTGGATGGTTTATCATTTTTTTTCACGTCGTGATATTTATTTTCTACGATATTCATTTTCTAGATAAGAGCTAGTTTCGTTTTCAATCAATGTTTTCGTATGAAATGGGCAGACCTTTCCTGAACTTTAAACAATAAACACCTCTGTTTGAAAATCTTTGCACTTTGTGAATTTAGATAGCGATAAGGGTTCCTGATTGAGACCAATTTTAGGACTTGGGTTCTAATTATTGGTTGCTATGGTAAAAGTTGCCACAATAGCCCTATCCAAGAAAATACCAAACGTCTGTTAAGAAGTGTTTTTCGTAAAATTCTTAGGGAGTTTTCAGAAAATTGATAAAACTTTTAAAACTGAAATATCAATGCGAAGCACCAAATATCATAATCAAATGTCATCGCTTTATGGCATTGTTCAAATAAAACTTATTTTTAACTTGATTATCGTTGTAAATTCATTCTTTGTCTTTCTTTCCATTCTTAAACCAATGTTATATTTACCTTTTGCATTATTACAGCCCACTATATATACATTTATATAAATTTATATGCAGTGTTACAGCCATACCAATTATTCTCCTTTCCTTTTTTATTCTTTAATAATAATTTCTGGTCGTTTTGAGTTTGAGTTACTGTAGGCTTCTATTTCTACTGATCTTAAGTTTAATATGGCCTTTACTTTTCTTTCAAAAAACTTTCTTTTTCGTAAAGTTTTCGTATATATATATATATATATATATATATATATATATATATATATATATATATATATATATATATAATATATATATATATATATATATGTATGTATATATATATATATATATATAATATATATATATATATATATATATATATATATATATATATATATATATATATATATATATATATATATATATATACATATATATATATATATATATATATATATATATTATATATATATATATATATATATATATATATATATATATATATATATAATATATATATATATATATATATATATATATATATATATATATATATATATATATATATATATTATATATATATATATATATATATATATATATATATATATATATATATATATATATATATATATATATATATATATATATATATATATATATATATATATATCGGCGCGTACAAACAGCTCCTCTCATTTGATCTGCGATCAGCGATCCAATTACCCTGGAACACGTATTTTGGTAGAAACTTTCTCAAAATGCCTTTGAAACCAACTTGAGACTTCGAAACCTATTTTTAATTCCTAAAAACATCTAATAATAACATTGCACTACTAATTACCGATTTTCTTGTATGTATTGGAATAAATTAATTTAAAATTAGTTTCAAAATTAGTGTTCCAACGTTGAAGCCAAGTTTCGCGTTCAAGAGAGATCTGACTTGTCCACCCGTGAAAAGATCTAATGTCGCTTATGTTTATACCGGTTTATACATTCTCTGGAGCAATCGCACCTCGGTCCGGGTTTTTATAATGGGTGAGATAGGGACAGATCATACTGCTATTATATATACTGTGCTTCCCAATAACCAATACTATATGTACATTAGGTAAGGTTCATAACTTTCAGCCCTCCCCCCGGGGACTTTGGGGGATTAAGTCATCCTAAAAGACATAGTTATTATATTTTTGACCCTGCTGAACAAAATGGCTTTTTTAAAATTTGATCGGGTGACTTTGGGGAAAAAATGAGCGTGGGAGGGGGCTTGTTACCCTCCATTTTTTATGGTCACTTAGAAAGGGCACTAGAACTTTTAATTTCAGTTCGAATGAGCCCTCCCACGATATTATAGGGCCACTGGGTCGATACGATCACTCCTGGGAAAAAAAAACAAACAAATAAACTCACATCTGTGATCTTTTTTCTGGCAAAAAATACAAAATTCCACATTTTGAGATAGGACCTTGAAACCTCTACAGTAGGGTTCTCTGATACACTGAATCTGATGGTGTGATTTTCGTTAAGGTTCTAACACTTTTAGGGGGTATTTCCTCATTTTTTCGAAAATCAGGCAAATTTTCTTAGGCGCGTAACTTTTGATGGGTACGACTAAACTTGATGAAACTCATATATTTGAAATTAGCATTAAAATTTGATTCTTTTGATTTATCTTTTGGTATCAAAATTCCGTTTTTTAGAGTTTCGGTTACTATTGAGCCGGGTCGCTCCTTACTTACAGTTCGTTACCACGAACTGTTTGAAACTTTAAGGAGCCGCTCCTTGGGATTTTTAATTTAAAAACGTAATTGTCAATCATAATGTGCTGCATGGGCTCATACAGTATCCATGAATCGTACATACAGGAATTCATCTAAGATTAGTCAGATCTAATGTTTGATACGAGTGTGTTAAAAAAAAAAAATTAGAACGAGTATTTTCTTATACTTAGAAAAATCTGATCTGAAAAAGTATCTGATACTTCAATGGTGAGGTTCTAAGGCTGAAGTTGTGAAATTTTTGCATTCCTATTCAGCATTTATGAACGATCTACTCGCAAGGTTTCAATTCCCATAGGCTACGCAAAAAAAAGAAGAAATATTGCAATTTTCCGAAAAGGATGGGCATGGACCGGGCTGTATCAAGAATTTTCGTTCGGAGGAGGGGGGTGGGTAACCAAAAGCAATATCTTGTTGGGTAGAAGGGCTTATGGTTTTTTTTTTTTTTTACTTGCGTTGTTGAGACCACTTTACGACTCAGGAGAAATAATCTTTTTATCTGCGTTTTTGCAACCAGTTTACGAGTCAAAGAAGATTTTAAGGGGGGATTAAGCCTTTTACCCCTCGCCAGTCTATAAAGACCAGTTATTTAAAGACCATTAAAAAGACAACAATTGCGTATACGTCACCACCTGTCTTGGGGTTGTCAGCTTAAATCCGACTTAGGCAGCCATAAGGCAATAGTCAGAGAAGATATCAGCGCATCTAAATGAACGCACATCTCACCGTGACGTCTTCCACTTCTTGTCTATCAGAAAGTAGTCGAATTGAAGTTATCAAGTATTTTGCAATAGGTTGCATCAAGACGCTGGGTAATTGTAGACAGAAAAAGCCAAGACAGATAGTCCAAGTAATTGAGAGGCAAATGTTTAAATAGCTGGGGCACGGGTAAATGGCAGGATTATGCATGACTCTCTTATTGGACACATACTTGTCAGATTAGTTTTTGAAAAGGCTGCCTGCCTAGAGTCTTAGGCATGCTTATCAAGAATTCAAAAATTGACATAAGATCGTTAGATTGCCTGTAATGAGAGGCAAACAAGGCACGCCCGCCTATGGTCTTAAGAAGGTTCACCAAGAACTTAAAATTGACATAGGACCATAAATTTGCTTGAAATAACAGGCAAACAATCGTTTAAAGCCAACAAAAAAACAAACGAAATCGCATCCCTGATCTTTCTTCTGGCAAAAAATACAAAATTCCACATTTTGAGATAGGAGCTTGAAACCTCTACAGTAGGGTTCTCTGATACACTGAATCTGATGGTGTGATTTTCATTAAGGTTCTAACACTTTTAAGGGGTATTTCCTCCTTTTTTCGAAAATCAGGCAAATTTTCTCAAGCGCGTAACTTTTGATGGGTACGACTAAACTTGATGAAACTTATATATTTGAAATTAGCATTAAAATATGATTCTTTTGATGTATCTTTTGGTATCAAAATTCCTTTTTTTTAGAGTTTCGGTCACTATTGAGCCTGGTCGCTCCTTACTTACAGTTCGTTACCACGAACTGTTTGAAACTTTAAGGAGCCGCTCCCTAGGGATTTTTAATTTAAAAACGTAATTGTCAATCATAATGTGCTGCATGGGCTCATACAGTATCCGTGAATCGTATATACAGGAATTCATCTAAGATGAGTCAGATCTAATGTTTGATACGAGTGTGTGTTAAAAAAAAAAAAAAAAAATTAGAACGAGTATTTTCTTATACTTAAAAGAATCTGATCTGAAGAAGTATCTGATACTTAAATGGTGAGGTTCTAAGGCTGAAGTTGTGGAATTTTTGCATTCCTATTCAGCATTTATGAACGATCTACTCGCAAGGTTTTAATTCCCATAGGCTACGCAAAAAAAGAAGAAATATTACAATTTTCCGAAAAGGATGGGCATGGACCGGGCTGTATCCAGAATTTTCGTTCGGAGGAGGGGGGTGGGTAACCAAAAGAAATATCTTGTTGGGTGTAAGGGCTTATGGTTTGTTTTTTTTTTTACTTGCGTTGTTAAGACCACTTTACGACTCAGGAGAAATAATCTTTTTATCTGCGTTTTTGCAACCAGTTTACGAGTCTAAGAAGATTTTAAGGGAGGATTAAGCCTTTTACCCCTCGCCAGTTTATAAAGACCAGTTATTTAAAGACCATTATAAAGACCACAATTGCGTATACGTCACCACCTGTCTTGGGGTTGTCAGCTTAAATCCGATTTAGGCAGCCATAAGGCAATAGTCAGAGAAGATATCAGCGCATCTAAATGAACGCACATCTCACCGTGATGTCTTCCACTTCTTGTCTATCAGAAAGTAGTCGATCTATTTTGGCTTTTTTTTGTGCGACCTATGAAATTCCCATGATTGGCCAAAAAAAATAATTGTGAAAACTTCACTTGGATAATAATTTTGATACTTTGTGAAATTACAAGCCAGATTATAAAAGGCCTTAAATAGGAATTAAACTCTATTGATTTGTTCTTTGAAAAATAAGTTTTTGATGATATTAAATCTAACTTTTACGTCTCTTAAAAATGCATCTATTCATTTTCTAAATCCATTCTTTTTGATGGAAGGATACTCCAGAGATGTACGGAGACTGATTAGGATTATATTATCAAGGCAAAAATAAGTTATTTACCTCATCTGCAAATAAATGAGTCTTGATTTATTAATCAAGAAAGAGAATTAAGGCGGAAACATAAAAGAAAAGTACATTACAAGACCTTATCAAACGAATTATGATGACCGTAATGTTATGCTGCTAAAAATGGTGAGCGATTTGAACGTACCTAAGCCATAATTTATGTATTCCATTGAAAATCAGCTTGCAAATGTAAATGTAAAACTTTGCTCACTGTTTCTCGAAGAATAATGTTTAATGCTTTAAGCTTTACTTCAGCTTAGGTTACATATTTAATGTAAAGTTTACACCGTTCTGACCATCAAGGGAGTGGGGTGTCAAAGGGGTTAAATTAGAGTAAGGGTCGAACGAGTTTATGTCATCATTGTTAAAATGATCCAGGGGGTCCGTCAGACCCATCTCAAGGATGATATCCCCTTCCTTTGTGCGAGGTATGATTCTAATCATGGCTCTGGAAGTTGTAAGATAGTTTATATAGCCTGGCAATCAAACCTTTCGTGGTAACTAACTGCAAGTAAGGTGTGACTCGTGCTTATAGTAACCGATGCTCTAAAACAAATAGTCAGGATAACAATATATACACCAAAAAAATTGGTTTTTAGTGGTGGTTTCAAGATGATAAAATTAATTTTATATTTAAAGTTACCTACCAAAATGTGTGAGCATAAGAAAGAATGCATGAAATTGGAAAAGGGGAAAAACACCCCACCTCCCCCCAAGGGCAGGTGATCTTAATGAAAATTAAAGAACCCTATTGTAGAAACTCTAATCCTCTATCTATAAAACGTCAAAATTTGCATTTTTTTTCAAAAAAAAAGATGTGAGATTTTTTGTTCTAACCAATTGTTATTGCAAACCGGGAAAATGCTCATTCTACCGGATATTACATTTTTAGTGCCTATTTTAAGTAGCAAAAGCAATTTTGAAATAGCAAAATGGCGTTTTCTCCCAAATTCTGTGCAAAACGGCAAAATTGGTCCAAAGGGTGTAAAAAATTATCAAAAGATTAAAGCTTTCAAGTTTCAAAGCCAAAAATGCCAAGCTGTCGTCACTAGAGATGCACATAGCTAAATGTAAATAAACTTTTAAAATATACTCTTATTTCAGGGCTTCAAGTTGCTAATAAATTCACTTTAGGCTTAATACTATCTATAGTAGTGGATAATTGCGCAACAGCTATTTTGGAGGGGGCCGGTAGATTTTTGTGTTGGTAGGGGAAGTGTGCTTGAACCTCAAAAAGTTATTATTTATCCTCAAATCTCTTAACTCTTTGCAAGCCTTCAGATGTGTATAGAAGTATATCTGGTGACGGGGGTTGAAATTAACCTCTAATCTCACTTAATTGATTCCAAGGAGAATTCTTGGACTGTACCGTGGTGCGGTGGTGCGGTGCCGCGGAGTGATAGCGATCCTCTTGTTTCCCACAGTTTTTATTCTGTGTAACATAAAGGTTACATTCGCATGCTTACCGGTACAAAAATGTAGAGGTGGGGGGTGGAGGGGGTAATGAGCACCATTAGAAAATTTTCTGGATGGTTAAAACGACAAGTGCTGCCAGAAGCTTTGTATTCACCGAGATTTTAATTGGTATATTTCTCATGCTAAACGAGCTGTTGTTCTCGAAATATTGATGTGAAAAAGTTAAATTTGATTTAAAGAGCCGGTTTTTAAGAGTCAGTAGACCTCCTCACATTTAGAGTAATCCTTGGTTTGCTATTAAAACACACACAGAAATGAAATTTAAAAAAAAACAACAACTTTTTTTTTCAAATTAAAGGAAAGTTGCAACTTTCAACGAACAAAAAGTATTACGTATTTGAGGGGAGCTTCTCACTACTCAACCCCCACTCTTTACATTAAAATGAAATTTTTTTACCAATCATAGGCAGCGCAATAGCGCTGTCTAAGTAAAGAACGATGTTGGCACAATGTATTATTTTTTTTTGTTCCTGTTTCCATACCCAGGCACTTCGTATCGAAGAAGTTGTCGTAGAAATTTCGAAAAGGGCTTATTCGATTGGAAATTGGAGTGGCTAGTGCCCTTTTTAATAGTCGAAAGTGACAGGAGGACAACTAGCCCCCCCCCACGCCTATCATTCCCCCAAACACATCCAATAGGATTTCCAGATAGAAAATATGTTTTTAAGGGGACACTCCCCCACAACCCTCAGGGCAAGGGTTTTAAGTTATGCCCTGAGGGCATATAAGAACAATGTTGGCACAATGTATTATTTATTAATTTTTTTTCCCCTTAGAGCAGGGCACTTCGTATCGAAGAAGTTGTCGTAGAAACTTCGAAAAGGGCTCATTCAATTGGAAATTGGACTGGCTTGTGCCCTTTCTAATAGTCGAAAGTGATTGGAAGGCAACTAACGCCCCTTCCACGCCAACTATTTTCCGAAACACATCCAATCAAAATTTTGAGATAGCCATTTTGTTCAGCGTAGTTGCCCTTTTTAATAGTCGAAAGTGATTGGAGGGCAACTAACCCCCCTCTCACGCCCACCTTTTCCCAAAACACATCCAATAAAAATTTTGAGATAGCCATTTTATTCAACATAGTTTTAAGTTCTGGAAATTAGGTCTTTGAGGATGGCAACCCCCCAACAGCCCTCAGGGCAAGGATTGTAAGTTATGACCTGGGGGTAAATAAGGTTTTTATAGAACGTGTTGTCGTAGAAACTTGAAAAAAGGGCTCATTCGACTGGAAATTGAAATGGATAGTGACCTTTTTAATAGTCGAAAGTAATTGGAAGCCAACTAACACTCCTTCCACACCCACCATTTCCCAAAACACATCCAATCAAAATTTTGAGATAGGCATTTTGTTCCACGCAGTTTAAAGTTCAGGATATTATACATTTGAGCAGGACACTCCCCCCACAGTCTTCAGGGCAAGGGTTATAAGTTATGCCCTGGGGCATATAAGTTTTTATTTAAGTCTTTGTCGCAGAAACTTCAAAAAGGGGTCATTCGATTGGAAATTCAAAGGTCTAGTGCCCTTTTTAATAGTCGAAAGTGATTTTAGGGCAACTAACCCCCCTCTTACGTCCACCTTTCCCCAAACACATCCAATCAAAATTTTTACATATCCATTTTGTTCAGCGTAGTTGATTTCCAGATAGAAATTATTTTTTTGACAATGGAACTCCCCCACAGCGCTCAGGGCAAGGATTGTAAGTTATGCCCTGGGGGCACATAAGGTTTTTATAGAACGCGTTTTCGTAGAAACTTCAAAAAGGGCTCACTCGCTTGGAAATTGAAATGGCTAGTGCTCTTTTTAATAGTCGAAAGTGATTGGAAGGCAAATAACACCCCTTTCACGCAAACCATTTCCCCGAACATATCCAATCAAAATTTTGAGATGAGGGCAAAGATTTGAGGGCAACTAATCCTCCTCTCACGCCGACCTTTTCCCCAAACACATCCAATCCAAAATTTTAAATTGCCATTTTTTTCACGCAGTTTAAAGTTCAGGAAAATATACCTTTGAGCAGGACACTCCACCCACAGTCTTCAGGGCAAGGGTTATAAGTTATGTCCTAAGGGCATAGTTTTTATTGAAATATTTGTCGTAGAAACTCGAAAAAGAGATCTTTCGATTGGAAATTCAAAGGGCTGCTGCCCTTTTTAATGGTCAAACGTGATTTGAGGGCAACTAACCCCCCTCTCACGCCCACCTTTTCCCCGAACACATCCCATCAAAATTGTTAGATAGCCATTTTATTCAACGTAATTGAAAGTTTTGGAAATTAGGTCTTTAAGGATGACAACCCCTCCCCCCCACAACCCTCAGGGCATGGGCTGTAAGTTATGCCCTGGGGGCATGTAAGGTTTTTTATAGAAAGCAATGTTGTAAAAACATCAAAAAGGTCTCATTCAATTGGAAATTGAAGGGGCTAGTGCCCTTTTAATAGTCAAAAGTGATTGGAGGGCAACTAACCCCCCTCTCACGCCCACCTTTTCCCCGAACACATCCAATCAAAATTTTGAGATATCCATTTTGTTCAACGTAGTCGAAAGCTCTGGAAATTAGGTCTTTTAGGATGATAACCCCCTCAGAGCCCTCAGTTCAAGGGTTATAAGTTATGCCCTGGGGGCATATAAGGTTTATATGTAAAGTTTTTGTAGGAATTTCAAAAAGGGCTCATTTATTTGGAAATTGAAATCGCCCTTTCTAATAATCGAAAGTGAATGCAGAGTAATTAACCCCCCTCCCACGCCCACCATTTCCCCAAACACATTCAATCAAAGTTTAGAGATTCTACGTAGTTGAAAGTTCTGGAAATGTATTTAATTTGCATTTTACTGAAAAAAATACAATTGAATGTGCATTGTCAGTTTAATATACATATACTGATATTTAGTAATCAAAATGTTAGTATTATTTGATTTGTGACTGCTCAATCACTAGGCTGTTATCGAACAGCCTAGGATGTTTTTTATAGCCCTATCAAACTTTAGCATAAAGAGAGGGGTTGAGGATGGGGCACCCTCTCATGTACAGAATAATTTATATTTTCTTAAGTTTTTATGTTGCTCATTTGGAAAAACCCGTTTGTTTACTTAATCTAACTAAGCCCGATGGTCTATCTGTTTCCAGTTGATTTTGTTCATATTGTTGGGTCAGTGGAGCGTTTCAGCCTTTGGAAGTCATGATAATGGATATTTATGGCAATATAGCGTAGGTTCCAGGGAGGTTAAAAAGTATAATTTAGCTTGACAATATACAGATAAGGGATTGTCAATCCAAAGAAGAATGACTAATGACAAGAGGTCGAGACAAGACTTTTTATCTTTTTATTGATACAGCCCATTAAGGTAAAATGACCAAAGCACAGATTAATGAATGAAAGATGAATTTATAAAAAAAATCGATAAATACAATAAGAAATCCGCAACATTTGATAATTTTCCAATTTTGTCAAAGTGCAGTACGGGATGAGGTGTATTCAAACATAAATAAACTTATGCTGCGTTATGGTTAAAAGCACCATGCACCATTGTTGAAAACACAAAAAGGAAGAAGCAGAATCTTTAAGGAACTATGTAGCATCGTCACTTTATTATACAAAAAATAAGTTTTTTCAACTGAAAGTAAGGGCCAACATTAAAACTTAAAACTAACAGAAATTATTACGTATATGAAGGGGGCTGCCTCCTCCTCAACACCTCCCTCTTTATGCTAATGTTTTTTAGTATTTTTAAAATAGCTTTTTATGGTTCTAACTAAACGACCGTTGTGTTTCAGGAGTCATTCTTAAAGAACTGGGACAAAATTAAAACTTTAGCGTAAATAACGAAGTGTTGAGGGGGAGGCAACCCCCTTCATATACGTAATAATTTCTGTTCGTTTAAAGTTTTAATGTTGCTCATTACTTTCAGTTGATGAAACTTGTTTTCATTTATTTAATTTATTATCGTTTGCCAGGAAATCTGACCCCACCTCAACGGAGAAATCTCTCTCCCCACGAAAAATTCCTCTAGACAATTCAATCTCGGTGAGAATTTACACTGTATAATTACCCTTAAAAACTCCACGCTTGAAATTGAGACGAAAAACAGAAAGCAAAACATTTAAAAAGTATTTTGTATAGGAATTCTGGCAAATTCCCCCAGTGAATAATTTGCCTTGACAAGTTCAAATTTTAATTTCCGTTCAAATGAGCCCTCTTAAGATGTTCTAGGACCTCAACGGAGAAATCTCTCTCCCCACGAAAAATTCCTCTAGACAATTCAATCTCGGTGAGAATTTACACTGTATAATTACCCTTAAAAACTCCACGCTTGAAATTGAGACGAAAAACAGAAAGCAAAACATTTAAAAAGTATTTTGTATAGGAATTCTGGCAAATTCCCCCAGTGAATAATTTGCCTTGACAAGTTCAACCCTGGAAATTTCCCTCCCCATTGAAAATTCCCCCTTAGAAAAAAACCCAAGAAAAAAAAATGCCTCACCCCCCACCCCAACATGTATGCATACTTCTCGATGACAAATACTATGTTTAAATAATGGGAAAATTTTATAACTTAAAGATCTTTCCCCTGGGGCTTTGGATGGAGGTAGGGGTTCATATTATATCTAAAGGCATAGTTATTGGGTCAATCAACTATGATGAACAAAATGGCTATCTCAAAATTTGATCAAACAATTTTGGGAAAAATGGGGTGCGGGAGGGGGCTTGTTACCCTCCAATATTTTTGGTCACTCAAAAAGGGCACTAGAAATTTTAATTTCCGTTCAAATGAGCCCTCTTAAGATGTTCTAGGACCAACGGGCCGATACGATCACCCCTGGAAAAAAAAACAAAAAAAAAACACGGATCCGTGATCTTTTTTCTGGCAAAAAATACAAAATACCACATTTTTGCAGATAAGAGCTTGAAACCTCTGCATTAGGGTTCTATGATACATTGAACCTGATGGTGTGATTTTTATTTATATTTTATGACTTTTAGGGGTGTCTCCCCCATTTTCAAAAATCAAGCGAATTTTTCTCAGGCTTGTACCCTTTGATGGGTGAAACTAAACTTAATAAAATTCAGATATTTGAAATTAGCATAATAATCCAATTTTTTTATGTAGCCTATATATGGGTATCTAAGTTCCATTTTTTAGAGTTTCGGTTACTATTCAGCCGGGTCGCTCCTTACTTAAATTAAATAAAAAAAAAAGTTTTTTAAACTGAAAGTAAGGAGCGACATTAAAACTTAAAACGAACAGAAATTATTCTGTATATGAAAGAGACTGTCCCCTCCTCAAGGCCTCGCTCTTTACGCTAAAGTTTGACTCTGTCTCACAACTTTATTTTTTAAAACAATAAAAAACTTTAGCGTAAAGAGCGAGGCGTTGAGGAGGGGACAGTCTCTTTCATATACAGAATAATTTCTGTTCGTTTTAAGTTTTAATAACGCTCCTTACTTTCAGTTTAAAAAACTTGTTTTTTTTTATTTAATTTTTGAGCGTTTTTGAATAAATGCAGGTTTTGATCTTGGCTCACCGTACATGAATAATTAAAACAAAATTTTCATATTAATTTACTTTTATTTAGTTAAATGGCTTTCTCGAAACTTGTTTAATTTTATTTACGAACGTTTTTATTAGTAATAAATATACGTAACTTACGAATTAACTTACGTAACGAACTTCTATATTCATATATTTTTAATACATTTATTAGGGGGTTCGCCCCCTAGTCAATACCTTGCTCTTTAAGCGAAAATTCAAATCTTGTTCCAATTCTTTAGAAATGACCGCTTAATCACAAAGGCCGTTAATTAGAATAAATAGCTCTTATGAAAGTACTAAAAAATCTTTGGCTTAAAGAGCGAGGCATTGACTACGGGGTGAACCCAATTATATATGTAATATTTTCTGTTCGTTTAAAGTTTCGATGTTGCTGCTGTTGCAGTTGAAATACTTGTTTTTTTATATTAAATTTATGATCTTTTTTTAAATAATGCTGGGAAGTCCGGCGTCCCCTTCATAGCAATGTCCCTTCCCCCATGAAAACTTCCTTCATGGAAAGACTCCTCCCACATAACCCCTGACCCACCCCCCCCCCCCCTCCCCCCCACTACCAGGAAAAATCTCCCCTGAAAACGTCTGTATACTTCCAAATAACCAATACTATATGTTAACATTGGGTAAAGTTCATAACTTTCAGCCCTCCCCCCGGGAAGTTCGGGGGATTAAGTCATCCTAAAAGACATACTTATAATATTTTCGAACATGCTGAACAAAATGGCTATCTCAAAATTTTGATCAGGTGACTTTGGGAAAAAAATGAGCGTGGGAGGGGGCCTAGTTGCCCTCCATTTTTTTTGGTCACTTAAAAAGGGCACTAGAACTTTCAATTTCCATTCCAATGAGCCCTTCCACGATATTCTAGGACAACTGGTTCGATACGATCACCCCTGGGAAAAAAAAAAAAACAAATAAACACGCACCCGTGATCTTTCTTCTGGCAAAAAATGCAAAATTCCACATTTTTGTAGATGGGAGCTTGAAACCTCTACAGTAGGGTTCTCTGATACGCGGAATATGATGGTGTGATTTTGATTAAGGTTCTATGACTTTTAGGGGGTCTTTCCCCCCTTTTTCGAAAATCAGCCAAATTTTCTCAGGCGCCTAACTTTTGATGGAAAGGATTAAACTTGATGAAACTGATATATTTGAAATCAGCATTAAAATGTGATTCTTTTGATGTATCTATTTGTATCAAAATACCGTTTTCTAGAGTTTCGGTTACCATTGAGCCGGGTCGCTCCTTACTTACAGTTCGTTACCACGAACTGTTTGATTTCGTTACCACAAACTGCTTGACACATTGATCTATGACCACAGTACAGGTGTTTTATAAACTAATTGAAAAATTCAGTTTAGAAATTTTTTCAAAGACAAGTGAAGACCCATAATAAATCTTCAAACGAGCCGAAGTAAACCTGTACAAGCGTTCAAACATGAAACAAACAGAACTTACTATTAATAAACAAATGAAATCGAAAACGTACAGAAGTAAAGTAAATTATCACACTAAACATAAACACAATAGTACTGCTATAAATGCAGCCTAAAAGAAAGATGAATTAAAATAGATAGTCAAATCAGGCTTAAATGAAACATATCAAACAGTTCATGGTAACGAACTGCCAGTAAAGAGAGACCCGACTCAATAGTAACCGAACCTCTAAAAAAAAATTTTATACCGATAGATGTATCAAAAGAATTGGCTTATTATGATGATTCCAAATATATAAGTTTCATTAAGTTTAGTGTTACAAATCAAAGGTTACGAGCCCGAGAAAATTGGCCTGGTTTTCCAAAAAACTGAAAGAAAACATCTCCTAAAAGTCGAAATATCTTAATCAAAATCACACCATCAGATTTCACATAGCAGAAAACCTTATTTCAGAGGTTTCAACCTCCTATCTGCAAAAATGCGGAATTTTCTATTTCTTTGCCAGAAGAAAGATTATGGATGCCTGTTCATTTGTTTTGGTTTTTGTTGTTGTTTTTTTCTTCCAAGGGCGATCGTATCGTCCCTGTGGTCCTAGAATATCAAGAGAGGGCTCACTCGAACGAAAATTAAAAGTTCTAGTACCCTTTTTAAATGACCAAAAAGATTGCAAGGCAACTAAGCCCCTCCCCCAACCCTTTTTCCCGAAATCGTCCAATCAAAATTTTAAGATATCCATTTTTTTTTTATCATAGTTGAAAGGCCCAATAACTCTAACTTTGGATATAGCATGGCCCCTCCCCCCCCACAACCACAGGGGAAAGGTCCTTAAGTTATACAATTTGTCCATTGTTTACGCATAGTATTTGTTTTGGGAAGTATACATACATTTTCGGGGGGGGGGGGGCACATTTTCTGCTGAGGTTTTTTTCCAAGGGGGAATATTCCATGGGGAGGGATTTTTCCAGGGGATGAACTTGTCACGGGAACTTTTACACTGGGAGAATTTGCCTGAATAACTATAATTTTTTTTTTTTTATGTCTTGCTTTCTCTTTTCTGTCGCAATTTTACGCGTGGAGCTGTTAAGGGTCATTTTCCGGGATGAATTTTCACCGGGATTGAATTGTTTAGAGGATATTTCCGTGGGGAGGAGGATTTCTCCTTGGAAGTGGGCCAGATTTCCTTGTATTATCTAAAAACGATCAGAAATTAAATAAGATCAGAAACAAATTTATACGAATTTAGAAAAAGACTACGAAATGCATTGAAAATGCCGTCGAATCAAAATGAAAAGTACACCATTGTGATCTCCATGGTTCAAACCTCAACACAGAAGAATTACATTCTCCACCTTGAAAACAAGGGAATTCCTTTTTATGCCTGAGAGACACTGTGGTTTTGTTTTCTTCACTTTTATTGGGTCACTGAAAAATCATGAAGATCTGATTCAGGGCTTGTTTGAAAGTCTTTATTTATATGAATATGCTTTTTATAAATTTGGCCTTACAAAGTCATGATAAACCGCTATGTGGCATCAAAAAAATACTTTTGATGCCATTTCTAGAGATAGAAGGCTGGGAAGCCTTTTCGGAAGCAAGACAATATTTTGCCAAAATCTGGAACTTAAGGCCTAAAATGCTTTCTCTCTTGTACTAACCCTCCCAGCCCCTTTAGTAAGTTTTCTAAATTGTTTGCTGAGTAGCATATCTAAAAGACTACTTCAATATCGTAGAAATAAACTTAATGGTATCGTAAAGTGCCATATGTGGCACCAAAATGGTACTTTCTTGGTGCCATTTTAGAATGTGAGAGACTAGGAAGCATGGAAAGGGTGCCAGTATAATATCCTTGTTAAAAAATCTTTAACAGGTGGTTTTTCAACCCCATCTTTTCTATGTTCCTTATCCTAGCCCCCTTAATAAGTATATTAAAAAGTAAATTCTAAAAAAAAACGCCTAATGAAAAAAGTTCTTTAGGTTTGATTTTGGAATAACAACCGAAAATTATGCTTTTCTTAACACTAAAAGCTAATTACGGAAACTAGTTATCGGAACTTTAAAAATTCAGCTTGAAACGCCGATGAGTCACTTTTTCTTTAGTTTTTTCCAGCCTCGGCAGGTCACTGGGACATCGTAGGAGTGTCAAAACTGTGTAACCAAGCAAAATTTTTGCAATTAAGGGTTTTTAATCCATACCGCCAAGGCGTGCATTTATTGATCACTGGTTTTGAAATCGCATACAAGCCGCTCATTTGGGGGCTGGGGGGGGGGGGGGGGGGTGGAATCACTATTCTTCATAACAATATGATTTCAATAATCAGTTCTCCACGAAACAAAAATATTGAAAGTGAAAGTATACTTTCTCATGAGAAGTTCAAAATTCTTTGCAGCATCGCAGCATTGTACCATATATATAAATATATATATATATATATATATATATATATATATATATATATATATATATATATATATATATATATATATATATATTGGAGTGTAAGTACCGCTGGCACCACTTATTGGAGTGTAAGTACCGGTGCCACCACTTATTGGAGGATTATTGTGCGGGATCACCACTTTTAAAGGCAAAAATGGCGCAAAGAGTTGCTATGCCACTTACTGGAGGGGGACG
The DNA here is from genome assembly GCA_027921565.1 of Artemia sinica. Lineage (NCBI taxonomy): Eukaryota > Metazoa > Arthropoda > Branchiopoda > Anostraca > Artemiidae > Artemia > Artemia sinica. The sequence continues at coordinate 70,971,151 of CM051257.1, read as the reverse complement.
ATCCCTCTTTGGCCCCAAATTAGTGGGATTTCCGCGGTTACTCCAACGGTTCCGTATACTAACGTGATCGGATGGTCTATGGCCACATTTAAAGCCAAAGTTTACCGATAAGATTTCTAGCTAACTCTTTTAGATTCGACCTAAGCTGAAAAGTTAAAAGGAGTACATAGAAAATTCTTACTGTATTCACAATCACGCTGTATAAAATGAACTCCAAACGGAACTAAAGACAAAAATATTACACTTGAACAATACTCTTCAAGACGCGCGCTTGCGCGCGCACCTCTGACCAAAGGCGATGAATGGCCGAATCAAATCAAACTCCCAGCATCCTTTGAAGCTTTTCAAACTCTAGATTGAAGCAGTATGAGTCATCGCTCAACTGGCTTTTTCAGACACTCGCTAATTAGTGGATTCTTTAGACATCATAATAAAAGCTTTCCTGGGGTTTAGATATTTAACATAAATGAAGTTATATTTATAAAAAGGCATTTTTTTGAAACAAAAGGGGCCAAAGGTCCCAACACCTCCCTCCTAAGAAAAATGACCGCCATCACGCCATTGGGTCAGAGCACAAAAAAAAATATAAAATAAATAACATTAAACTCAAAATCATTAAACTTGTATTTTCTCTTCTACCAATGCCTGTGCTTCCTCTGCTTGGCTCTGGATCGGTCGTCCTCGACACGTCTCTACTGTAGGACTACCATGGTCTAGATCGTCTAACATGCGCATTTGGTTTTGAAAATCCAAGTCCCCAAGATTCGTAGGAATTCATTGTGCACAGCACAAATCAAAAACAAAAATTTTCTTGCTCTCACGAATTTACATTTGAGAGGAGCAGAGAATTAATTTCTGGCACATATGATGATGCCAGCCATCGTGAAAAATTGGCTGCACTAGCCTCTTAATTTCCATCTGTGGAAACAACCCCAAATCTCGATAAAAAAGTAAATTGCCCCTTGGCATAATTTCAAATAGTCTAAGGCCGAAAATACACAGGCCTGTGAAAACGATAAGGGTACAGGGAAATGAAGTAAAATTTTGAGCAAACCATGAATCGCTTTTCTCTGGGTCCCATCCCCTAAAATAATCGAATGAATAATGCTCGGCGATGAGGGATGAAAATAATATTGAAGACTGGAAAGACAAGGCTTCAGTAAAGGGATCACAACTTGTCCGCCAGTTGTGCATTGAGGAAAAGGGCTATCTTTCACGTCTTCCCGCAGGGGATCTTCCCCAAGGGATTCCTCCCCCTCAAAAAGGAACAAACCGTCTTTTGAGCTGATCAGACCAATATCAGATTCCTTTCCAAGTTTTTTCAATCCAAATCGCCATTCAATATTTCCCAACTTTCCCCCAACCCGTTGTAGGTCATTCATCTCTCTTTTGTAACCATCTTCTTTTATTCCCCATGGGTCTTTGACCTCTTTTTCCCCCTTATTATCTATGTTTTCAAGGCACGGCCCATCCAACATTTTTTGTTTTTCGCCACTGCAGGCTGAATCTCCAAATTTTGTCTCTTCTTTGCATTCCTCTTTTCGTCTCTACTTTTCTCAATTCTGTCATTCGCGCAAAATAATAAATCACCGTTATATATAATTTGGACTCCAGTGTCCACTATCTTTGACTGAATAATTTCATTGTAGCTCCGTTTGATATCTCTTTTCTCTTTCTTAGTTTTCTTTTCTTTTGTAGCAGCATTAAATAAATCGTCATGAAATCTGAATTGGACTCTAGTGTCCATCTTCGACTGTCTTTCTTTATTGTAGTTCCGCTTAATATCTCTTTTCCCTCTCTTAGTTTTCTTTGTTTTGTAGTAGCATTAAATAAATCGTCATGAAATCTGAATTGGACTTCAGTGTCCATCCTTGACTGCATTTCTTCATTGTATCTCCGTTTAATATCTTTTTTCTCTCTTTTACTTCTCTTTATTCTTACCGCAGAAACAAATATTTCGTCATCAAATGGGAATTGAACTCCGACATTTGGTTTTTCATATTCTACTAAAATCTCTCGAACTTTCCGAGGAAAAGCGCGCACAATAAATTTTGTCTCCTTTTTCTCGGGTACAATCGGTGTTTCATTTTGGCCTATACTTGTTAGCGTCTCATATTCATTAAAAGTGTTTTCAAGTTTTCTATTATTTGCAAATTTTCCTGAAATATCAATTTCGCGCGTCTAATTTTCAATATTATGTGGTCTTATTACTTCCGCATCCCATTTTTGTGGATTATTAACATTTTGAACACGCGTATCATGTATTTCGTTTTTCCGATAGGGTGGCACAGCCTTCCCATTTGTTTTATGGGCCGGTTCACCTTCTCGCCTTGTCAACGAAGTATCATGTTTTCCCGTAAAAGTGTAATGTCTGGTAATTTTCTTTTTCTCGCGATTGATTCTTAGACAAATTATTATGGCTATATGACAGCCTAGAAGTTGGTTGTAATAAAATCTCACTTTCTAGAATTCCCACAGCGGGCTTCGATTAGGCCTATCATGGTTTTTTTAAAATCTTCCTTTTTTCTCTAGCTATTCTTCCTTCCTCCATGAAATTTAATATTCGTTGTGCTATATCTATTCGAGTGCTTTTCCGCGAGCCCCTGCTGGACCTCGATTTAACACTGCTCCTTCTACTCGGACTACTTTGATTCCGTCTGTCATTATTTCTTCTTAATTCATTTTCTGAATCTGTTCGTTCTTTATCCGTATTGTCTCTTTCTTTATAGGCTACTCTAGCCCTTTCGTCCTGTTTTCTATTCTTTCTAATTTCATCTTTCTCAGCTTGCATTTTTCCCTTATATTCTTGATGCTCTCTTTCAAAGGCCTCTATATTTGCCTTTCTTTCTATTTTCCTACTTTTTCTATGGGCTTCACTCGCCCTTCTCGGTTTTGATTTCATCTTATCTCTGTCCGACATTATTTCAAAATTCCATTTGTCATTATTTCTTCTCAATTCCTTTTCTGAATTCATCTGTTCCATATCTGTACTATCTCTATCCCGCAACTCCCCTTCATTTGGCATAGCCTCTGAGGGATGAGTTCGTCTTTTTTTTTCATATATTATTTCTTCTTTATTTATTTCGTACCCTCTCATTTTACCGCGTATACTTCTATCTGATTATATTATCTTATTCAATTAGTCAATCTTGGTAAGTTCAAAAACTGTCACGCAAAAATTATGGTACGCAATTACTATTGTGAATTATCAGCTCCGTGTAATGAGATTCAACAATTTTTCAAATAACCGGAATGTCTAGACTTCATTAGGGAATAACGACTTCTTTCGAAAGTAGCGGTTCTACGCGAGTGAATTTTATCTCCGAAAAAACGAATTAACAGGGGTTGGACGAGAAAATAATCAGAAAAATCCCGCGAATATTCCACTAGTGAATTAGATGGACTAAACTCAAACAGGGAAACTACCCTGTAAAACAAATCACGTATCCCTCCTGGATACTCGTATTCCAAATATAATCTCCTCCTGGGCAGATTACTCAATAGGACAGGTGCCTTCCACCTTCTTTGTCCAACATGCGCTCAAACTGACAAAGTCTCCTAATTTGCCGTCCTCAATACTCTTATAACCTTCGTCACTGAAGACCCGCCAATTCACTCAAATAATAACCCAACTTTAAACGTTTTCTTATCTGTCCTTAAACCCTGTAATACTTTTAAATACGGAGATTCCCCCACTGTAGACTCAACTCATTAATTTCGCGTTATAATTTTTTTATTTTTGTCTAACAAGGCCCACAGCCCATTATAGACTTTCCTAATTTTATTAATTAAATGCGTAATTTTGTCTTTTTATATGTCACCACAATAGGCTACTTTTTAGGCCAAATTAACCTGTCTCTTCGAAAGCGTGGAATTCTTTTATTATCAACGCTGTTAATAATTCCTGTTCATGCTGCCACCAATGTTCGTGTTTACTTATGCCGCTGCCACCAATGTTCGTAGTGCTAGCTACCGCTGGCACCACTTATTGGGGTGTAAGTACGAGTGTCGCCACTTATTGATGCAAAAAATGGCGCAAAGAGTTTGCTATGCCACTTACTCGAAGGGGAAAACCCCTTGTCGGCCCAAATGTTAGTGAGATTCCCGCTCTTACCCCATCGGTTCTGCAAATATAGGGTTTGGTACTACCCTGTTTACAGTATACCCTGTCCCATGGTATGGTAACGCGATCGAGTGGTCAAATGGCCACTTTCTAATGCCAAATGTACTCGCCTTGGGTTACGGCTAGAAAATCTCTTAACTCTCTCCTTGGAGGTAACAGACCTCCCTGTCAATATAATAATGACGGTACCTTGTAGCTCTATTCCTACCCTGCCTGGGTTACGGAAAATAGTACAGTTTGTAGAAAATACCTTACTTGTATTCTTCCAAAAAGGGGTCACATATAACAACCTCAAAAACGGAACTCAAAACGGAACAAAAGACAAAAATATTACACTTGAACAATACTCTTCAAGACGCGCGCTTGCGCGCGCACCTCTGACCAAAGGCGATGAATGGCCGAATCAAATCAAACTCCCAGCATCCTTTGAAGCTTTTAAAACTCTAGATTTAAGCAGTATGAGTCATCGCTCAACTGGCTTTTTCAGACGCTCGCTAATTAGTGGATTCTTTAGACATCATAATAAAAGCTTTCCTGGGGTTTAGATATTTAACATACATGAAGTTAAATTTATAAAAAGGCATTTTCTGAAACAAAAGGGGCCAAAGGTTCCAACAATATATATATATATATATATATATATATATATATATATATTATATATATATATATATATATATATATATATATATATATATATATATATATATATATATATATATATATACATATATATATATATATATATATATATATATATATATATATATATATATATATATATATATAATATATATATATATATATATATATATATAATATATATATATATATATATATATTATATATATATATATATATATATATATATATATATATATATATAATATATATATATATATATATATATATATATATATATATAGTTCATTGGAAAAGTTAGAAATATTACATTTTTTAGATAGTGGCTTTAGGGCTCTCATTCTCATATACACTTAATTTCATTGCATAACTTCCGTCAAGATTTTTACATTTTACATTTTACTTTTTTTTACATTCTCGTATAACAACGTTTCGAGAATGATAATCATCCGCAAAAAAAAAATCCTCCAAATATTATTAGTAGGGGAGGCTGAAATGTCAAAAATGTATTATAGAATCACAATATCTATGGTTTTGAAGGTTAGTTCTTCGAACACATCTTTTTCATAAGGATGTTCCCTATGGTCACCAGCAGGAGGACCGTGGGGTTGCCCCCGGGAAACAAGAAGTTATTAAACAATGTATTTATGCAGAAAAAATGAGAAATATCTCCCCTCTATTTCGGCGAAAACAAATTTTCTGGCAGCGCTTCCCACCTTCCCATTTCTCCACCTATTATGCCTGTAAGTATAGGAATAATGTCTTCTATGTTATCACGAAGGCCATTGTTTTATAATAAGAGGATCACTACCACCCGCATCACTCATATTACAGGCGAAATCCAAAGGTATTCCCATGAGCCAAAGGTATTAGAGATTAAATTCATACTCGTACCCCTGAGATTTTAGAAATATGGGTATAAAAAAGCACTTTTTTGAGGCTTCAAGCTCACTCATCCGACAAAAACAAATATTCACTGACCTTCCTTTGTAATGGCTAAAACGCGACAATGTACCGCTGTACACAATCTCATATATTTCAAATGAATCACCTAAATTAAATGAATCTTTAAAACAAATGATAGTTGAAACAAGTGATAGTTTTTCAGAATTCTACAAGCATAGTGAAGTACCACGAGCCATTTTTTTTTGCGCAATTGTGGTGGTTAAACTGCGACGCATCAATTTTTGTTTGTTTTGAGTTTCATCCTGGATCTTTAATTTCATCAGAAAAACTTTGTTTGGGTGGTGATATAAGCTTCAGAGGGGGATAAGTTGATTGGAAATAAAAATTGTAGTGCCCTTTTTAAGAGTCAAAAGTCACCTGAAGGCAACCAGTCCCCTCTCTTCCGTCCTTTTCCCCAAATACTTTCGATCAAATTTTGAGATAGCCATTTTTTTAAAATAGTCCAAAGGTCAAATAACTATCTCTCCGGGTTAGATAAAACCCCTAAAGTTCAAAATATTTCAAACCTCAAATAACTTTATCTCCTGGGTTGAAAACCCCTCCCTATTCAAAGGGGGCAAGGGCCGTAAGTTATGAACGTTGTTCTTTATTAACATATAATTTTCTTTAGTGGGATCCCCATAGTAGTAAGCTTGTATAAGATTTGAACGGCACAAGAAACGGGACAAGATAATAGTGTATACAATATGAACGGTACATGAAATGGGACAAGAAAAACCCACGCCTTTGACACTATACTTAGACATGTGCATTTTAAAAGTTGGCACGCTATAATGCATGTTATGAAACAATTGGGGAGATTACGTTCAATGAGAGTGAGTATCCTCTCACACCTATACTTCCTTGGCACCTTTTCAGAGCATGTACTCGTGGATACCTTTCCAAGCAAGGTGATTAAACACGCGTTTACAATCGGAATTGTTTGATTGACATTTGCAAAAAAGGGGTAATTAGTGATCGGATAATTTTTTAACATGAAATCTCTGAATAAAATATTTTTGGAGGGATGGGATGATGGGAGCGAGGTGTCTTAGAGTACTTATAATGGTGTTATTTGGGGAGATTACGTTCCTTGGCATTTTTTCAGAGCATGTACTCGTGGATACCTTTCCAAGCAACGTGATTAATCACGCTTTTACAATCGGAATGGTTTGATTGACATTTGCAAAAAGGGGTAATTAGTGATTGGATAATTTTTTAACATGAAATCTCTGAATAAAATGTTTTTAGAGGGATGGGATGATGGGAGCGAGATGTCTTAGAGTACTTATAATGGTGTTATTTGGGGAGATTACGTTCCTTGACACCTTTTCAGGGCATGTACTCGTGGATACCTTTCCTAGCAAGGTAATTAAACACGCTTTTACAATCGGAATTGTTTGATTGACATTTGCAAAAAAGGGGTAATTAGTGATTGGATAATTTTTTAACATGAAATCTCTGAATAAAATATTTTTGGAAGGATGGGATGATGGGAGCGAGGTGTCTTAGAGTACTTATAATGGTGTTATTTGGGAGATTACGTTCCTTGGCACCTTTTCAGAGCATGTACTCGTGGATACCTTTCCAAGCAAGGTGATTAAACACACGTTTACAATCGGAATTGTTTGATTGAAATTTGCAAAAAAGGGGTAATTAGTGATTGGATAATTTTTGAACATGAAATCTCTGAATAAAATATTTTTGGAAGGATGGGATGATGGGAGCGAGGTGTCTTAGAGTACTTATAATGGTGTTATTTGGGGAGATTACGTTCCTTGGCACCTTTTCAGAGCATGTACTCGTGGATACCTTTCCAAGCAAGGTGATTAAACACGCTTTTACAATCGGAATTGTTTGATTGACATTTGCAAAAAAGGGGTAATTAGTGATTGGATAATTTTTTAACATGAAATCTCTGAATAAAATATTTTTGGAGGGATGGGATGATGGGAGCAAGGTGTCTTAGAGTACTTATAATGGTGTTATTTGGGGAGATTACGTTCCTTGGCACCTTTCCAGAGCATGTACTTATTGATTTGCATACTTTATGTTCCTTCCTGTGCTATTTGGGTACTTTACGTTCCTTGACACCTTTCCAGAGCATCTACTTATGGATTTGCTTGCCTTATGTTCCTTGACACCTTTTCAGGGTATGTACTTATGGATTTGGATGGATTATGTTCCTTCCTGTGCTGTTTGGAAAGATTACGTTCCTTGAAACTTTTTCAGGGCATGTACTTATGGATTTGGGTGGATTATGTTCCTTCCTATGCTATTCTAAGGGCTTATGTTCCTCCCATGCTATTCTATAGCGCTATGTTCCCTCCCCATGCTTTTCTAAGGGGTTATGTTCCCTCCTATGCTATTCT
>CM051257.1:70858069-70960569 GCA_027921565.1 Artemia sinica | reverse complement strand
CTGAAAAGGTGCCAAGGAACGTAATCTCCCCAAATAACACCATTATAAGTACTCTGAGACACCTCGCTCCCATCATCCCATCCCTCCAAAAATATTTTATTCAAAGATTTCATGTTAAAAAAATTATCCAATCACTATTTACCCCTTTTTTGCAAATGTCAATCAAACAATTCCGATTGTAAAAGCGTGTTTAATCACCTTGCTTGGAAAGGTAGCCACGAGTACATGCTCTGAAAAGGTGCCAAGGAACGTAATCTCCCCAAATAACACCAATATAAGTACTCTAAGACACCTCGCTCCCATCATCCCATCCCCCCAAAAATATTTTATACAGAGATTTCATGTTAAAAAAATTATCCAATCACTATTTACCCCTTTTTTGCAAATGTCAATCAAACAATTCCGATTGTAAAAGCGTGTTTAATCACCTTGCTTGGAAAGATATCCACGAGTACATGCTCTGAAAAGGTGCCAAGGAACGTAATCTCCCCAAATAACACCATTATAAGTACTCTGAGACACCTCGCTCCCATCATCCCATCCCTCCAAAAATATTTTATTCAAAGATTTCATGTTAAAAAAATTATCCAATCACTAATTACCCCTTTTTTGCAAATGTCAATCAAACAATTTCGATTGTAAAAGCTTGTTTAATCACCTTGCTTGGAAAGGTATCCACGAGTACATGCCCTGAAAAGGTGCCAAGGAACGTAATCTCCCCGAATAACACCATTATAAGTACTCTAAGACACCTCGCTCCCATCATCCCATCCCCCCAAAAATATTTTATTCAGAGATTTCATGTTAAAAAATTATCCAATCACTAATTACCCCTTTTTTGCAAATGTCAATCAAACAATTCCGATTGTAAAAGCGTGTTTAATCACCTTCCTTGGAAAGGTATCCACGAGTACATGACCTGAAAAGGTGCCGAGGAAGTATAGGTGTGAGAGGATACTCACTCTCATTGAACGTAATCTCCCCAATTGTTTCATAACATGCATTATAGCGTGCCAACTTTTAAAATGCACATGTCTAAGTATAGTGTCAAAGGCGTGGGTTTTCTTGTCCCATTTCATGTACCGTTCATATTGTATACACTATTATCTTGTCCCGTTTCTTGTGCCGTTCAAATCTTATACAAGCTTACTACTCCCCATGATTAATACTATGAGAGCCCTATCTCTTTTCCTTCGAGAGCCCTATGATGCCACAAAACCCCTGGAAAGATTCCCACCCCTAGAAAGAGTCCTACCTCTGATTAAATTCCTATGAGAGCCCTGGCAATATTCCCACCCCTGGCAAGATTGCTATGAGAGCCCTGGCAAGATTACCAGTTTCCCACCCCTGGCAAGACTCCCATGAAAGCCCTGTTTCTAGGCAATATGTCTGCCGCAGCCCTCTGAGGTCAAGGCACAGGTAGAAATTAGCATTAAATTTCTAGGACATGCCCTCTGACGTCACGGTACACCCCTTTTCCGAGCATACCTTGTTTCTAGGCACTTGTACATGTCCAGACATCCTGTGGTGGTAGAAGCCAAATTTTTTTTCCTCCTATACATACCCAAACATGCCTCCCAGACAGCAAGACTCCGCAACGTTTCTTTCCTACTAAAAGCCTTAGAGGGCTTTTTCTTCAAAGATCCCTGTGTGTTCTGGGAACGCTATAAATATCCTCGGTATGGACAATTTATCATCAGTCTTTTATAACCTGTTTAAGACGTCACAGGTATCTGAAATAATGGATAATTCCTACAATGAAGTAAGTGCCTTTCTCTATTAGGACTTCTCATCTCTCCGAGTTTTTGCTAACCGAAAGCGAGCTTCTATACCCTCCCCCCCAAAAAAAAATCCTTTCGCTTTGCTTTGTTTATACTCGTTTTAAAGCATAAAATAGGCTCTTTTCACTGCGTAAAAATCCTACCCCCTCCGTTCATTACCATTTAATCCATTTAATAGAAGTTATTCCCTTTTCACTCAAAATATTGCTTTTCTCCCCTAAAGTTTAGAGAGGCTAGTTAAAACCTTAGCATTAATCAAATGTTTCAAAATCTTTCGCACTTTATCTAAATTAACAAAAAGAAATGTGAATAAGGCTGCTATTCCTGCAACCCTCTCAATGGAGTGTCTTGTAAACAATTACCTTCGGATAGGAATCCCGTGAATTATAGCAAATGGATAATGAACCATTTACATAATTCTAGGTTTTCTGAAAGAGGTCTTATTCTCCGTAAAATTAATGGTTAAGAGGCATTTTTATATAATATTTTAGGCATGGAAATTGCGTATAAGGAGAGAGTCTGACGGCGACATACAGAGCATAATAAAAACACTTATTTCCATCTTAAGTATAGACAAAAAGTCTAGTTTTTTATAGCCTTTCATATGATCTAAATTGTTATCTGGATTTCAAATTACTGGCCTGGATTTGATACACCTTTTGACCCTAGAGGGATAATGCTAGATTCTTAAGCTTTAAATAGAGCTCTCTTGCTTTTAAATGCTTTGCCTCTCTAGGCATGTATTTAAAAAATTTCTAAATGGTAAAATTAGGAACGTTTATTTCTATCCTAAAGCTACAGACAACTTAATGACGGGTTTATTTCTTGCAGGGCGTTTATTAATTCATTTGGTTTTCTAAATGGTAGAAATAGGAACATTTATTTCTATTCTATGGCTATTAACTGTCGAGTGTATTTCTCACAATTAGTATAATAAAAAATGTTTCATTTCTAAGCTTAGCTTATTCCACGCAAATTTTACTTTATTGCTTTCTTTAAGGGGGGCTATTTATCCACTCCTCTGACAGTAAATACCATATTTTTAAAAGCTGGACAATGTTTAAATATTAATAACATGAAAAAAGGATTCTATTTTCTATAACTATTGTAGGGTGTTTCTAGAAGGGGGTACTAATTTATAGCATATCGTGTTTTCTAAGAACCCTGATCTATACTAAATTTTCTTTTTTAGAATTTTCCCACCCTTTCACCCCTAAGACAAAGGGCAAGAACCAATGCAATGACCCCTATGGGGGTATCGGTCATCAAATATTCTCCCCCTTCCAGACCAGCGCTGCATTCACCAACCGCAGCCCAATCTGCATGAGACCATGGCGCCCCTACACAATGCCGTGACGCTGCTCCCACCCAGTAAGTTGCAGAGCCCGCAAGGTCATCTATGCACCCTCACGACGCCCCAAGGTCTTCAAGAGGTGTAAATCCTACGCAACCCCTCATTCACAATCTTGCGATGCCTACCCCTTCCAGACAGCCCCTAAGCCAACCCCCAGTGCAACCCTCTGTGTAGCCTACGCCGGCTCTCGTCCAGCGACTTACAGTCCCATCTATCCAAGAGCATTAAATATCTGCCCCGGATGCACCAGTCCCGGATGTGCAAGCCTACCGAGCATTAGTACTGCCAGGGCCATCCAGCCCCCAAGACCGAGTGTTGACAGAATCTGAATAGGTGAGTATTTTATTAAACCTAATAATGCTATATTTTACCTCTCAGGGAGATTTTTACTCTTTAATTTGGTCTTTTCACTATTTCTTCTATGTCTCAGGACCAGTTTATAAAAATATCTAAATAAGCTTGTTTTCCTCTTTTTCACCCTTTTAAGTGTCTACATTTGCCTTTTCAGCTTATTTAGCCCTTAGTTTTAAAGACTCTGCTCCCTCGGAAATAAGTAAGCTAAAACTGCTCTTCAACCTAATAAAGCCAATCTTTTTCAATATTTTCTTATCACTTTAAATTCTCTGCCAACTAAAGCCATTTCCCCACCTCTTTCAGGTCTTTAATGGAGTTTTCTATTTTCATAAGTGTCTAAATTTGACTTTTCAGGTTCCATACCCATTCCTTTCTAAACAGGGCTGTTTTTCAACCTAATAAGACTATTTTTTACCTTTAGAGACATTGAAAGGTTTTTTATGTCTTTTTTCGCTACTTTTGTTTTTTTCAGGCTCCATACCCCATCCCCCCGCTCTTAATATTGAAGACCATCATCATACCCAGAGATAATGACATTTATTAAAATTTTTAGCCTACAAAAGTCATTTTCTTCCAATCTAATAATGTTACCTTTTCGCTTTTTATTCCATTCGGTCGGAATACTGAAGGCAAATGTTATATGCTATTACACCTCAAAGGAAATAGCTAGGAAAGTTTCCTAATTGTAGACTAGAAATCAGAGGAACCCCCCCCCTCCCTGGGGGAAATGGGGGCATTTAATTTCATGAAATAGCTAAGAACATGACTCAAAGAGTTTAGGGGAGATATGATCCCCCCTCCTATTAGCTATATTCATACCTAAATATTTCCTTTTCTTAGGCTGAGATTGATCAATTAATTGCCTAGTTCATTGGTGAAGGAGTTGGAGCAGTCGAGGAAGCCTCCGATGAATTGCTGGCATGGGCCGTGTATCTGCCTGCCAAATGGGCAGAGCGAAATCCCCCCTCGGTAAGTTTTGCAAGACTCTTTAAAACATAATCTTTTAAATTCATAATTGCTAGTAAGGAGGGCCAAGCTTTCAATACAACTAAAAAGGGTCTTTTAGAGTCTTGTAACATTTGTTAGCAGTAGTATTGCCCAAAGTGGTCCTTTGTATACATGATTAGCAGTAGGGGGTCGCTGAGTTCAAGGGGGCATGGTACACTTTCATAATACAATGATGTGTTCCAACGAGTAGTACATATTATATGATTTCAAGGGCCTCATAGTACCCATAATACAATAATGCATTCCAACGAATAGTGAGGGTCTAAGAGTTCAAGGGGTCATGGTATACATAACACAATTATGCATTCCATACTCATTTTCTCTTTTTCATAGGGCCAACATGTTCTAATAAGCTAATATGCTCTTATTATTTTTCTAGGTTCACACATCGTCTTCTTAAGGGATCTACAAACTCTATGATGATATCACTTATAAACATGGAACAGGTTCCGGAGAGTAGTGAACACGAGGGGGGTTTAAATGTGGAGGCAAGTCCGGCTAGTGTGGCTTCCACTAAGGTTAATTTTGTGCAGGGTCTCGGCCTTGATATAGAATATGAATGGGTTGAATATCAGTTATCATAGTGAGGTCGAGACATTACTCGCAAAGGACAATGAATTAGGGGAGCAAAGTGGAGCTGGCTTGCCTACAGTATTTCCACAATTGTATTTATTTGACACTGCTTTGCGTAACATTTACTTGTATAGGGCTGAGTTTAGTGATCCGTTCAATTCCCTATCAAGTGGTAGTATTCACACGGATCCTATAGACACCACACACTTCTATGTCAGCATGATTCGGGCACTTCTCGAAAACCATATATGGGAGGCGGGAGGACGGGACTCTATAAAAGCATCCATCACGTTTAAAAAAGAAAATTTAAATGTAAATTTGGGTGTTTTGCATCAGTACCATATACAGACAAAGATACAAATGTTGCACCCAGACTTGCATAATTTTAAGGGTGTGTTTTTGGATTAGGTGGGTGAAATTTTTAATATAATGGAGGGATACAATGAGAACGGGAGTCGGTTAGTAGTTTATCTATAAAAAAAATAGACTTAAATATAACTAAATTTAAAATGGAATTTGTTTTAAGAGGTTTGAGAGGGAAGAAAAACTTTAAAAAATATAATGCAAATTTAAAAGGTACTAAGGGTTACAACACTTCTCTTTCGACACGGGCTTGATATGTTTCAAATATACCATCCTTGTGGCGGGACATAAACCCTTGAAGATGAATGGCATTAGTAAGACAATGTTGGACGATTTGGCATTAAATGGTGGAGGGGAAGGGGCGGAGTTTCCGAATGTAGATTTTAATTGTTTAAATGGGCAATAGCCAGTTACACTCAAGGGAATTGACATTCTTGAATGGGGAAAAGAGCATTTAAAAGCTGGGGTTACAGTTTTACAATTTGATGAAGAGTATGGAGAAGGGGAACTAGGTGATACAAAGGGGGTAGTATAATCTGTAACGGCACCGTCCATTGAATCAGTGAAACACTGGGTATGGCTTCTCTACGAGCCTTCCAAAGATCTTCAATAAATTGGACATTGCTTTCCTTAGCAGGGTTTTAAATGAGGGTAAGAAGGGACGAAGGGGTACTCGCTATTACTACCAAATGTGTCTTTCAAGATTCCTTTAAGAATTAAAATTAAATAATCGTTTTTTATCCTGCAAGCGTCATTGGTACAAGTTTGTGGAAAAAGTTTCAGGGGGCAATACCACCTTGCGGTTCAAAATATTTCAGAACACGCTCATGCAGAGCAACAAGATGTCATTGGGCAATGAAGCTGCGCTCACCGATGTGTCGGATCCGTCAAATTTGAATCGTGTGAAAAAACATGAAGCCATTGCGATCTCTTTTGTGCATTTCGTTAAGAGACTCAAGTAATACCATGCAATTGGTAAATTTTGTTGAGTCGTTGGGTAGCGAGGATTCTGTTGGCACAGCTATGGTTGCTTTTATTAAAACAGCAAATTCGGCGATTTCACCGCTGCACCATACACACTATCCGAAAGACGAGTTGGCTATTAAGAATCTAGACAATTGTTGGGTTTGTAAAAAGAAAATTAAAGAAGGGGATGTGAAGGCCTTTGATCATGATCATTTATGGATAGAAATTTCATCTAGGAGAAGTAACTTTTGGGGGGTTGCACATAAATCTTGTGATGTAAATATTTGACAGCAATAATTTTTAGCGGTTTACGTGCAAAATTCCAACTACGGTTTGAAATTCATATTACCAGCGTTTGCACGATTGCAGAAAGGTAACGATGTAGATAGCGCATTGATAGATGGTTCTTTTTCATATAACATCATACCGAAATCATCTGAAAAGTTGCTAGTATTAGAATTTAAATGGAAAGCAATTGATAATGGTAAAGCGTACTTGAATAAAATCCGTTTCCTTGATTACTTTAGTTTCTTCTGTAATTTCTTAAGTCAACTCATTCAAGAACAGAAAAACGATGATTTTTATAGTTTCCCGCTCCTCAAACAGCGCTTTCCAGATGAGGAACTGTATGATTTATTTACGTGTAAGGGCATATACCTGTACGAGTACTACAGCTCCGCCTCAAAGCTAAATGAGGAAAAATTACCGCCCATCGCAGAGTTTTATGATTCACTTCACGGTCGTCAATGCATAACAGCTGATTATGAATTTGCCAAGAGGGTTTTGGCAAAGGGAAGGTGTTAAAATAGGTAGGATTATTTTAAATTGTACCTGGCAAGTGATTTTTTGCGGTTGTTGGATATTGTTTGTAAAAACATGGACAAATTCATGAAGACTTTGGATTGAATTTGGGTTATTATTTTTCCACTCCTAATCTGGTGATTGATTTAATTCTTAAAATCAGTAATACTGAAATAGGGTTGATCACCAACGTGGATCAGCACCTATTTGTAGATTGATGCATGAGGGGAGGTTATGTTTTCCATGGGGATCGTATCCTTGAAACCGACCCGAGTGGACAACGCAGCGGTGAAAAGTTGAACGCGGTTTTCTTGGATATTAATTCCCTTTATCCTTCGGCAATGTTTTACTTTTAATTGCCGTGTGGGAATTACCTATGGCTTGACAATCATTCTGCTTCAGATTTCCCCAATATTCAGACTGTTGAGTAAAATGGACCACAAGGATGGTTTTTCGGAATTGACAGTGAAATAACTCTGGAACATCATGACTCGGTACAAGACTGTTTTTCCATGCATAAATAGACCGGTGCCTAGGAATTCTTGGAGTCCCTACAATTCATAATTAGTAGAGAATAAAGTTATGCATTAAGCACCATCAAAATAAAAGCTTATTGCCGACCTTTAGCCAAAATGCAATATTTTTTGTACACCACGTTCTTTTGCTGTAGATGCTAGCCAACGGTTTTTAATATCAGAAAGATTCATAGAGCTCTCCAGGTTGAACAGAAACCTTATATGAAGAAGTTTGTTGACATTTTTGTCAACCAACGATCTCAGGCGAAAACATAGGTCGAAAAAGAAACCTTTAAACTCATTCTAAGTTTGAGCTTTGGTAAAATGTGTGAGAGTGTGCGTAAAAGGAGTCGTTGTGACGTTTTCACAGACCCAAAAAATGTGCCCGAATCATTGCCCATCATGTGCCCGGATCCTAACTTCACATCATTCCCGATCTTAGATTCAAATATGGTCCTTACATCTGGAAAATGGAGAGTACTTTAGCTTTCGGATGGGTTATACAAACTGGGATGAGTCCCTCTATCCAGAGTTGGTGAAACGCCATGCCTCAAATCAGTTGCTTAAAGTAAAATCAGAGACGAGGGAGCGACTTGGTATCGCATAGTGTATTTCCTGGTCCGAAGGTGTACTGCGTGGAAACGCACAACGAGACTACCATAAAAGTCTGCAAGGGGGTGCCCTCTCAATATGTAAAAGTAAAATTTTAACATGAGTGTTTATAGGAACCTGTATAGAAAATAATTTAGTTCCAAGAGCGAGTGTCATGGCCATTCACTCTTTAAAATTTAAGAACTATACAGTTCGGGTAGAAAAATGCCATGTCACCATATCAGACGAAGTCTGTACTCGAGGGTGGTGAGAAGGTAGTACCATATGGCCGCTATCTTACTTCATATCGAGTTGAATGTGTAAATGATAGAAAGCAATTCGGTCTGGAGAAAGCTCTATAGTTGAGGGAGGCGGAGGAGGGCCGTTTTGTTCGTCGCCAACTCAGTACTTCCTATGTTATCTAGTCATTTAGATTCATAAGTTTTTCTGTTAGGAAAAGTGGTAATTTTCAAGTGTTTATTAAGTGCTTATTTATTTATTTTAACTTGCCACTGCCACCGCTGGTATTGGCCCAGCCGCCGTTTTTACTGGCCTGTCCCGGGTTCTGCCCCTGCCGCCGTGTTCCCAATGTCTATTTAAATGTTCAAGTGCTTATTTTTTGTTGCTGTTGTATTTATATATATTTGTGAATTAAAGAAACCATGTATATTCTGTTTCCTTTGCGTATTTATTCAACAGATTGAGGTTAGGTTTGGTTAGTTGCATATTGACATTAGAGGAGTATGTATCAATTTAAAACACCATTCAAATCTTTTCTTTGCGGACCGTCCATGTCCGGTGAAACAACACTTTTAACGAAAATAATTCAAAATCTTGATCAAATGTTCTTAGAGATTCCGAAAAATATCTTTTATGTCTATAGTGTGTGGCAAGAATCTTATGACAAAATAAAGAAGATTGATTCAAGTATAAAATTCATACAATGACTTAATATGTTGACTAGCATTGCCCTAGACACGTGGTTGATTATTGACGATTTAGTTGAATCCATTGAAGAATGGTCGCAGGAAATATTACAATTATTCACGGTCTGGTCCCATCACGAAAAAATGTCTGTAATTACTGTGCTCCATAATCTTTTTCATCAGAATGAATGTATGAGAACACTTGATTTGGATTGTACCTACTATATAATCTATAGAGTTGTTCGTGATTCAAGTTTTGCTATAACTCCAAACAAACATATCTACCCTGGCGAACCCAAATTTTAACGTTCAGCGTACCATCAAGCTACTAATAAACCCTATGGTTACATATTATTGGACCTGAATATAAACAAGCCCAAAGAGTTGCGTGTTCACTGATATTTTCGATAATTAAATTACTTTATATCTACAGGTGAATAGTAAAAAAGGTCATTAGTTTTTATCATGACGTTGAAGAAGCTACACGAACACCGGTATTTATTTTCCGTGATAGCCATTTCAAAACCACGGCTTAGGAAAGCAATACTCAAACATGGCGTTGACACGGAATTTATTAATCTCTTATTGGAACTTTGTTTAAATTTAACGGAAGGTAATGCTCAACTGTCAGATGGTGTTAGACAGCAAACAGAGCAACATCGATCACTTTTAAGTGCTCTACCTTGCAAAAAGCAATTGCAAATGTAAAATTGCAAATTGTAAAAGAAAACGTCTTGTTCAAGCGGGTGGTAATATCTTTTCAGTGTTACTACCGATAAGCACTGGACCTGAGTACTGATGATTGATGAAGAATGAATTTGTTATGATTTTAAATTTTTATTTATTTATTATTATTTTTAATTTGAGTTATTTTCATTTTTATTATTTTTATTTATATATTATTATTTTTGTGTATTATAATTTTGATTACATTCTCTTTTCTCTAGAAATGGCTAAATCCAATAAAGTGACGTCATTTGAAATTGCTCTTTCACCCAAAGAGCACTTTGAAGATAATCTTGATAAATTTATTAACAATGAAACAATTGCCGATGATGAAAAATTGATTTTACTTCAAAATGCTGTTCGCTGTGTCAACAAACATAAACCTTATCGTGAAAAAACCGCTCAAAGTCAACGTAATTGATTAACCCTCTGAAAATAATGAAACACCAAAAAAAGGAGATTTACTAACAAGTGTTGTAGACTTGTTGCCTCCATCCTATCGTAAACAAAGTAAAAGACTCTTGACGTATATCTCTGAAAATGGACAAATTGACGAGAAAAAGAATGAAGTTATAATCCAGGGCAAGCCCTACAATTTAATTGATTTGTTATCAGACCTGATTGCAAATCGTAAGAGATTCGATTCCATTGATTTTCATTTATATAATTTTTAAAGTCGTCAAATTTTTCTAAAAGTTTGATTAGCAATAAGCAAATTCTAAAGAAGTCAAAACAACACAGTCTAGCAACCACATTAAGGGTAGTAGATGATGATTTTAAGTCTTTCTTGGAAAATACCTAGCACACCTTGTAGAAACAATGATTCGATGACAACGGTAGCTAGACAAAAGCGAAGACGTATTGATGCACCCGGTAGTATACAAAAGGGTAGCGGATGGTTCACACCTCTTTTACCGTCAAAATGGATCAGTTTTTGAAAGGTGTTTATGAGTTATGAATACTCTCTTATACACTTGCTAAGGTTACTGGAATTAAAAGAAGCTAGCAAAAGAGTTTTTGCAAAAGGAACCCAGTTATACTCTTCATCGAAATCATAGGGTTTATGGTAATCACTATCGAAAAACTAAAGCCTTTTACCCTCTGTATATATTACAAGCAGATCTTTTGACTCTAGAAACGATTCAAAGACGTCATAATCAACCCTACCAGTATATTTTACTTGCAGTAAGCGTTTTTAGTCTTAATGCATATGCAGTTCCATTACAGTCAAAGAGAGGCAATGAAGTCACTAAAGCCCTTGAATCCATCTTTGGACAAGATTCATATAAAAAATTCAAACAACCCATGGAAGTGAATTTGTTAATCCACATGTAAAAAGGGTTCTATTGAAACATTATACAATACTCTATCATAGTCATAGTCCTATAAATGCGGCATTGCCTGAACGTTTAATACGAACAATTCGACTTTTAATTTGAAGATATTGCACATTGAAAATACGGCTGTATTTATTCATGATTTAGATAAAACCCTGTTGATTTTTAATCAACTTCCTCATCGATCCTTGTTCAATGCTAGCCCTCAGGAAGTTCATCATAGTGGCAATAAACTTTTTCTTAATCAATATTCTAATGGAAAGGCGGGAAAGAAAAAATTAATGTTGCTGATACTGTTCGAATCAATCTTACACGATATATTTTTGTAAAGAGAAATTACTTGTGGAGCATTGAACTTTTTAAAGTGTCAAAAATCTTGGACACTAAACCTATAACGTATCGGCTTCGTGATATGAAAGATAAAGAGATTCTTAGCAGTTCTTATGACTATGAATTACAAAAAGTTGTAAATAGTGAAATCTATCAAATTAATAAGGTATCAAAGACTCATACTCACAAAAGTAAGCGATAGTTGCTTGTTCGCTGGCTAGGATACAACTCTGATTTTGATTCTTGGATACCTGCTGCAGACGTTCACGACGTCTGAAGGTTTTTGTGTGACATTCATGTCTAATGTTTCCGATCCTCTTTATGACGATTTGAATAAGACGAGCAATTTTTGGACAAAACTCTCCCCTGCCATTAAATTTGAGGGAAGGTATGAAGTTACTCTTGTAGATTGTACTCTTAAAAATACTTATGATATCCTAAGAAAGGATTATACATATGATATAAAGATTAGACCATTCGATTGGCCAATCGTTAACGATCAATATGCAATTGAATTTATGAATTCATTTGAGTACCCTTTCGTCACATTATCATACAAGGAGTTTGGGACTATGAACGAATTGTGTCATGTTATCAACAAAAATTTTATATCATAAAAATGGTGCATTTCAACTAAATTATTCGAAGGAAGAAGGTAAAATCTACATTAGTTCACACATTGGCAATGAAAAGGTTATTTTCAATGATGATCTGATAATCTGATAATGATAATCAATGGAAAAGAGAAGTTCTTGATTTTAAGCATAATGTAATCAATGGTAAAAGTGCAGGAAACGCGAGTGGTATGAATCGTGTCATTTTTGCAGAGTATCCACCCGTCTCCTCCTCGGACAGTTGTATATTTCTTTACGCATGCTTTGTCGAGAGATCAAGATTTGGTAATACCATTGTCCCCCTCCTACGTTTTCTTGAACGAAAATCATCTATTGACCACATTTATCAGTACAATATAAAGTACCTTCAAAACGTTCCAGTCAACACTTCGTATTTGGAGCTCTGTCAGTTAACATTAAGAAGTGAATTGGGTGATCCTCTAGCAATAACAAAACGTTTGGCTGTAATTACATATCATTTTCGACCCATTCACTGAAATGGCCAATAGAACTCAGTTTGTATGTCCTAATCTTGATTGCTATGTTGCTACTCGTGGAACTCGACAGTTGGGTCATTGAATGGACTATTATAGGGGCCGTTCGTCAATGTCCGGGTACCGTATCGGCAGTTGGTTTGTCAAGCTGTTTCGTTCTGCACTACCCTTGGCTAAGGCAATATATTGCACCGGTTGCAGCGGAGATTGCGTCCTCTACATTACATGATAAGGGCTCTGGGAAAGATATTCAAGAAAGTGTTTCACAAAATCTCAGGTTGAGTGCACGATCCCTTGGAGAGTGATTGAAACAGCACGGAAAAGGTCTAAAAAGGGTGTGAGAGACCTCATCACTCATCAGTCTCAAGTCATCTCGGAAGTGTAAAGCATCTAAGAAACTAAAAAGATACAAAAAGGATTTTTGTTCTTAGAAAAAATGACATATCTACCACATAAGGAGTCTCACGCTTCATTCACCTCATCTCTAAATTTTTCAATGAGGAAAATGTAGATTTCAGTCTAAAAATGGTTACCATGAACAATTTTACCCGCAAAAATCGCTCTCTGAAAATGTCCATTTTCAAATTTATTCCAATGAAGATTACTTAATCGATTTAAATTCAACATTTATAAATTTAATTGTCATTGTTAAAAAATCTAACAATGAAAAGCCAGGTGCAGCCGAGGGGAATCCTACAAAAATTGTGTACTACACAATTTATTTCAAGAAATAAGCGTCTACATAAATGGAACATTGGTGAGGACGAGCAATAATCTTTCAAATTATACAAGTTACATACAATTCATGTTGATTACTCCAATGTCTTACCGGAAGTTGAGGGGCCAAGCACTGGGTTATGAATATAAAACAGGTACTGACACTACCAATATTCTTAGAGAGGCGACAATTAAAGATTTACATTTAGTTGGGAAACTAAACCATGATATATTTAATATACATCAATGGCTGCCTCCTAATGTAAAAATTGGTATAAAACTACAAGTCGCGCCATCCAGTTATATTATGCGGAAAGTACTGGACGCTGCACCCAATTTAACAACCTCTCTCACGTCCGCAATACTTCATGAACGAAAACAACAAGTTTTGAGTTCTGTTGCTTTAGCAATTGAAAAATTTAGAACTGCTGGAAATATTATCAAACTGCTCGTGCCCCATACAATCACGAAACAACGCCATATTGCGAAAGGTACGCGTACCTCTACCGATTCGTCATTTATCAATGGCGAAATTCCTTCGAAATTGACATTGGCTTTTGTTAAAAGTATTAGCGCTGTTGGGTCATGGACAGATTCTCCGCATAAATTTGAACTGTTTGGACTTTCATCGTTGTATGTACATTAAATGGAATTCCACTCTACAGTTTATCCATTGATAAATCCTACAGTACCCTCTATGAATTGAAAATGCAATCCCTAGATCGAGATTCTCAATTACTCGAAAATGGTATAAGTGAAGAAATGTTTGCAAAAACTCATGGCATCATTGTATTGAATTTGTCTGGTACTCAAGATATGAGTATTTTCCGAACGGGGAATGTGCGGTTAGAGTGTACCTTTGCCAGATCATTAGAGGGAAGTATTGCATTAATCTCATTAAACCAATTTGAAACTTATTGGGAAATTACCCCTCTTTGCAGTGTTTTATTAGACTTGGCGCCATGAACACTAACCAAATACTCAATGTATTCAATATGGACCCCTACATGTCGAAATATAAGTCCTATTGCATACCATCGGATTTCGTGGATCATATTCAACATGTTGACAATAGCATTGTTATTGTTAATAGCAATCCATAAACGGTAAAGACAGGGAATCGGTTATGTCTCTTTCAAAAAAGGAGCAATATAAAATTTCTTGACCCGCTTGGCCTACCGTATACATTCTACACACCTCATATTAAAAATTTTCTTCAGCAGAGTGGAAAATCTATTATTCAAAATCAGAAGCGGGTACAAGATTTATCAATGAAAAGGTGTGGTTTTCATGCCCTACTATATTTTATTTTCAGGAGTCGTGGAAAGACTTACATGGAATTCCTCAAGATTTATGGCGATAATCCTCGATTGAACGACTTTATTGTTGAAAATACTTTTCCTATCTCTATAATGTATATATCGGTACCCTAAAATGGAAATGCTTTAAAAATGTCTGTAAATTTGTTTGTTAATAAAATTTCTATATATAAAAAATTCGGTGTCCTTTAGATTTCTTCTTCTACGTATAGGTAATCATCAGAAACTAAAAGTGGTAACAGCTCATCAGGATTCAGTTTGTACTCATCTTGATTTGACAAGTTAGGGTCGTATTTTCTACAATATTGCGTAACTTCATTTTTGTTAAATTTCTTTGTAAAGTCAATAATACTGCTCTGATTCATATTATAAAATTCACGTGTTTCAATTTGCTTATTTGAAGCAATATCACATACAAAATCCTCATATAAAGAATCACTTTCTGTAACGGCCAAATAAAAGTCTGTAGGTTTATAATCAAAGTAGCCAGTATATTCACAACGATGTCGTAAAAGCCAGACTGTTTTAATATTCAAGCAATTGAAGCGTGGATCAGGTTCTTCTTACCAAAACAAATTAAAATCACGACGATACCAGTCTCTTAAAAATAAATTGAACTCACGTTTGCGGTTTTTTCCAATCATGCCAGTGTAAGTATGTTCCCATTGATCGCATTTATGATAGCGACAATGGGAGCATAAGAATTCTCTATTATGAGAGTCACAAATCTCTTCAAGACATGAATTACAGTCCTTAATTTGCACTGCATATCTTCTATACAATTTACGTGGATTGCATAATTTACGCTTTTCATTATAGTCATCAGCAAAAGTACAATTCTTACAGGATGACCAGCTGCCAAAGTGTACATGCATAATGGGCATGTTTAAAAATTTTTTCGATATTGACTGTCCCACTTCCAACAAGAAACTGACTCGGGATCAATGAATGTTGTGTGCTATCGGTTTTAACTTATCGAATCACTAGAGGAATGGGGGTAGTAACTGAAATTCTGTGTAATCTTCAAACAGATGTGCAATATCATTTTGTTTTGTCTCAATCAATATATCTATAAATTGAGTAAAAGCCTGCGGACTACGACACATAAGCCTCAGGCAATAGTCCAGCGATGGAGACTCATTTCTCATTATATTATCAATCATCCTCATAGTAAAGATTTTCTTCTGCTCTGATAATCTTTGAAAATTATCATCTAAAATAAATCATTTCTCCAAAGTAACAAGATTACGTAACATTTTTTGTCTGTTCACTTTATTCATTTTAATCCTGACAGTCCTCTCACCACTAAAAAACAAACTGACTCTCGGTCAATAAATATAGCTTCTACCACATGGGGAGGCATGTTTGGATATGTACAAGTGCATAGAAACAAGGTATGCTCGGAAAAGGGTGTCCGCCGTGACGTCAGAGGGCATGTCCTAGAAATCTAATGCTATTTTTGTACCTGTGGCGTTACGTCAGAGGGCTGCGGTAGAAATACTGCCTAGAAAAAGGGCTCTCATGTGAATTTTGCCAGGGGTGGGAATCTTGCCAGGGCTCTAATAGAAATCGTACCAGGGGTGTGAATCTTTCCAGGGGTGGGAATCTTGCCAGGGCTCTCATAGGAATCTTGCCAGGGGTGGTAATCCTGCCAGGGGTCTCATCGGAATCTTACCAGAACAGGAATCTTACCAGGGGTAGGAATTTTGCCAGGAGTGTTGTAAAGTCAGAGGGCTCTCGCACGAAAAGTGATAGGGGTCTCATAGAAGTAATCATGGGTATAGTACTTTCTTTATTGGAAAAGAGGGCGTGTTTGAACCCGCGTCTCGAATAAGGCTTAGGGCACTAAGGTAAAACGTTAAGAAATGTTGAGGGATGCCAAAAACAATCAAAATACACTATATGCTTGGTGGTTGTGAATGTGAAAAGGAAGTATCAACAATATCTAAGGAAAACCTGAGGGTATTAAGTTAAAACTTTCAAGGTATGTTGAAGAGTAATTGAAGAGAGAATGGAGGGCAACCAGTCCCCGCCCATTTTCCTTACTATTTTTCGGTGTTCCTTCTGCTCAGCACTTGTTGAAATTTGTATATTTTTCAAACTAGTCCAAAGGTCTAACAGCTATGCTTTCAGATATGCCTTGCTTTCTAGCAGGATTAATTTCTAGCTGGGATTGGTGGGATGCTGGGTTTGCCAGCATTATTTAAAAAACAATCAGAAATTAAATAAAAAACAAGTTTTTTTCAACTGAAAGTAAGGAGTAACATTAAAATTTAAAACGGATAGAAAGTATTACGTATATGAGGGGGTTCGTTTCTTCCTCAATTAAATAAAAAAAACAAGTTTTTTTTAACTGAAAGTAAGGAGCGACATTAAAACTTAAAACAAACAGAAATTATTCCGTATATGAAAGGGGCTGTCCCCTCCTCAACGCCTCGCTCTTTACGCTAAAGTTTTTATTGTTTAAAAAAATAGAGTTGTGAGAAAGTCAAACTTTAGCGTAAAGAGCAAGGCGTTGAGGAGGGGACAGCCCCTTTCATATACGGAATAATTTCTGTTCGTTTTAAGTTTTAATGTCGCTCCTTACTTTCAGTTAAAAATTTTTTTTTTATTTAATTTTTGAACGTTTTTGAATAAATGCAGGTTTTGATCTTGGCTCACAGTACATGAATAATTAAAACAAAATTTTCATATTAATTTACTTTTATTTTGTTAAATGGCTTTCTCGAAACTTGTTTCATTTTATTTATGAACGTTTTTATTAGTAATAAATATACGTAGCTTACGAATTAGCTTACGTAACGAACTTCTATATTCATATATTTTTAATGCGTATATTAGGGGGTTCGCCCCATAGTCAATACCTTGCTCGTTAAGCGAAAGTTCGAATTTTGTTCCAATTCTTTAAAAATGACCGCTTAATCACAAAGGCCGTTAATTAGAATAAATAGCTCTTATGAAAGTACTAAAAAATCTCTGGCTTAAAGAGTGAGGTATTGCCTAGTGGGTGAACCCAATCATATATGTAATATTTTCTGTTCGTTTAAAGTTTTGATGTTGCTGCTCTTGCAGTTGAAAAACTCGTTTTTTTTATATTTAATTTCTGATCTTTTTTTTAAATAATGCTGGGAAGTCCGGCGTCCCCTTCATAGCAATGTCCCTTCCCCCATGAAAACTTCCTTCATGGAAAGATCCTCCTACATAACCCCCGACCCCAGGCACGTACGCAGGAATTTGTTTCGGGGGGGGGGGAGGCAATTTGTTTCAGGGGGGCCAGATCCTTCAAACCCATTATTCTGTGAGAAAAATCAGAAAATTATGGGAAAATGAAAAAAATCGTGAGATTTCGGGGGGCCCGGGCCCGGAGGCCCCCCTCTCCTGCGTACGTCCCTGCCCGACCCCCCCCCCTCACTACCAGGAAAAATCTCCCCTGAAAACGTCTGTACTGTATACTTCCCAATAACCAATACTATATGTTAACATTGGGTAAAGTTCATAACTTTCAGCCCTCCTCCCGGGAACTTCGGGGGATTAAGTCATCCTAAAAGACATATTTATAATATTTTCGAACCTGCTGAACAAAATAGTTATCTCAAAATTTTGATCAGGTGACTTTGGGAAAACAATGAGCGTGGGAGGGGGCCTAGTTGCCCTCCATTTTTTTTGGTCACTTAAAAAGGGCACTAGAACTTTTAATTTCAATTCCAATGAGCCCTCCCACGATATTCTAGGACCACTGGGTCGATACGATCACCCCTGGGGGAAAAAAATGATAAACACGCACACGTGATCTTTCTTCTGGCCAAAAATGCAAAATTCCACATGTTTGTAGATAGGAGCTTGAAACCTGTACAGTAGGGTACTCTGAGACGCAGAATGTGATGGTGTGATTTTCATTAAGGTTCTATAACTTTTAGGGGTTCTTTCCCCCTTTTTTCGAAAATCAGCCAAATTTTCTCAGGCGCCTAACTTTTGATGGGTAGGATTAAACTTGATGAAATTTATATATTTGAAATCAGCATTAAAATCTGATTCTTTTGATGTATCTATTTGTATCAAAATACCGTTTTCTAGAGTTTCGGTTACCATTGAGCCGGGTCCCAATAACCAATACTATATGTTAACATTGGGTAAAGTTCATAACTTTCAGCCCTCCTTCTGGGGGCTTCGAGGGATTAAGTCATCCTAAAAGACATAGTTGTTATATTTTCGACCATGTTGAACAAAATGGCTATCTCAAAATTTTGATCAGGTGACTTTGGGAAAAAAATGAGCGTGGGAGGGGGCCTAGTTGCCCTCCATTTTTTTGTCACTTAAAAAGGGCACTAGAAATTTTAATCTCCGTTCCATTGAGCCCTCCCACGATATTCTAGGACCACTGGGTCGATACGATCACCCCTGGGGAAAAAAAAACAAATAAACACGCATCCGTGATCTGTCTTCTGGCAAAAAATGGAAAATTCCACGTTTTTTGTAGATATGAACTTGAAACCTCTACAGTAGGGTTCTCTGATACGCTGAATGTGATGGTGTGATTTTCATTAAGGTTCTATAACTTTTAGGGGGTCTTTCCTCCTTTTTTCGAAAATCAGCCAAATTTTCTCAGGCGCGTAACTTTTGATAGGTAAAATTAAACTTGATGAAACTTATATATTTGAAATTAGAATTAAAATATGATTCTTTTGATGTATCTATTGGTATCAAAGTTTCGTTTTTTAGAGTTTCGGTTACCATTGAGCCGGGTCGCTCCTTACTTACAGTTCGTTACCACGAACTGTTTGATACCTCGCTTTATACGCTAAAGTATTTTTAATAATTTCAAAAGAGCATTTTTATTCGAATTAAACGGCCTTTGTGATCCAGGGGTCATTCTTAAAGAATTGGAACAAAATTTGAACTTTAGCGTAAAATAAGAGGTATTGACTAGGGGGCGAACCCCGCATATTACCTATATGAGGAATATTCGCCCCCTCGTCAATACCTCACTCTTTACGCTAAAGTACGAATTTTGCCAAATAATGGTCGATATAAGTAATAATTTGTTTGTATTATTTTCCGGCCAATCTTAGCTTTTAATTTTACCTTACGAAGCTTCATAACTATAATTTGTATGTGATAATAAACACAAAGATATTGTATTTCTTCTTCTTGCGGTTGTTATCAAATATAAAAAGAAAGTTTTTTCCAACTGAAAGTAAGAAATAATATTAAAACTTAAAATGAAAATAAATGATCGCGTACATCTTTTAAAGATTTTTTCTCTTATTCATTACAGTGATTTGAGAATTGCTCAACTTGTGACTTTCAATTTTATAAAAGTAGTTTCGACCTCTTTGGCCGTTTTGCTGCTATGCTTTACAAAATTAGTTCCGTAAATATCACTAATTTAAGTTACGTGGGAGAATCCTTCCATGGAGATAATTTCTCGTGGGGCAAGGAGATTTTCCATGGAGGGGGATCTGGATTTCCGTACATTATTTAAAAAACGATCAGTAATTGAATAAAAACACGTTTCTTCAACTGAAAGTGAGAAGCAATATTAAAACTTAACAAGAACATAAAATATTACGTATATGAGATGAGTTGTCTCTCCTCAATAGCTCACTCTTACGCTAAAGTTTCATTTTTAACTTTTATATTAGTTAAAAAGAAGTAAAATTAACATGCAAATTTTATTTTAATTATTCATGTACCTTGAGCCAAATTCAAAACCTGCATTAATTAAAAAACGTTCAGAAATTAAATATAAAAAGTTTTTTGAACTGAAAGGAAGGAGCGACATTAAAACTTAAAATGAACAGAATTTATTCCGTATATGAAAGGGGCTGATCCCTGCTCAACGCCCCGGTCTTTGCGTTAAAGTTTTTATTGTTTTATAAAGCAGAGTTGTGAGAAAGAGTCAAACTTTAGCGTAAAGAGCGGGTTGTTGAGCAGGAAACAGCCCCTTTCATATGCGGAATAATTTCTGTTCGTTTTAAGTTTTAATGTCGCTCCTTACTTTCAGTTTTAAAAAAAACTTGTTTTCTTTTTATTCATTTATACTTTAGACCAGCAGAAATAAATTTCTATAATCGTTCAAGCTCAGACCACCCAGAAATTACTATTAAAGAATAAATTAAATCCAAGACCAAAAGAAATTAAACAATCATAGGAAATATACAGGTGACAGGCACTAATATAAACGAATAAATAATCTTAAAACGAGGAAAAGTTAAATTGAATATTCAACAAATTCAAAACGAACAAAAACAACTACAGAAAAGAGTTTCGCTGCTGCCCCTTTCCTCCTCCCCTAACCGTAATTGTCTAACGCCAATTGTGTCTTTTGTGCATTTACTGAAAACAAATTATATTACAAATATTTTCTTTTATATTTACAGTTTAAAAGGGGAAAATAAAAATTGCAATGAGATAAAATCTTGAATTGCCGAGTTTTCAGTAATTAATGTCAAATAATAGGTCTATTTTTAATAATTCTGTTCAAGATACATATGTTTTTCTATAAAACCCAAATGACGGAATAGGCTTAGGACTTCTGCGCATTCCCACACGGATTAGAAACGCAAACTTTTCTAGGAATGGGCAGATACAGGATTAGGGCTCAGAGGGGGGGGGTCTTCAGTGAAACTTGGTTTATTTATTAGTATATTTCCCTCCATCCCTGTAAATAGTGCACCTTTAAACCTCCTGGAGGTCAGGCTCCCCAAAAAAACTGCTCCCATGTATCTGCCCCTGTTTCTATGCACCATGCTGCTTTTGAAATCTGCGATAAGAAGACCTATCAATTAAATTCTTTAACTGCTATAATAAGCTACTCAGTTCCCTTCTAATTGTCCTCAAAAACTAAAGCTCTGCTCAAAAATTTGCCAACACTTCTTTGGTTCAGGAACCAGGTTCTTTCCCAGTTTCTGGAACGATACCAGGGTTAAATTATGTCTGTTATCCTCTTTTTTTTTACTATGCCCGATTAATTTTTTAGTTTCTTTGCTACTGGGCATGTAATATGTTTCATTCTGTTGTGTTATGTAGTTCCAAATTTTGTTACTAAGCACATTACTTAAAAACTTACTTACTCTTATAAAGAAGTGATAGGCTATGCTATGTTTGGCAGCCTAATCAAAACTAATAATTTACAATAACCTAGTACAACCTATTCATTAAAATCTATTCGGAAGCCATGGAGAACTTGACGAGCCAAACTTTTGCCAATCTCTGTCAAGTATCCCAAAAAAATTGAAACATAACTCTTTTTGTTGTCAAATACTTATCACTTTTAGATGTATGTTTACCTATAAATAATGTTTTTAAAAAACATATAGAAAGGTTTATCGCAGTAGTTTAGCATTTATTCGGTATTCCAAATCAAATTTAAAAACAGTTTATGCTGACATTGGACGAAATAACTTTCGGTTTTGTGATAATGTCATATATTGTTCAAGCTAATGAAATAGAAGAAAAGTTTTCCATTTCATTAAGGTGGTCATTTAACGGCAATTTAACGGCAATTTTGCTGGCAATTTATTTTTTCTAATCTTATGACCACTCCTTTTCTTGCTTTGTCAGCCCAGAGTTGACTTCAAATCAAAGAAACGTATCATTTTATATATTTTTTTTTCAACTGGAGTCACCAATCCTATTCTCGCTTTTCACTTCAGAGATAACTTAAAAGAAAGAAAATGTAAAATTTGATGGATTTTTTTGTTAGTTTTTCGATTCTTTATTTGTCTATTGTTACTACTAATGCACAAAACCGATACAAAATCGTCAATACAAAGTTTGATTTTTAAAAAAGTATATTTTTCCTGTGTTATTTGTGTGGTTGTTTTTCCTGTGTTGAACTATGACAGCCTCAAATTTCGCCATTCTATGCCAAAAACGGTATGATTTGACTCGTGACAGATAAGGACAAGCATAAGAAATATTTCATAATATTTGAAAGAAACTTTTGTTTTTATTAATAATGAACTGGTATCCGTTTTTGTTTCTTATAGAGGGGCTTACTTAAGGTTTTTCTGAAATAGCTAGGTACTTCATTTTTTTCAAAAATCATATTCATAATGGGACCTCATTATTTTTAATAGTTTCAGAATTGTCTAATTCTTCCTTGCAAAATAAATCTTCCTTCACTTCCAAAGTGTATATTATTTCTATATTATTATTATTATTTCTTTTCTTCTATATTATTTCTTTTCTATATTATTTATTTTATTTTATCTCGGTTTAGCCCATTCTCGAAGTTCTGCCCATCTCTCTTTAGCTCTTCCCTTATCAGCTACCGAGGTCTCGTTCCTACCTTTAATCAAATAAAAAGAAAAACAAGTTTGTTTTAACTGAAAGTAAGGAGTGCCATTAAATATTAGAACGAACAGAAATTATTCCGTATATGAAAGAGGCTGTCCCCTCCTCAACGCCTCGCTCTTTACGCTAAAGTGTTTTATTGTTTTAAAAATAAAGTTGTGTAACAGAGTCAAACTCTAGCGTAAAGAGCGAGGCATTGAGGAGGGGACAGCCCCTTGCATATACGGAATAATTTCTGTTCGTTTTAAGTTTTAATGTCGCTCCTTACTTTCAGTTAAAAAAAACTTGTTTTTTTATTTAATTTATGAAAGTTTTAGGATTAATGCAGCTTTGATTTTGGCTCACCGTATATGAATAATTAGAATGAAATTTGCATATTAATTTTACTTGTTTTGGCTAAATGGCTTTCTCGAAATTTTGTTCTGACGTAACTTAAGTAGAGATCTAGGTACCATTTTGCTTGCCCCAATAGGAATCTCCATGTTATTTGCTTGCCCCTATAGGAGAAACATTTCCAGAGCATGTACTTATGGATTTGGGTGGATTATGTTCCCTCCCATGCTATTATAAGGGCTTATGTTCCCCCCCCCCCATGTTATTCTAAGGGTTTATATTCCCTCCCATGCTATTTTAAGGGTTTATGTTCCCTCCCATGCTATTCTAGGAGCTTATGTTCCTTCCTATGCTAATATAAGGGCTTATGTTCCCTCCCATGCTATTCTAAGGGTTTATGTTCCCTCCCATGCTATTCTAGGAGCTTATGTTCCTTCCTATGCTATTCCAGGAGCTTATGTTCCTTCCTATGCTATTATAAGGGCTTATGTTCCCTCCCATGCTATTCTAAGGGTTTATGTTCCCTCCCATGCTATTCTAGGAGCTTATGTTCCTTCCTATGCTATTATAAGGGCTTATGTTCCCTCCCATGCTATTCTAAGGGTTTATGTTCCTTCCTATGCTATTCTAGGAACTTATGTTCCTTCCTATGCTATTATAAGGGCTTATGTTCCCTCCCATGCTATTTTAAGGGTTTATGTCCCCTTCCATGCTATTCTATGTTCCTTTCCAACGTTATTCTATGGGACCTCTACACCTTTTCAAAGAGAGTGAGTATCCTCTCACATGGCCTTACATTTCTATGGAAGCTATAGGAAAAACATTTCTATGGAAGCTCTACGCCTTTTCAAAGAGAGTCAGAACTCCCTCACACAGTTTGACATGCAAATTGCCCAAAAAATTAAGTTTTGAGGAGATTACGTTCCTTGGCACCTTTGAAGAAAAAGGGTTAAAGTGATTAGCAATTACGAGCGGGGATTCCCCGCTGGTTTTTTTAAAATCGAAAACTAGAGATTTTCAAATTGCGTATTTAGGAATTGTTTTGATTGACATTTTTGCAAAAAGGGATAAGGAATTCGCAAATTGGATACTATGAACGATATTAATTAATGTTTTGAATAATAGGAGTGTGATTGATTCTAATTAGTGATTGGATAATTTTTTAACATGAAATCTCTGAATAAAATATTTTTTTGGGGGAGATGGGCTGATTGTGTACTGTATAATACACAAGTGATGTTTGAACAGTGTTGTCAATTTAAAATAGGGTCTAACGTTTTAGTATACTAAAAAGTTGATACTAAGAGAGATGTAGATGGTAAGAAAAGAAGTTTAATAATGAAATTCAGAACAAACCTTAGAAATCCTTGCAAATCAAGTAGTAAGGTGTATGTGAGTACGAACCATCAAGGATCATAAGCACCAACGACCCTAACCAGCAGAGACATCAACTCCCCAAAGGTCCCTTACCCCCGAACTCGTTGGGCACCCCCTCCCTCCAACTTTTTGCCCCCCCCCCTCCCCATTTTTTTTTATTTTTTTAACATGATATATTTTTTTCAACTTTTTTTTTACATGTCTTCAAATGAGATGAAACAAATTTAAATACAGTAGTGTTCTGTCGTGCTTTACCTTGTCACAGTTACATTCTCTTGATTTTTCAAAGTTCATTTTGAATTTCTTTCGTGAAATGCAAGAGTTGGAATATTTCAGTAGTGTTTTGTCGTGGTTTACCATGTCACAGTTACATTCTCTTGATTTTTCAAAGTTCATTTTGAATTTCTTTCGTGAAATGCAAGAGTTGGAATATTTCACAAGTGTTTTGTCGTGGTTTATCTTGTCACAGTTACATTCTCTTGATTTTTCAAAGTTCATTTTGGGTTTCATCTGTTGAAATGCAAGAATTGGAATATTTCAGTAGTGTTTTGTTGTGCTTTACCCTGTCACAGTTTCTTTCTCTTGATTTTTCAAAGTTCATTTTGGATTTCTTTCGTGAAATGCAAGAGTTGGAATATTTCAAGAGTTGGAATATTTCAGTAGTGTTTTGTTGTGCTTTACATTGTCACAGTTACATTCTCTTGATTTTTCAAAGCTCATTTTGAATTTCTTTCGTGAAATGCAAGAGTTGGAATATTTCAGTAGTGTATTGTCGTGAAATCCAAGAGTTGGAATATTTCAGTAGTGTTTTGTCGTGGTTTACCTTGTCACAGTTACATTCTCTTGATTTTTCAAAGTTCATTTTGGATTTCATCTGTTGAAATGCAGGAGTTGGAATATATCAGTAGTGTTTTGTTGTGCTTTACCTTGTCACAGTTACCTTCTCTTGATTTTTCAAAGTTCATTTTGGATTTTTTTCCTTGACATGCAAGAGTTGGAATATTTCAGTAGTGTTTTGTCGTGGTTTACCTTGTCAGAGTTACATTCTATTGATTTTTCAAAGTTCATTTGGATTTCTTTCCTTGAAATGCAAGATTTGGAATATTTCAGTAGTGTCTTGTTGTGCTTTACCTTGTCACAGTTACATTCTCTTGATTTTTCAAAGTTCATTTTGGATTTCTTTCGTTGAAATGCAAGAGTTGGAATATTTCAGTAGTGTTTTGTTGTGCTTTACATTGTCACAGTTACATTCTCTTGATTTTTCAAAGCTCATTTTGAATTTCTTTCGTGAAATGCAAGAGTTGGAATATTTCAGTAGTGTTTTGTCGTGGTTTACCTTGTCACAGTTACATTCTCTTGATTTTTCAAAGTTTATTTTGGGTTTCTTTCGTGAAATGCAAGAGTTGGAATATTTCAGTAGTGTTTTGTCGTGGTATACCATGTCACAGTTACATTCTCCTGATTTTTCAAAGTTCATTTTGAATTTTTTTTTGTG
This sequence comes from Artemia sinica, assembly GCA_027921565.1. Taxonomy (NCBI): domain Eukaryota; kingdom Metazoa; phylum Arthropoda; class Branchiopoda; order Anostraca; family Artemiidae; genus Artemia; species Artemia sinica. Next base: position 70,934,297 of record CM051257.1, on the reverse strand, counting down.
AAATGCAAGAGTTGGAATATTTCAGTAGTGTTTTGTTGTGCTTTACCTTGTCACAATTATATTCTCTTGATTTTTCAAAGTTCATTTTGAATTTCTTTCGTGAAATGCAAGAGTTGGAATATTTCAGTAGTGTTTTGTCGTGGTTTACCATGTCACAGTTACATTCTCCTGATTTTTCAAAGTTCATTTTGAATTTCTTTTGTGAAATGCAAGAGTTGGAATATTTCAGTAGTGTTTTGTCGTGGTTTACCTTGTCACAGTTACATTCTCTTGATTTTTCAAAGTTTATTTTGGGTTTCATTTGTTGAAATGCAAGAGTTGGAATATTTCAGTAGTGTTTTGTTGTGCTTTACCTTGTCACAGTTACATTCTCTTGATTTTTCAAAGTTCATTTTGAATTTCTTTCGTGAAATGCAAGAGTTGGAATATTTCAGTAGTGTTTTGTCGTGGTTTACCATGTCACAGTTACATTCTCTTGATTTTTCAAAGTTCATTTTGAATTTCTTTCGTGAAATGCAAGAGTTGGAATATTTCAGTAGTGTTTTGTCGTGGTTTACCTTGTCACAGTTACATTCTCTTGATTTTTCAAAGTTCATTTTGGATTTCTTTTGTTGAAATGCAGGAGTTGGAATATATCAGTAGTGTTTTGTTGTGCTTTACCTTGTCACAGTTACCTTCTCTTGATTTTTCAAAGTTCATTTTGAATTTCTTTCGTGAAATGCAAGAGTTGGGATATTTCAGTAGTGTTTTGTCGTGGTTTACCTTGTCACATTTACATTCTCTTGATTTTTCAAAGTTCATTTTGGATTTTTTTCCTTGAAATGCAAGAGTTGGAATATTTCAGTAGTGTTTTGTCGTGGTTTACCTTGTCACAGTTACATTCTCTTGATTTTTCAAAGTTCATTTTGGATTTCTTTCCTTGAAATGTAAGATTTGGAATATTTCAGTAGTGTCTTGTTGTGCTTTACCTTGTCACAGTTACATTCTCTTGATTTTTCAAAGTTCATTTTGGATTTCTTTCGTTGAAATGCAAGAGTTGGAATATTTCAGTAGTGTTTTGTTGTGCTTTACATTGTCACAGTTACATTCTCTTGATTTTTCAAAGTTCATTTTGAATTTCTTTCGTGAAATGCAAGAGTTGGAATATTTCAGTAGTGTCTTGTTGTGCTTTACCTTGTCACAGTTACATTCTCTTGATTTTTCAAAGTTCATTTTGAATTTAATTCCTTGAAATGCAAGAGTTGGAATACCATTTTTCGTTAAGTGTCAGAGTGAATAAATTCATTATCAACATCTTTTGTCAAATACATCAAATAAAATTGACAAAATCTAAATTTCAGAATGAATAAATTCATTATCAACATCCTTTGTCGGATATAATGGACAGAATTGACAAAATATAAGTATCAGAGTGAATATTTTTTATCAACATCCTTTGCCAGATACATCGAATAAAATTGATAAAATATAAGTGTAAAAGTGAATAAATTTTTCTATCAACATCCTTTGTCAGATATATCAAATATTATGACAAAATCTAAATTTAAGAACGAATGAATGCTTTAACAACATCCTTTATCAGATATGTCGGATAAAATTGACAAAATCTAAGTATCAGAGTGATTAAATTCTATATCAACCTCCTTTTCTCGGATACACAGGATAAAATTGACAGAATCTAAGTGTCAGTGTGAATAAATTCTTTTATCAACATCCTTTGTCAGATACATCAAATAAAATTGACAAAATCTAAATTTCAGAATGAATAAATTCTATATCAACATCCTTTTCTCGGATACATAGGATAAAATTGACAGAATCTAAGTGTCAGTGTGAATAAAGTTTTTATCAACATCCTTTGTCAGATACATCAATAAAATTGACAAAATCTAAATTTCAGAATGAATAAATTCATTATCAACGTCCTTTTGTCGGATATGTCGGATAAAATTGACAAAATCTAAGTATCAGAGTCAATAATTTTTTTTATCAACATCCTTTGCCAGATACATCGAATAAAATTGATGAAATATAATTGTCAGAGTGAATAATTTTTTTTATCAAAATCCTTTGTCAGATACATCAAATAAAATTGACAAAATCTAAATTTCAGAATAAACAAATTCATTATCAACATCCTTTGTCGGGTATGTCGGATAAAAATTCACAAAATCTAAGTCTCAGAGTGACTGAATTCAATATCAACATCCTTTTGTCGGATAAATAGGATAAAATTCACAGAATCTAAGTGTCAGTGTGAATAATTTTTTTTTATCAGCATCCTTTGTCAGATACATCAAATAAAATTGACAAAATCTAAATTTAAGAATGAATAAATTCATTATCAACATCTTTTGTCGGATATGTCGGATAAAATTGACAAAATATAAGTTTCAGAGTGAATAAATTTAAGTCCAGTTATGGATCGAAAAATAAAGTATTTCTGTAAAATCTGAGCTAACAAGGGTTTTTGGCCGTAAACTCTAGTTTTTTCTATAAGAAAATTATGGAAAATATGATTCCCTGGTTCAAATGTGAAACTTAAGTCTATTTTGGATCGAAAAATAAAACTATTTCCGTAAAATCTGAGCTAATAAGGGTTTTTGAACGTAAACTCTAGTTTCTTGTAAGAAAATTATGGAAAATACAATTCTCTAGTTCAAATGTGAAACTTAAGTCCAGTTTTGGATACTCATAATGATGAGGACTGATGATTCTAATTCAATATTTTTTCCATAAAAACAGACTATTTTTTTTAAACTTCGAAATTATTCAACTTTATTTATTTTTTATTTTTTTGTACGTATCTTAAAATGACAAAATATGCCTACGGCTCTAACAATTCTACTCTATGATTGGTCAGAGATATGATGTGGCTTTCCCATTGGTATTCTATGTCCGGTTGTTGACACTACCTAGTCTATTGCATGTATTAAATCAGTATTTTTCACGCAGTGGAACGATAAACACAGAAGTCATATCATAAAAAAAAGTGAAAATGGAGCATTTTAATAAAGTGTGTTCACATAACAAGATTATTGTAGCATTGAATGCCGACAAGGAGAAGTATTTAAACTATGAAACAAGTACAAGTGGTAGCACTATTGGAAATGTATGCATGCATTGTCATGACAGTAAGGAATTCAGTTTCTTTGGAATAGCGAAAAAATTCAACTCTTATGTTGGTGGTTATGCGAGATTGAGATCTCCAGAGATGATTGTACTCAAAGAGAATGCAAACATAAAAATAATCGTTGATGATAGAGGACAACTGCTTGCTACTGTTGCAGGTAACACATTACCTACTGATACATCCAATCGTCAGCTTTCGGGTATTAGCATTCAACGGAAGGTAAATAAAAGAAAGGCCTACTCTTCTACTAATATCGTAAACCATATCTTGTCTACCTGCCGAAACTATTACCTGTGTAAAAATAATGTGATAATAGACAGTGAAATTGCCAGAAAAATAAAAAGGGTATTGTCAGAAAATATCACTATGGAATATAAAGATGAATCGATGAAAAACAAAGCACCAGCAAACGTTACTGCCATTGATCAAACAGTCAATGAACCAAATAATACCAAAGACGAAAAACATATTGAGCCTGTTGATGAGACACCAGTAAAAATTGTGTATGACTCTAAATGGAATAGTGATTATTCTACTGATTACGAACTAAGAGAAGACAATAGCTACAATATCAAGAGACAACTTAGTGAACTATTTTATGGAACAGATTCAAAATGTCCAAAGTTAATCATTGATATTAATAATGTATCATAATATATTATTGTATTAATATTCTACATAGCATTATCTCATTAAAAATATTTTATGCATTTCCTTGTTATGTGTTCATTATTTTTAGAGTAAGCTAGCATATCAAACGGTTAGAATGTCTATTAAAACATCGGAGATGTAAGAAAAGGAATTTGCATACATCTATTGTCAGACACATGGGATAACATTGACAAAATCTAGCTATCAGAATGAATAAATCCTTTATCAACATCCGTTGTTGGATATGTTATTATGTCATTATGAAAAAATTGTAAGTAAGTAGGTAAGTAAGTAATTAAGTAGGTAAGTAAGTAACAAACTCTTTCTTGAATTCACCTCTTGGATACACAATACAGAAATTTAATTCAGGATATTATGAAAAAAAATTGAACAAATTCTTTATTAACATTCATTATCGATTGAAGTCGCTTCCTAGACAGATAATACAGCAATTTCACAAAATCTAAGTATAAGAGTGATTAAATTCTATATCAACATCCATTTCTCGGATACATGCGGATGAAATTGACAAAATATAAGTGTTAGAGTGAATAAATTTTATTTATCAACATCTTTTGTCAGATAAATCGAATAAAATTGACAGAATCTAAGTGTCAGAGTGAATAATTTATTTTTTATCAACATCTTTTATCAGTTACAACAATTATAAATAAAAAAATCTAAATATCAGAGTGAATAAATGCTTTTTCAGCATCCTTTGTCGGATAGGTTGAATAAAATATGCAAAGTCGACATAGCTTTATTTCATTTTTTTAAGGTTAATTTAGACGAGGTTACGTGCGCGCACGTAACCTCGTCTAAATTAACCTTTAAAAATGAAATAAAGCTGTGTCGACTTTGCATATTTTATTCAACATATTCGACAAAGGATGCAGAAAAAGCATTTATTCACTCTGATATTTATATTTTGTTATTTATAATTGTTGTAACTGATAAAAGATGTTGATAAAAAATAAATTATTCACTCTGACACTTAGATTCTGTCAATTTTATTCGATGTATCTGACAAAAGATGTTGATAAATAAAATTTACTCACTCTAACACTTGGATTTTGTCAATTTTATCCGCATGTATCCGTGAAATGGATGTTTATATAGAATTTAATCAATTTGATACTTAGATTTTGTGAAATTGCTGTATTGACTGTCTAGGAAGCGACTTCAATCGATAAAGAATGTTAATAAAGAATTTGTTAAATTTTTTTTCATAATTTCCTGAATTAAATTTCTGTATTGTGTATCCAAGAGGTGAATTCAAGAAAGAGTTTGTTACTTACTTACCTACTTAATTAATTAATTACCTACTCACTTACAATTTTTTCATAATGACATAATAACATATCCAACAACGGATGTTGATAAAGAATTTATATATTCTGATAGCTAGATTTTGTCAATGTTATCCCATGTTTCTGACAATAGATGTATGCAAATTCCTTTTCTTACATCTCCGATGTTTTAATAGACATTCTAAACGTTTGATATGCTAGCTTACTCTAAAAATAATAAACACATAACAAGGAAATGCATAAAATATTTTTAATGAGATAATGCTATGTAGAATATTAATACAAAAATATATTATGATACATTATTAATATCAATGATTAACTTTGGACATTTTGAATCTGTTCCATAAAATAGTTCACCATGTTCTCTCTTGATATTGTAGCTATTGTCTTCTCTTAGTTCGTAATCAGTAGAATAATCACTATTCCATTTAGAGTCATACACAATTTTTACTGGTGTCTAATCAACAGGCTCAATATGTTTTTCGTCTTTGGTATTATTTGATTCATTGACTGTTTGATCAATGGCAGTAACATTTGCTGGTGCTTTGTTTTTCATCGATTCATCTTTATATTCCATTGTGATATTTTCTGACAATGCCCTTTTTATTTTTCTGGCAATTTCACTGTCTATTATCACATTATTTTTACACAGGTAACAGTTTTGGCACGTAGACAAGATATGGTTTACGATATTAGTAGAAGAGTAGGCCTTTCTTTTATTGACCTTCCGTTGAATGCTAATACCCGAAAGCTGACGATTGGATGTATCAGTAGGTAATGTGTTACCTGAAAGAGTAGCGAGGAGTTGTCCTCTATCATCAACGATTATTTTTATGTTGGCATTCTCTTTGAGTACAATCATCTCTGGAGATCTCAATCTCACATAACCACCAACATAAGAGTTGAATTTTTTCGCTATTCCAAAGAAATTGAATTCCTTACTGTCATGACAATGCATGCATACATTTCCAATAGTGCTACCACTTGTACTTGTTTCATAGTTTAAATACTTCTCCTTGTCGGCATTCAATGCTACAATAACCTTGTTATGTGAACACACTTTATTAAAATGCTCCATCTTCACTTTTTTTTATGATATGACTTATGTGTTTATCGTTCCATTGCGTAAAAAATACTGATTTAATACATGCAATAGACTAGGTAGTGTCAACAACCGGACATAGAATACCAATGAGAAAGCCACATCATATCTCTGACCAATAGTAGAATTGTTAGAGCCGTAGGCATATTTTGTCATTTTAAGATACGTACAAAAAATAAAAAATAAATAAAGGTGAATGATTTCGAAGTTTAAAAAAAATAGTCTGTTTTTATGGAAAAAATATTGAATTAGAATCATCAGTCCTCATCATTATGAGTATCCAAAACTGGACTTAAGTTTCACATTTGAACTAGAGAATTGTATTTTCCATAATTTTCTTACAAGAAACTAGAGTTTACGGTCAAAAACCCTTATTAGCTCAGATTTTACGGAAATAGTTTTATTTTTCGATCCAAAAATAGACTTAAGTTTCACATTTGAACCAGGGAATTATATTTTCCATAATTTTCTTATAAAAAAAACTAGAGTTTACGGCCAAAACCCTTGTTAGCTCAGATTTTACAGAAATACTTTATTTTTCGATCCATAACTGGACTTAAATTTATTAACTCTGAAACTTATATTTTGTCAATTTTATCCGACATATCCGACAAAAGATGTTGATAATGAATTTATTCATTCTGAAATTTAGATTTTGTCAATTTTATTTGATGTATCTGACAAAGGATGCTGATAAAAAAATTTTATTCGCACTGACACTTAGATTCTGTGAATTTTATCCTATTTATCCGACAAAAGGATGTTGATATTGAATTCAGTCACTCTGAGACTTAGATTTTGTCAATTTTTATCCGACATACCCGACAAAGGATGTTGATAATGAATTTATTCATTCTGAAATTTAGATTTTGTCAATTTTATTTGATGTATCTGACAAAGGATGTTGATAAAAAAAATTATTCACTCTGACAATTATACTTCATCAATTTTATTCGATGTATCTGGCAAAGGATGTTGATAAAAAAATTATTGACTCTGATACTTAGATTTTGTCAATTTTATCCGACATATCCGACAAAAGGATGTTGATAATGAATTTATTCATTCTGAAATTTAGATTTTGTCAATTTTATTTGATGTATCTGACAAAGGATGTTGATAAGAAAAATTTATTCACACTGACACTTAGATTCTGTCAATTTTATCCTGTGTATCCGAGAAAAGGATGTTGATATAGAATTTAATCACTCTGATACTTAGATTTTGTCAATTTTTTCCGACATATCTGATAAAGGATGTTTTTAAAGCATTTATTTGTTCTTAAGTTTAGATTTTGTCATATTATTTGATGTATCTGACAAAGGATGTTGATAGTAAAATTTTTTCACTTTTACACTTATATTTTATCAATTTTATTCGATGTATCTGGCAAAGGATGTTGATGAAAAAATATTCACTCTGATACTTAGATTTTGTCAATTTTATCCATTATATCCGACAAAGGATGTTGATAATGAATTTATTCATTCTGAAATTTAGATTTTGTCAATTTTATTTGATGTATTTGACAAAGGATGTTGATAATGAATTTATTCACTCTGACACTTAACGAAAAATGGTATTCCAACTCTTGCATTTCAAGGAAATAAATTCAAAATGAACTTTGAAAAATCAAGAGAATGTAACTGTGACAAGGTAAAGCACAACAAGACACTACTGAAATATTCCAACTCTTGCATTTCACGAAAGAAATTCAAAATGAACTTTGAAAAATCAAGAGAATGTAACTGTGACAATGTAAAGCACAACAAAACACTACTGAAATACTCCAACTCTTGCATTTCAACGAAAGAAATCCAAAATGAACTTTGAAAAATCAAGAGAATGTAACTGTGACAAGGTAAAGCACAACAAGACACTACTGAAATATTCCAAATCTTGCATTTCAAGGAAAGAAATCCAAAATGAACTTTGAAAAATCAAGAGAATGTAACTGTGACAAGGTAAACCACGACAAAACACTACTGAAATATTCCAACTCTTGCATTTCAAGGAAAAAAAATCCAAAATGAACTTTGAAAAATCAAGAGAATGTAAATGTGACAAGGTAAACCACGACAAAACACTACTGAAATATTCCAACTCTTGCATTTCACGAAAGAAATTCAAAATGAACTTTGCAAAATCAAGAGAAGGTAACTGTGACAAGGTAAACCACGACAAAACACTACTGAAATCTTCCAACTCTTGCATTTCACGAAAGAAATTCAAAATGAACTTAGAAAAATCAAGAGAATGTGACTGCGATAATGTAAAGCACAACAAAACACTACTAAAATATTCCAACTCTTGCATTTCAACGAAAGAAATTCAAAATGAACTTTGAAAAATCAAGAGAATGTAACTGTGACAAGGTAAAGCACAACAAGACACTACTGAAATATTCCAAATCTTGCATTTCAAGGAAAGAAATCCAAAATGAACTTTGAAAAATCAAGAGAATGTAACTGTGACAAGGTAAACCACGACAAAACACTACTGAAATATTCCAACTCTTGCATTTCAAGGAAAAAAAAATCCAAAATGAACTTTGAAAAATCAAGAGAATGTAAATGTGACAAGGTAAACCACGACAAAACACTACTGAAATATTCCAACTCTTGCATTTCACGAAAGAAATTCAAAATGAACTTTGAAAAATCAAGAGAAGGTAACTGTGGCAAGGTAAAGCACAACAAAACACTACTGATATATTCCAACTCCTGCATTTCAACAAAAGAAATCCAAAGTGAACTTTGAAAAATCAAGAGAATGTAACTGTGACAAGTTAAACCACGACAAAACACTACTGAAATATTCCAACTCTTGGATTTCCCGACAATACACTACTGAAATATTCCAGCTCTTGCATTTCACGAAAGAAATTCAAAATGAACTTTGAAAAATCAAGAGAATGTAACTGTGACAAGGTAAAGCACAACAAAACACTACTGAAATATTCCAACTCTTGAAATATTCCAACTCTTGCATTTCACGAAAAAAATTCAAAATGAACTTTGAAAAATCAAGAGAATTTAATTATGACATGGTAAACCACGACAAAACACTACTGAAATATTCCAACTCTTGCATTTCACGAAAGAAATTCAAAATGAACTTTGAAAAATCAAGAGAAAGTAACTGTGGCAAGGTAAAGCACAACAAAACACTACTGAAATATTCCAACTCTTGCATTTCAACAGATGAAACCCAAAATGAACTTTGAAAAATCAAGAGAATGTAACTGTGACAAGGTAAACCACGACAAAACACTACTGAAATATTCCAACTCTTGCATTTCACGAAAGAAATTCAAAATGAACTTTGAAAAATCAAGAGAATGTAACTGTGACATGGTAAACCACGACAAAACACTACTGAAATATTCCAACTCTTGCATTTCACGAAAGAAATTCAAAATGAACTTTGAAAAATCAAGAGAATGTAACTGTGACAAGGTAAAGCACGACAGAACACAACTGTATTTAAATTTGTTTCATCTCATTTGAAGACATGTAAAAAAAAGTTGAAAAAAATATATCATGTTAAAAAAAATAAAAAAAAATGGGGGGGGGGGCAAAAAGTCGGAAGGAGGGGGTGCCGAACGAGTTTGGGGGTAAGGGACCTTTGGGGAGTTGATGTCTCTGCTGGTTAGGGTCGTTGGTGCTTATGATCCTTGATGGTTCGTACTCACATACACCTTACTACTTGATTTGCAAGGATTTCTAAGGTTTGTTCTGAATTTCATTATTAAACTTCTTTTCTTACCATCTACATCTCTCTTAGTATCAACTTTTTAGTATACTAAAACGTTAGACCCTATTTTAAATTGACAACACTGTTCAAACATCACTTGTGTATTATACAGTACACAATCAACCCATCTCCCCCAAAAAAATATTTTATTCAGAGATTTCATGTTAAAAAATTATCCAATCACTAATTAGAATCAATCACACTCCTATTATTCAAAACATTAATTAATATCGTTCATAGTATCCAATTTGCGAATTCCTTATCCCTTTTTGCAAAGATGTCAATCAAAACAATTCCTAAATACGCAATTTGACAATCTCTAGTTTTCAATTAAAAAAAACCAGCGGGGAATCCCCGCTCGTAATTGCTAATCACTTTAACCCTTTTTCTCCAAAGGTGCCAAGGAACGTAATCTCCTCAAAACTTAATTTTTTTTGGCAATTTGCATGTCAAACTGTGTGAGGGAGTTCTGACTCTCTTTGAAAAGGCGTAGAGCCTCCATAGAAATGTTTTTCCTATAGCTTCCATAGAAATGTAAGGCCATGTGAGAGGATACTCACTCTCTTTGAAAAGGTGTAGAGGTCCCATAGAATAACGTTGGAAAGGAACATAGAATAGCATGGAAGGGGACATAAACCCTTAAAATAGCATGGGAGGGAACATAAGCCCTTATAATAGCATAGGAAGGAACATAAGCTCCTAGAATAGCATGGGAGGGAACATAAACCCTTAGAATAGCATGGGAGGGAACATAAGCCCTTATAATAGCATAGGAAGGAACATAAGCTACTAGAATAGCATGGGAGGGAACATAAACCCTTAGAATAGCATGGGAGGGAACATAAGCCCTTATAATAGCATACGAAGGAACATAAGCTCCTGGAATAGCATAGGAAGGAACATAAGTTCCTAGAATAGCATGGGAGGGAACATAAACCCTTAGAATAGCATGGGAGGGAACATAAGCCCTTATAATAGCATAGGAAGGAACATAAGCTCCTAGAATAGTATGGGAGGGAACATAAGCCCTTAAAATAGCATGGGAGGGAATATAAACCCTTAGAATAACATGGGGGGAACATAAGCCCTTATAATAGCATGGGAGGGAACATAATCCACCCAAATCCATAAGTGCATGCTTTGGAAATGTTTTTTCCTATAGGGGTAAGCAAATAACATGGAGATTCCTATTGGGACAAGCAAAATGGTACCTAGATCTCTACTAACTTAAGAATTAACTTACGTAACGAACTTCTATTTTTGTATGTTTTTATTACGTATATTATGGAGTTTGTCGCTAGTCAATACCTCGCTCTTTACGCTAAAGCTCGGATTTTGCTCGAATCTCAAACCCCTGAATCACAAAGGCCGGTTAATTAGAATGGATAGCTCTTTTTAAAGTACTAAAAAAACTTTCTAAAGGGCGAGGTATTGACTAGGGGGCAAACCCCCTTATATACGTAATAATTTCTGTTTGTTTTAAGTTTTAATGTTGCTCCTTACTTTCAATTGAAAAAACTTTTTTTTATTTAATTTCTGATCGTTTTTTAAATAATGCTGGGAAATCCGGCACCCCCTTCATAGAAATGTCCCTTACCCCAAGAAAAAATCATCCATGGAAAGATCCTCCCCCGTAACCCCTTCTTCAGACCCCTCCCCACCAGAAAAAAATCCCTCCTGTAACGTCTGTATATTTCCGATTAACCAATACTACATATAAACAATGGGCAAAGTTCATAACTTGCAGCCCTTCCCTCGGGAACTGTGGGGGATTTAGTTATCCTCAAAGACATATTTATTAAATTTTTGACTATGCTGAACAAAATGGCTATCTCAAAATTTTGATTGGGTGACTTCGGGAAAAAATTAGCGTAGGAGGGGGCCAAGTTGACCTCCAATTTTTTTGTCACTTAAAAAGGGCAGTAGAACTTTTAATTTCCACTCAGATGAGCCCTCTCACGATATTCTAGGACTACTGGATTGATTAGATCACCCCTGGGGAAATAAAAAAAATAATAAAAAATAAACACGCATCCGTGATCTTTCTTCTGGCAAAAAATACAAAATTCCACATTTTTGCAGATAGGAGCTTGAAACTTCTATGGTAGGGTTCTCTAATACGCTGAATCTGATGGTGCTATTTTCATTAAAGTTCTAGGACTTTTAGGTCGTTTCTCACTTTTTTTATAATAAGGCAAATTATCTCAGGTGCGTAGCTTTTGATGGGTAAGACTAAACATTGATGTATCTATTGATATCAAAATTCCGGTTTTAAGAGTTTTGGTTACTATTGAGCCGGGTTGCTCCTTACTTACAGTTCGGTACCACGAACTGGGACAAATCCAGATTGACCATTCCATCTCAGTTTTTTAATATGCCAGTACTATGTTTTACTATTATGCCTTCTGGCTGCATTTTCTAGATCTTCGGCAATTTTATCCATGGCCTCTACTTAATACCTCCTTAATTCCTGTTTTAATAGGCCCACTTTCTCTAGTTTCCATACATTCCTCTTGTTTCCATAGGATCTATCACTTAAATATCTCTTGTAGAAGCCCCTCCTATTCTTCACTAAACTTAAAGCATTTTACTAACAATTTCAGTTGATTTTCTAAATATCCTCTCTAGGCCTAAGACACCATTTCCTACTTCATAAACTATTTTCCTGGAATTTTTCCATCCATCTTCAACATTGTCCGATTTTGGACTCTTAAGTTTAGTTAAATAAAAAAGTTAACTGAAAGTAAGGAGTAACATTTAAACTTAAAACCAACGTATATGAATTCTGGCAAATACCCCCAGTGTAAAAATTCACCCCCTGGATACTTCCCTCCCCATGGAAAATTATCCCGATGGAAAATCCCACCATCAGAAAATTCCCCCTCCCTACCTGATAAATATATGCTAAGGGTAATTGGCCGGGATGATTCTCACCAGGATTGAATTGTCTAGAGAATTAATCCGTGGGGAGGATGGATTTTCCGTGGAGGTGAAGTCAGATTTCCTGGCGTTATGTAAAAAACGATCAGAAATTAAATAAGAAATAACTAGTTTTTTCAAAGAAAGTAAGGAGCAATATTAAAGATCAAAACGAACTGAAATTATTACGTATATGAGGAGTGTTGCTTCTCCTCAACATCTCGCTCTTAACGCTAAAGTTTAAATTATGTCTCCATTCTTTAAGAGCGACTCCTGAAGCACTATATTTGTTAATTAGAACAATAAGAAGTTATTTTTAAAAGTATTAACAACCTTTAGCGTAAAGAGCGAGGTGTTTCGGAGAAGCAGCCCCCCCCCCCCTCATATACGTAATTGAAAATTTAAAGGGCTAGTGCCCTTTTAAATAGTCAAAAGTGATTGGAGTGCAACTAACCCTCCTCTCACCCCCACCATTTTCCCAAACACATCCAATCAAAATTTTGAGGTAGCCATTTTTTTCAACGTAGTTGAAAGTTTTGGAAATTAGGTCTTTGAAGATTACCCCCCCCCCCAAAGCACTCAGTGTAAGGGTTGTATGTTATGTCTTGGGGGAATATAAGGTTTTTATAGAAAGTGTTGATGTAGAAACTTCAAAAAGGGTTCATGCGATTGGAAATTGATAGGGCTAGTACCCTTTTTAATAGTCGAAAATGATTGAAGGGCAACTAACCCCCCCCTCACAGCCACCATTTGCCCAAACACATCCAATCAAAATTTTGAGATGGCCATTCTGTTTAACGTAATTTCAAGTTCTGGAGATTAGGTCTTTGAGGATGACAACCCTCCCCTCCCCACAACCCTCAGGGTAAGGGCTGTAAGTTATGCCCTGGAACATGTAAGGTTTTTATTATTGTAAATTGAGAGGACTAGTGCCCTGATTAATAGTCAAAAGTGTTCGGAGGGCGAATGTCCCCCCTATGCCAATCATTTCCTTAAACATTTTGATATAGAAATTTCGTTCAACGTAGTTGAAGGGTCCGGAAATTATGTTTTTAGTATGACAATCCCCAACAGCCCTCAGGGCTAAGGTTGTAAGTTATGCCTTGGGGGTATATAATGTCATATAGAAAGTGTTGTCGAAAAAACTTAAAAAATGGCTCTTTCGATTGGAAATTGAGAGGGCTATTGCCCTTTTTATTAGTCGAAAGTAATCAGAGAGAGAATCCCCCCCTCCACGCCCATCATTTCCCCAAACATTTCCGATCAACATTTTGATATGGCCATTTTGTTCAACGTAGTTGAAAGGTCCGGAAATTATGTCTTTGAAGATGACAACCCTCCCCCCATAGCCCTCAGGACAATGGTCGTAAGTTATGCCCTTGGGGCATTTAGCGTTTTTTATAGAATTTTTTGTCGTAGAAGCTTTAAAAAGGGCTCATTCGATTGGAAATTAAGAGGATTAGTACCTTTTTTATTAGTCGAAAGTGATCAGAGAACAAATGTCTCCCTCCACGCCTATCATTTCCATTCTATTCAAAATAGTCTAAATTTCATATAACAAGACTCTCGGGGTTGCAACAAACCCCAGAGATTAAGGGCAAGGGTTGTAAGTAATGCCCAGGGGGTATTAAAGGTTTTTATGGAAGGGATGGTTGCTTAACTTCAGAAGAGGCTCAGTCTTTCTCCTTGAAAAAGACTATGTCAATATAAACGAACAGAAATTAATCAAAAAAATGTTTAGCACAAAATTAGTTTTTCAAAAAAAGTAAACGACTCCATTAAACCAAAAATGAACAAAAATAGAATCAAATAATCTGCCAAGCATACAACTACTGCAAATCAGTATCAGCAAATAAATGAAACCCAAAACAAACAGAAATTAAAATAAGTCAAACTCAAAACGAGCAGAAATGAAACTGAGTAGTGTTCTAAACCCTAAGCTTTCTAAAACTCAGAATATAATTTGTACTTTACTGAAAAAATTCTTTTAAATGTTTTTACTTTTATAACTATAAGAAATCAAAAATTAATTAAGATTTTATTGAATAAAAATCAGCATATGTATATTAAACTGACAATGCACATTTCTTTCAGTAAATTCATTTGTATTTTCATCTCTTGGAACTGAATCCTTGGAAATGAAACTGATTTCATTCGCTCATAGGTGTGAAATGAGTGACATTTTCGATTCACTTTAGGATGGCAATTCAAATAATGGGATATGCAGTCAATGGGTTAATTCTTGTCTTAACGAAGGAGCTAAAGGAAGTTAAATATTATTTGAAACTCCGAAGATTATGTTTAACCGAACAAAAATAAAGGATGGGATGCAACTAAGGGTCTTGGGAAGATCACCAGCGTCAATTTGGATAGGTGGGAATTTTTTCACCTTTTGCATTCCCTCCCCCCTATGTGTTGAAAACGCCTTTTTTTGGTATTTTCATTGAAAACAACTTTTTGGTCATTTTCATATACAAAGTTGATAGAAATAACAAACTGCCTCCCCTTAGACTTTGAATACAATTTTTCCCCTCTCCCCCCTCATTTTCGTAAATTGATGCTACTAATTTCAAGCCCAGTCCCACTTTGAAAGCAGTTTTAGTAAAGAAGTGTTTTCCTTGCAATCGCACAATAACAGACGTACAATTTAATTAGCGAATGATAGAGAATTCTGAACAACGAACTCAGATCGTGTTAGAAGTATTAAATAGGTCAGAGATATGGGAAGGGGATAAGCAAAGAAAATATAGAAAGCATTTAAGACAACGAAAGTTATTAAACAATTGAGAAGGGTCGTTTTTGTGAAAAAAAAGCAAAATTGTTATCGGTAATTTATTGAAGGACATTTAAGTGGCTTGAAATATTAATATTTTATGTTTGGAAGAAGCATAATTCTAATGGTTTGCTTAGGCATTGCATCGGCTGGTATTTTTATACCTTACAAGATTCATGACTATAAAATTTATTTTTTGTAAACTGAAGCTAAGGTATCCAGTGCTGTAAATCCTTGAACCAGTCTCTCACAAAAACCATTAAACAAGTGGGTGCTCACATAAGGTGAGCACCCACTTGTTTAAGGTGAGGGGGGCAGGGTTAGTGAAAAATGAGGAAAAATATTCAAAAGTTTTGAAATAAATTTTGAAACTTTTGTCTGTATTTCAAAGAAACTGTTTTATTTTTCATTTTTTTTTTTTTTTTTTTTTTTTTTAATTCCACAAAGCCCAGTTTCATACTTCGGTCCCGGAAAGAAAGGAACATTACTGTCCTATATTTCTGTGTTAAGAAACGTGTGCTTTAATTTGATTGGGTTTATTATTGTGGTATATTCGCGCAAGTCAACCACCCTTATCCTTATTTCTGAATTGAAAAATAGCCCCCGCCTTTTCAAAACTGGGTATACTAATGCTTTGTTTTACTAGTACTGAGCGATAAATCTCAGCTAATTTTCGAATTTTGCTTTTTTTTTAGTCAAACCTTCGTAAACTATGTCCGTAGCATCCAGTGCTAGGAAACGTTAAGTGATATTTGTTATTTCTGATAAATCGACTCTTCGATTGGCGGTTACTGGAGAACGCCCTGTTGTCAAAAATCTTGAGTCAGATTTTTCTGTACGAGACTCCTTCGTAATTAAGAAGTAAAATTTTAAAATTAATCATCGTTTATAACTAATTAAAAGTTTAATATCTTTCAACAGATCTGATCAGAAAAACTAAAAGAAAGATCAATGTGAAATACCAATTTTTGATCAATGTCAAAAGCTTACAAAAATGTTATCACACAAAAAACATAATAAATGGCAGTCTTTTACATGCATACAATTTATATTACTTCCTTGTTTTAGTCGAGAAGATAAAATTATGAACGGTATATTTTTGTTGTTTTCTCTGAGTCTCTTGAAGTACTAAATTAAAAAAAGCGCTTTTCAATTAAAAGTAAGGTGCAACATTAAAATTTAAAACAAACAGAAGTTATTCCGTATATGAGGTGGCTGCCCCCTCCTCAATCCTTCACTCTTCACGCTAAGGGTTTTTAGTACCTTTGAAAGAGCTTCTTATTCTAATTAAACGGCCTTTGTCTTTCATGAATCTTTCTTAAAGAATTAGAGTAAAAAAATCAAACTTTAGTGTAAAGAGGAAGGTATCGAGGAGGGAGCAATCTCTCTCAGATAGGGAATAATTTCTGTTCGTTTTAAGTTTTAAGGTTGCTCCTTACTTTCAGCTGAAAAATCTTGTTTTTATATTTATTTTCTGATAGTTTTTCAAATAATGCCAGAAAATTTAGCTCGCCCTCTATGAAAAATTCTCTTCTCCCACGTAAAATACCCCATTCTCTTCTGGAAGATTCCTGGACCATTTTATTCTCACCGAAAATTCCTCCCAGAAAATTTCTTGTAGACAATTCCGCCTGAAAAATTCCCCTTAGCATACCTTTTATTTTAAAAAGACTTTAATTTCCAATAATTCCTAAAATCATTCCAAAGTTACCCCCCTCTCCGTTGAGAAATGTTCCCGTAAATACCCACCTCTCATACCCCATTAGAAAATTGCTTCAGCGGAAAGCCCCCTTGGAGAATTTCACCGGCGGAAAATAACCCCGACGGGGCAATCTTTCAGACAATTCCCACCCCGATGAAAACATCCTCCGGACAATTCACCCGGAACATCTCCACATGTAAAATTGAGTTAGAAAAAAGAGAAAGTAAGACAAATAAAAAGAATTTCGCATACAAATTCTGGCGAATTCCGTGAGTGTAACATTTCCCCTGGCAACTTCATCCACAGAAACTTCCCTCCCCAAAGACAACTTTTCTTGTGGAAAATCACCCCAGCAGAACCTCCCCCCTTAAAATACATGGGTAATTTTAATGATTTATAGCCCTTTCCCCAGGATCTGTGGGAGGGGTCATTTTAACTCCAAAGGCACAGTTATTAGACTTTTTAACTAATTAAAAAAAAGCTTATCCCAAATTTGGATCAAACTACTTTGGGAAAAAAATGGCGTGGGAGCCCTCTATTTGCCCTCCAATATTTTCAGTCACTTAAAAAGGACCCTAGATATTTTAATTTCTTGTCGAATGAGCCCTCTCCCAATATTCTAAGACTATTGGTTTGATACTAACCCCTGGAAAAAAAATTAACAAAAACGCATCCGCAATCTTTCTTTTGGCAAAAAAAAAAGTACAAAATTCTAAATTTTTACAAAAGGAAGCTTGAAACATTTACAGTAGGCTAATCTGATACGCTGAGTTTGACGATGCGATGTTCATTAAGATTCCTAGACTTATTGGTGGTGTTTCCTCCTTTTTGGAAAATCAGACAATTTTTCTCAGGCTTGTAGCTTTTGATGACTACACTAAACTTAATGAATCTTATTTAGTGGAATCAGCATTAAAAGTCAATTCTTCTGATGTATCTACTTATATTAAAATTCTGTTTTTTATTGTTCCATTTACTGTTGAGCTGACTCGCTCCTTACTTACAGTTCGTAACCATGGACGGTTTGATAAACTTAATTTTTAGTTAGCCTAAATTGCCTTTTCACTATATTAATCCTCCAGGAATGTCAGTGAGGGGGGAGAGAGTATGTGCCTCTAAGGTGTATAAATTCTCAAAATACTCGTATACAGCAAAACAGGGATATTACCTAAAAATGAAGTTAAACAGGGTTTCCTACATTTCCCCTCCCGTTCAGTAAATACTTGAATATTCAACCCCTATCACTCCGCCACAAGGAAATTTGAAATACCACCCACGTAATATAGAAACTTTATTTTCTTACCACCCTTAGGTCGGACAGATGACGCTTGCAATTGGATAGCTGTGCATGATGCAGAATCGTTCAGGGAAACAACTGAATATGACGATACGCTGAAATCTTGAACTTCTTTAAAAGTACCTCTCATTCAAATTGAAATGGCCTTGTGTTTGAGCAGTCTTTCATAATTGTGACAAAAAGTCAAACTTTAACGTAAAAAGTGAGGGCTGAGGAAGGGACGGCCCTTCTCATATACGGAGTAATTTATAATTTAATAAGAGTACCAAGCACTATCCATTTGTTGTTTTCTGGTTGTTGAACTTCTTATAATGAGCAGACAAAATATGTTGTAATCATCGTATGACTCCATTTATTACATTTAATACTCTTTATGTGACCCGTAAGCTACTCTTTATTGAAGAGAGCGGAAGATTAAGGGCGACTATTATACGAATATGATTCATTTTGTTTTAGCCTTGATCATTATCACTCTTTTTTTCATACTATAACTAAGTACAAAATACTGAGAGTGGAGGTAGAATAGAGAAAATATTGTCTATTAATGAATGCGTACTCCCAGTTACTCTCGTTGGGATAGTTGTCGACGGGTAAAGATTAGATCCAGCAATAAGAGTGAGAAGTTCTTTAGCGGTATTAGTTAAGGGATAGGCTAGGTTGATGTTAAAATTACCCATGCTGACCAACTCATGACTCTGTTTTTCAAGCCTTTGGAGTGTTTCCAATAAATATTCCATAAACAAAAAAAACAGAACCTGACGGTGACCGGTAAATTTCTCCAACGATTAACTTCCGTTGTGAAGGAAGTGACATATCAAGAAAAAGTGACTCAAAAATACCTTCTACATTTCGAGTCAGTTGGCCATTGACACAAACTGGGTATTCGCTCATTATGTCGATTGCCAATCCTTCTCTTGCTAACTCTTTTCTATGTACGAAATTAGATGTATACCCGGGGATATCTACCAGGATATCAGTCTGCCTCGGCAGGAATGTTTCACACAGTCCAAGAACGTCAGGTCGTATTTGTCGGCGCATTGTCATTACGTCTGTCAGTGACGAAAATAATCCTTGGCAGTTGAGCTGAACTATACTTAGCTGAGATTCGTAGCATCTTTGGGGTATAATCATTAACTGAATATATTTACTTTGAGGAAATTCAATTTCACTAAAAAAAAGAACAATCATTTTCATTACTAATTACTCTATCAAAAATTTCTTCCAAATTTAAAAACGACTTTTCTAACTCTTCTAACATTTTTTTAGCTACCATTAAGGTAGTGGGCCTCGGGGAGGAAGAAAAGGGACTCAAAACTTACCCAAAGCTCTCTGGGGAATGTGATCGCATCTGAGAGCAAAACAAAGAGCCATGAGAAATGTACATATGCGAATAAACTTCATCGAAACTGCAAAAAAACTGATGTAAACAAAGATGGACTACCACAAGAAACACAGAAAAATGGAAAATGAAATATTTCTGTAAAAACAAATCACTCATTTCGACAAGCGAAAAAAAAACTAATTCATCAATGACAATCTTGCCCGTTTCCACTGCTGTAGCCCAATAACAAATAAATAATAATAACAAAAAAAAACAAAAAAAAACTCTAAGTATTTTTATCATATTTTTCAAGAAAAACAAATCGGACTTATAACGTTTCAAGCATCAAATTCAGTATCATGTAGTAGCTGTCACTTTTCTTGATTTTCAAGCCAATATATTTCCCTTGCTGTTCAAGCCAAGGGACAGAAAGTTTACTATACAGGGATTTCGGACAAGGCGGTTCTAATGGTGTACTTTTTGTTTTGATCTGACTCCTTTGTTAGGAACTATGGGTTTTTATATTTCTTAACATTGGACGTGATCGTCTCTTACTAGGTTGCTAGCTACCGCTGCAACCCGGATCAGTCCTTTATGTAAACCTTACTAACCTATACTATAGTTCATTGGTCTATAAATTTAGTATAGGCAAGAGGTCGTTCTTTATTATAATTTTCTGGTTCGAATTAAAAAATAAAAATTATTTCTCAGACATCATAAATATTTTTGCAGTTTGCAGTTAAATAAAATTACTAAGTTGCTAGCTACCGCTGCAACCTTGATTACATAATCCCTATTTGTGCTTCAGTTAACATGGGCTAGGTGTCGTTCTTTATTGTATTCTATGTGGAAATCAACTGAGCTGAAAAAAATGGCTATCTCAAAATTTTGATTGGATGTGTTCCGGGAAAGGGTAGGCGCGGAAGGGGTTTTAGTCGCCTTCCAATCATTTTCGACTATTAAAAAGGGCACAAGATACTCCAATTTCCAATTGAATGAGCCCTTTTCGAAGTTTCTACAACAAATCCTTCGATACGAAGTGCCCTGCTCTAAAGGAAAAAATAATAAATAATAAATTGTGCCAACATCGTACTTATATGCCCCCAGGGCATAACTTAAAACCTTTGCCCTGAAGGTTGTTGGGGAGTTTACTTTTGTTTTCCTTTGTTTTCAATGGTGTACTTTTGTTTTCATCTGACTATTTTTAGGAGTAACAAGTAGCTAACTAAGTCCAATGCATGCAATAACTTTTTATTCCAATGATCGTCTTTTAATGTAACATATCAGTTACTAAGGGAGAGAGACCGTTCTTTACTGTAAAATCTCAAAGAATAAGGAAGCTAACTAAGTCCAATGTAAGCAATGGTTTGTTCTTCTAATGATCGTCTTTAATATAACTATCTACGATGTTTCAGTGCCAAGCTATCTCTGGAAACAAATAAAAGAGAAAAAATATCCTGTTTAGGCAGAATGTTGTAGTAGCTGCCACTTTTCTTGATTTTTTAGTACTGATTTTTTAACTTGCGTGTAGCTTGCTTTGATCTAACCATTATGTATTCATGAATGAGACCATTTACAGTTTTGACGTTTCTTATATAGTAATTATGACGTCACTGCATCAAAAATGCAGTTTTTGGTGGAAAAATTTATTCTCTTTTAGAAATAATTTATTTTAGTTACTATAGATTTTTAACCCAATTAATTTCCTTTAAAATGAGCTATTGAACAACCCTCTACGATGTTCCAGTGCCAAGCTATCTCTGGATACAAAGAAAAGAGAAAAAAAAAGAAAAAAATATCCCGTTTAGGCAGAATGTTGTAGTAGCTGCCACTTTTCTTGATTTTCAAGCCAATATATTTCCCTTGCTGTTCAAGCCAAGGGACAGAAAGTTTCCTATACAGGGGTTTCGGACAAGGCGGTTCTAATGGTGTACTTTTTGTTTTGATCTGACTCCTCTGTTAGGAACTATGGGTTTTTATATTTTTAACATTGGACGTGATCGTCTCTTACTAGGTTGCTAGCTACCGCTGCAACCCGGATTACTTCTCGATACACCTGGACGGTTGAATACCTTTGCTTTTGGTTTTTCTTATATTTGATGCGGTAATCTTCATCATTGTGATAACTCTCCTTGAACTTTTGTTTGGCTGTCTCAATTTTTGCATGTCTATAATCTTCATCATTGAGATAACACATCTTGCTGTTTTGTTTTGCTCTCTCAATTATTACTTCTCGATACGCCTGGTCGATTGAATATCTTTGCTTTTTTCTTTTCAAGTTACTATCTCTGTTGTTTGTGTAGTACTGTTTTTTCAACTTGCGTATAGCTTGGTTCGCTCTAACCATTATCTAATCAAGAATAAGAGAATTTACATCTTTGTCGTTCTTAAGTAGTAATTATGACGTCACGGCGTAATGATTTTATTGACGTCATGGCGCAATGATATTATTTCATGAGGTCTTCAGAAACAACAATATATTTTCGTGTTTTTCTATTCACGTCATAGCTCTAATATAAAACTATGATGCCATTCATTATTTATCTAGTAGGGTTTCAGACAAGGTAGTTCTAATGATATACTTTTGTTTTGATCTGACTCTATTTTTAGAAGTTTTGGGTTTTTTATATTTCTTAGCATTGGACTGATCGTCTCTTACTAGGTTGCTAGCTACTGCTGCAACCCAAATTCACATATATATTTATTTATGAGAGGCAGCCTGGCCGAGTGGTCCAAGGCACTGGTGTTAGCCACCAGTCTCTTCGGAGGCGTGGGTTCAAATCTTACCGCTGGTATGCGATTATGTTTGAAAGACTGCAGTGTGAAAAGACATCGAAAATGCAGTTTTTGTTGGAAAAATTTATTCTCTTTTAGAAATAATTTATTTTAGTTACTATAGATTTTTAAACCAATTAATTTCCTTTAAAATGAGCTATTGAACAACCCTCTACGATGTTCCAGTGCCAAGCTATCTCTGGATACAAAAGAAAAGAGAAAAAAAAAGAAAAAAATATCCCGTTTAGGCAGAATGTTGTAGTAGCTGTCACTTTTCTTGATTTTCAAGCCAATATATTTCCCTTGCTGTTCAAGCCAAGGGACAGAAAGTTTCCTATACAGGGGTTTCGAACAAGGCGGTTCTAATGGTGTACTTTTTGTTTTGATCTGACTCCTCTGTTAGGAACTATGGGTTTTTATATTTCTTAACATTGGACGTGATCGTCTCTTACTAGGTTGCTAGCTACCGCTGCAACCCGGATTATTTCAAAACGTCATGGCGCAATGGTATTATTTCATGATGACGTCTTCAGAAACAACAACATAATGTCGTGTTTTTCTATGCACGTCATAGGTCTAATATAAACCTATGACGACATTCATTATTTATCTAGTAGGGTTTCAGACAAAGTAGTTCTAATGATGTACTTTTGCTTTGATCTGACTCTATGTTTAGGAGTTTTGTGTTTTTATATTTTTTAGCATTGGACTGATCGTCTCTTACTAGGTTGCTTGCTACTGCTGCAACCCAAATTATGAGAGGCAGCCTGGCCGAGTGGTCCAAGGCACTGGTGTTAGCCACCAGTCTCTTCGGAGGTGTGGGTTCAAATCTTACCGCTGGTATACGATTATGTTTGAAAGACTGCAGTGTGAAAAGACATCAAAAATACAGTTTTTGGTGGAAAAATTTATTCTCTTTTAAAAATAATTTATTTTAGTTACTATAGATTTTTAACCCAATTAATTTCCTTTAAAATGAGCCATTGAACCACTCTCTACGATGTTCCAGTGCAAAGCTATCTGTGGAAAAGAAAGAAAATAAAAAAAAAGAAAAAAATATCCCGTTTAGGCAGAATGTTGTAGTAGCTGCCACTTTTCTTGATTTTCAAGCCAATATATTTCCCTTGCTGTTCAAGCCAAGGGACAGAAAGTTTCCTATACAGGGGTTTCGGACAAGGCGGTTCTAATGGTGTACTTTTTGTTTTGATCTGACTCCTCTGTTAGGAACTATGGGTTTTTATATTTTTAACATTGGACGTGATCGTCTCTTACTAGGTTGCTAGCTACCGCTGCAACCCGGATTACTTCTCGATACACCTGGACGGTTGAATACCTTTGCTTTTGGTTTTTCTTATATTTGATGCGGTAATCTTCATCATTGTGATAACTCTCCTTGAACTTTTGTTTGGCTGTCTCAATTTTTGCATGTCTATAATCTTCATCATTGAGATAACACATCTTGCTGTTTTGTTTTGCTCTCTCAATTATTACTTCTCGATACGCCTGGTCGGTTGAATACCTTTGCTTTTTTCTTTTCAAGTTACTATCTCTGTTGTTTGTGTAGTACTGTTTTTTCAACTTGCGTATAGCTTGGTTCGATCTAACCATTATCTAATCAAGAATAAGAGAATTTACATCTTTGTCGTTCTTAAGTAGTAATTATGACGTCACGGCGTAATGATTTTATTGACGTCATGGCGCAATGATATTATTTCATGACGTCTTCAGAAACAACAATATATTTTCGTGTTTTTCTATTCACGTCATAGCTCTAATATAAAACTATGATGCCATTCATTATTTATCTAGTAGGGTTTCAGACAAGGTAGTTCTAATGATATACTTTTGTTTTGATCTGACTCTATTTTTAGAAGTTTTGGGTTTTTATATTTCTTAGCATTGGACTGATCGTCTCTTACTAGGTTGCTAGCTACTGCTGCAACCCAAATTCACATATATATTTATTTATGAGAGGCAGCCTGGCCGAGTGGTCCAAGGCACTGGTGTTAGCCACCAGTCTCTTCGGAGGCGTGGGTTCAAATCTTACCGCTGGTATGCGATTATGTTTGAAAGACTGCAGTGTGAAAAGACATCGAAAATGCAGTTTTTGTTGGAAAAATTTATTCTCTTTTAGAAATAATTTATTTTAGTTACTATAGATTTTTAAACCAATTAATTTCCTTTAAAATGAGCTATTGCACAACCCTCTACGATGTTCCAGTGCCAAGCTATCTCTGGATACAAAATAAAAGAGAAAAAAAAAGAAAAAAATATCCCGTTTAGGCAGAATGTTGTAGTAGCTGCCACTTTTCTTGATTTTCAAGCCAATATATTTCCCTTGCTGTTCAAGCCAAGGGACAGAAAGTTTCCTATACAGGGGTTTCGAACAAGGCGGTTCTAATGGTGTACTTTTTGTTTTGATCTGACTCCTCTGTTAGGAACTATGGGTTTTTATATTTCTTAACATTGGACGTGATCGTCTCTTACTAGGTTGCTAGCTACCGCTGCAACCCGGATTATTTCAAAACGTCATGGCGCAATGGTATTATTTCATGATGACGTCTTCAGAAACAACTACATAATGTCGTGTTTTTCTATGCACGTCATAGGTCTAATATAAACCTATGACGACATTCATTATTTATCTAGTAGGGTTTCAGACAAGGTAGTTCTAATGATGTACTTTTGCTTTGATCTGACTCTATGTTTAGGAGTTTTGTGTTTTTATATTTTTTAGCATTGGACTGATCGTCTCTTACTAGGTTGCTTGCTACTGCTGCAACCCAAATTATGAGAGGCAGCCTGGCCGAGTGGTCCAAGGCACTGGTGTTAGCCACCAGTCTCTTCGGAGGTGTGGGTTCAAATCTTACCGCTGGTATACGATTATGTTTGAAAGACTGCAGTGTGAAAAGACATCAAAAATACAGTTTTTGGTGGAAAAATTTATTCTCTTTTAAAAATAATTTATTTTAGTTACTATAGATTTTTAACCCAATTAATTTCCTTTAAAATGAGCCATTGAACCACTCTCTACGATGTTCCAGTGCAAAGCTATCTGTGGAAAAGAAAGAAAATAAAAAAAAAGAAAAAAATATCCCGTTTAGGCAGAATGTTGTAGTAGCTGCCACTTTTCTTGATTTTCAAGCCAATATATTTCCCTTGCTGTTAAAGCCAAGGGACAGAAAGTTTACTATACAGGGGTTTCGGACAAGGCGGGTTCTAATGGTGTACTTTTTGTTTTGATCTGACTCCTTTGTTAGGAACTATGGGTTTTTATATTTCTTAACATTGGACGTGATCGTCTCTTACTAGGTTGCTAGCTACCGCTGCAATCCGGATTATTTCAAAACGTCATGGCGCAATGGTATTATTCCATGATGACGTCTTCAGAAACAACAACATAATGTCGTGTTTTTCTATTCACGTCATAGGTCTAATATAAACCTATGACGACATTCATTATTTATCTAGTAGGGTTTCAGACAAGGTAGTTCTAATGATGTACTTTTGCTTTGATCTGACTCTATGTTTAGGAGTTTTGGGTTTTTATATTTTTTTAGCATTGGACTTATCGTCTCTTACTAGGTTGCTAGCTACTGCTGCAACCCAAATTATGAGAGGCAGCCTGGCCGAGTGGTCCAAGGCACTGGTGTTAGCCACCAGTCTCTTCGGAGGTGTGGGTTCAAATCTTACCGCTGGTATACGATTATGTTTGAAAGACTGCAGTGTGAAAAGACATCAAAAATACAGTTTTTGGTGGACAAATTTATTCTCTTTTAAAAATAATTTATTTTAGTTACTATAGATTATTAACCCAATTAATTTCCTTTAAAATGAGCCATTGAACAACTCTCTACGATGTTCCAGTGCAAAGCTATCTGTGGAAAAGAAAGAAAATAAAAAAAAAGAAAAAAATATCCCGTTTAGGCAGAATGTTGTAGTATCTGCCACTTTTCTTGATTTTCAAGCCAATATATTTCCCTTGCTGTTCAAGCCAAGGGACAGAAAGTTTACTATACAGGGGTTTCGGACAAGGCGGTTCTAATGGTGTACTTTTTGTTTTGATCTGACTCCTTTGTTAGGAACTATGGGTTTTTATATTTCTTAACATTGGACGTGATCGTCTATTGCTAGGTTGCTAGCTACCGCTGCAACCCGGATGTAATTGATTTCACAATAATCCAAGCCGCCAAGGTAGAAATTAACCACTATGTCAGTTGAAAATTTTAATGCTATAATATTTTCAAGGATATCAAAAAGAATTTGACATAATTCAATATCCGTCGGATAGAGCTTGCAGATATCAGGGTGACATTGCCAAGTAACCTGCTGCCCAATTTTTGGTTTTGAATGTTTACTCAGATTGGTATAGGTGACTTCAGCCATCATAATTTCCTTGTCAGATCTAGTTTTAGAGCATTTTTCAATAGTTGTCTCGTACTTTTCAGGACAGTTTGTTCTACTACACAGAGAATTTTTTGCCAAATATTCAGTAGAACTAAAATAACTGTTTAAAACACAGTTAGAAATGCTTTTTCTTGAGTCGGTGTTCCAGGAATTTGTTCTAAATCATTAGTCTTACAAACACATTTACTAATAACCCTAACAGGCTCGTTTTCGCCATAATTGGAAAACATGTCTTTTCCTTCGCTGTTGATAGGTATGCTTGTATATATATTTTTATTGCTGCTACATAAACTGCAATTGCTCCTTCCAAAATTAATATACGAATTTTCTAAGAAGTACGCCTCCGTATATTCACTGTATTGTCGAACATTTTCCATTGCATCTATAAACTGTTCCGCAGTTGCCAATCCATACCTTGGAAGCTTTTCGTTAAACTGACAACATTTCTTTTGGATATTGCTATGAAGCTTTGCCAAAGCATTTCTAGCCGACTTTTCAACAGCATCCGCTCTTTCAAAGAGAATTTTAATCTAAAACCTAGCATAAAAAAAAACTAATTTTTAAATTTTCAGGTATTTATCTTGTTTGAATTACAAAATTAGTATTATTGGTTAGACACCATAAATATTTTTGCAGTTTACATAATAAGTTTATTGATTCTGGACTGAAAACTAAAATAATTGCAATTATAAGACAATAATATGGAGATACGTACTTTACGGGTTACAAACAAAAAAAAGTTTGGTTCCAGGATACAAAAATAACTTTGAACTGAGATGAAAAAAATTTTTCTTCCAGGAGACAAAAAGTAAAACTAATTATAAAATTTTCATGTATTTTTGTTGTTTAAATTAAGAAATTACTATTACTGATTAGGCATCATAAATATTTTTGCAGTTTACATAATAATTTTAGCGATTAAGCCAAAAAAGAAAATTTTGGTTCCAGGAGTTTCGGTTACTATTGAGACAAGTAGTTATTATTACTATAGAGTTCATTACCATGAACTGTTTTATTGCTTCAAAATTCAAATATCTTTGAAAAGACTGCAGTATGAAAATACATCAAAAATGCAATTTTTTTGACAAAATGATTCTACTTTAAAAATTATTTTATTTTTAATTACAAAAGGCACTAGATGTTGCAATTGCCTTAAAAATGAGCTATTATACAGCTCTCTATGATTTTCCAGTGCCCAGCTAGCTGAGCAGGAAAAAAAAGCGGAAAGAAAAAAATATCCCGTTTGTGGAGAATAACGTGGTAAAAGTCAATTTTCTTGATTTTCAAGCCAATATATTTCTTTGTTATTCAAGCCAAAGGGCGGTAAGTTTCCTGTATAGAGGATTCGGAAAAGGCGGTTCTAATGGTGTACTTTTTGTTTTGATCTGACTCTTTTTTTAGGAGTTGGGGGGGTTTTATATTTCTTAACATTGGAGGTGATCGTCTCTTACTAGGTTGCTAGCTATCGCTGCAACCCGGATTTTTATTTCTTAACATTGGACGTGATAGTCTCTTACTAGGTTGCTAGCTACCGCTGCAACCCGGATTACTTTAAAATGATCCATTGAACAACTCTCTACGGTGTTCCAGTGCTACGCTATCTATGGAATATAAAGTTTAAAATACAACCTTACCAGAAGTGTTTGATTGCTTCAAAAATCAAATGTCTTTGAAAAGACAGCAGTATGGAAAGACATCAAAAATACAGTTTTTTAGTGGAAAAATTTATCCTGTTTTAAAATAATTTGTTTTAGTTACAAAAGGTTTTTAACCCAATTAATTTCCTTTAAAATGAGCCATTGAACAACTTTCTACGATGTTCCAGTGCAAAGCTATCTCTGGATAACAAGAAAGAAAAAAAAATATCCCGTTTAGGCAGAATGTTGTAGTAGCTGCCACTTTTCTTGATTTTCAAGCCAATATATTTTCCTTGCTGTTCAAGCCAAGGGACAGAAAGTTTCCTATACAGGGGGTTTCGGACAAGGCAGTTCTAATAGTGTACTTTTTGTTTTGATCTGACTCCTTTGTTAGGAACTATGGGTTTTTATATTTCTTAACATTGGACGTGATCGTCTCTTACTAGGTTGCTAGCTACCGCTGCAACCCGGATTAGACAGAATTTACATTCTAGCTAAAATAATGAATATAATATGAATGAACCACAGGGTTCAGTTTCTTTGGACTTGAGTTCGTTTTTTAACTATAAATACAAACAGGAAAAAGCCTACGGCTTTTTCTTCTTTTAAATAGTAAGAGACGAAACTCAAACAATCAAGTAGCTAACTAAGTCCAACGTATGGAATGGTTTGTTATTTCAGTGATCGTCTTTTAATGTAAATTTACTAACCTATACTATAGTTAAGTGGCCTATATAATTTAGTATAGGCAAGAGGTCGTTCTTTATTATAAATTTCTGGTCCCATTTGGTCTAGTGGCTAGGATAGTTAACTTTCACTTAGTAGGACCGGGTTCGATTCCCGGTGTGGGAAAATTTTTAACTCTATAATCTTCGAACATTTGAACCTTTTATAATTTATAATGATGTATAATATAAATACTGTATATATGTTTGAAAGACTGCAGTGTGAAAATACATCAAAAATGCAGTTTTTGGTGGAAAAATTTATTCTCTTTTAGAAATAATTTATTTTAGTTACTATAGATTTGTAATCCAATTAATTTCCTTTAAAATGAGCCATTGAACAACTCTCTACGATGTTCCAGTGCCAAGTTATCTCTGGAAAAGAAGAAAAAAGAAAAAAAAAAAAAATATCCCGTTTAGGCAGAATGTTGTAGTAGCTTCCACTTTTCTTGATTTTCAAGCCAATATATTTCCCTTGCTGTTCAAGCCAAGGGAACAGAAAGTTTACTATACAGAGGTTTCGGACAAGGCGGTTCTAATGGTGTACTTTTTGTTTTGATCTGACTCCTTTTATAGGAATTATGGGTTTTTATATTTCTTAACATTGGACGTGATCGTCTCTTACTAGGCTGCTAGCTACCGCTGCAACCCGGATAAGAGACGAAACTCAAACAATCAAGTAGCTAACTAAGTACAATATATGGAATGGTTTGTTATTCCAGTGATCGTCTTTTAATGTAAATTTTATTTTTAATTACAAAAGGCACTAGATGTTGCAATTTCCTTTAAAATGAGCTATTATACAGCTCTCTATGATTTTCCAGTGCCCAGATAGCTGAGAAGGAAAATCAAGCGGAAAGAAAAAAAATATCCCGTTTGTGGAGAATAACGTGGTAAAAGTCAATTTTCTTGATTTTCAAGCCAATATATTTTCTTTGTTATTCAAGCCAAAGGGCGGTAAGTTTCCTTTATAGAAGTTTCGGACAAGGCGGTTCTAATGGTGTACTTTTTGTTTTGATCTGACTCTTTTTTTAGGATTTGGGGGGTATTATATTTCTTTACATTGGAGGTGATCGTCTCTTACTAGGTTGCTAGCTACCGCTGCAACCCGGATGCAGTGTAAAAAGACATCAAAAATGCAGTTTTTGGAGGAAAAATTTATTCTCTTTTAGAAATAGTTTATTTTAGTTACTATAGATTTTTAACCAAATTAATTTCCTTTAAAATGAGCCATTGAACAACTATCTACGATGTTCCAGTACCAACCTATCTCTGGATACAAAACAAAAAAAATATCCCATTTAGGCAGAATGTTGTAGTAGCTGCAACTTTTCTTGATTTTCAAGCCAATATATTTCCCTGTCTGTTCAAGCCAAGCGACAGAAAGTTTACTATACAGGGGTTTTGGATAAGGCGGTTCTAATGGTGTACTGTTTGTCTTGAT
The DNA here is from genome assembly GCA_027921565.1 of Artemia sinica. NCBI lineage: Eukaryota > Metazoa > Arthropoda > Branchiopoda > Anostraca > Artemiidae > Artemia > Artemia sinica. Next base: position 70,903,342 of record CM051257.1, on the reverse strand, counting down.
CTGATTCCTTTTTAGGAGCTATGGGTTTTTATATTTTTTAACATTGGACGTGATCGTCTCTTACTAGGTTGCTAGCTACGCTGCAACCCGGATCTCTTACTAGGTTGCTAGCTACCGCTGCGACCCGGATGCTATATAGAACTTTTGGACAAGGCAGTTCTAATAGTGTATTCTTGTTTTGATCTGAATCTTTTTACAGGAGTTATGGGTTTCATTAGTTTTTATTATGGGGCGTGATCGTCTCTTACTAGGATGCTAGCTACCGTTGCAACCCAGATTTTAAAAATTATTTGTTTTAATTACAAAAGGTTTTTAACCCCATTGATTTCCTTTAAAATGAGCCATTGAACAACTCTCTACCATGTTTCAGTGTCAAGCTATCTGTGGAATTACTAACCTATACTATAATTATGTCGCGTATAAAATTTAGTATAGGAAAGAAGTTGTTCTTTTTTAAAACTGTGGAAAAGAAAGAAAATATATGCCGTTTAGGCAGAATATTGTAGTAGCTGCCACTTTTCTTGATTTTCAAGCCAATATATTTCCCTTGCTTTTCAAGCCAAGGTACAGAAAGTTTCCTATACAGGTATTTCAGACAAGGCGGTTCTAATGGTATAATTTTTGTTCTGATATGGCTCTTTTTTTTAGGAGTTATGGGTTTTTATATTTCTTAACATTGGACGTGATCGTCTTTTACTAGGTTGCTAGATACCGCCGCAACTCAGATTATGAACAGGAAAAAGCCCTCGGCATTTTCTTCTTTGGATTAGTAAGAGACGACTCTCAAAGAATCAGGCAGCTAACTAAGTCCAATATATGCAATGGTTTGTTCTTCTAATGATCGTCTTTTAATATAACTTTACCACAAACTGTTTAATTGCTTCAAAAATCAAATATCTTTGAAAAGACTGCAGTATGAAAAGACATCAAAAATATAGTTTTTAGTGGAAAAAGTTGTTCCGTTTTAAAAATAATTTGTTTAAGCTACAAAAAACTTTTAACCCCCTTAATTTCCTTTAAAATGAGCCATTGAACAACTCTCAACTATGTTCCAGTGCCAAGTTATCTGTGGAAAAAAAGAAAAGAAAAAAAGATACCGTTTAGGCAGAATACTGTAGTAGCTGCCACTTTTCTTGATTTTCAAGGCAATATATTTCCTTTGATTTCAAACCAAGGGACAGAAATTTTTCTATATAGGTATTTCGGACAAGGCGGCTCTAATTATGTAGTTTTTGTTTTGATTTAACTCTTTTCTTAGGAGTTATGGGTTTTTATATTTCTTAACATTGGATGTGATCGTCTCTTACTAGGTTGCTAGCTACTGCTGCAACCCAGATTAGATTTATAAATTAGATTACAGCTAAAGCTGCAACCATGATACTATAATCACTCCACATGTTAACTTTAAATAAAACTTTACCAGCCTATAATATAGTTAAGTTGCCTATGCAAGCTAGTATAGGCAAGAGTTCGTTCTTTATTGTAACAGTTTTTGGTGGAAAAATTTATTCTCTTTTAGAAATAATTTATTTTAGTTATTATAGATTTTTAACCCAATTAATTTCATTTAAAATGAGCCATTGAACAACTCTCTACGATGTTCCAGTGCCAAGCTATCTCTGGAAACAAAGAAAAGAAAAAAAAATATCCCGTTTAGGCAGAATGTTGTAGTAGCTGCCACTTTTCTTGATTTTAAAGCCAATATATTTCCCTTGCTGTTCAAGCCAAGGGAGAGAAATTTTACTATACAGGGGTTTCGGACAAGGCGGTTCTAATGGTGTACTTTTGAATTTGATCTGACTCCTTTTTTAGGAACTATTGGTTTTTATATTTCTTAACATTGGACGTGATCGTCTCTTACTAGGTTGCTAGCTACCGCTGCAACAGGGGACTAAGGTTTGTTCTTTACTGCAAACTAGCAAAACAGTTTTTAAGTCTGATGAAGATTTAACTGATGTGTCAAAAGTGAGGTTGCAAGTCGAAGATTTTGGTTTGGCCTTATTATAATTGGTATGGTGAAATTATATTATGCATATGGTTCTTAAATCATACTTCCTTGTAGTTCAATTTGGTCTAGTGGCTAGGGTAGTTTACTTTCACCTAAGAGGACCGGGTTCGATTCCCGGTGTGGGAAAATTTTTAACTCTACAATCTTCGAACATTCAAACCTTTTATAATTTATAATGATGTATAATATAAATAATGTAATCTTCACTATAGTGAAGTTGCCTTTGCAAGTTTTTTAGTACAGGAAGAGTTCGATCTTTATTATAATGCATTTTTGCCATCTTCTTGTATTTCTGATGTAATTTTTCCCTTTGTCCTTATGCGTTCTTCGGTACAACCTCGCAGAGAATTTAATTTTTTCATTATAGCTTTTGTCACTCCAGTATCTACCCATTATTCTGGTAGCAACTTTTTTCTTATGTTTGTTTCGGTAATCTTCATCATTATCATACCGTTCCTTGCTCTTTTGTCTAGCCTTCTCAATTGTTGCTTCTCTATAAAGTTTATCATTATGATAACGCTCCTTGATCTTTTGTCTAGCCTGCTCAATTCTTGCTTCTCTGTAATATTCATCATTATCATACCGTTCCTTGCTCTTTTGTCTAGCCTGCTCAATTGTTGCTTCTCTGTAATCTTCATCATTACCATACCGTTCCTTGATCTTTTGTTTGGCTGTCTCAATTTTTGCATGTCTATAATCTTCATCATTGTGATAACACATCTTGCTGTTTTGTTTGATTACTTCTCGATACGCCTGGTCGGTTGAATACCTTTGCTTTTTTCTTTTCAAGATACTATCTCTGTTGTTTGTGTTGTACTGTTTTTTCAATTTGCGTGCAGCTTGCTTGATTGAAACCATTATGTAATTATGAATGTGAACATTTACAGTTCTGACGCTTCTTATATAGTAATTATGACGTCACAGCGTAATGATTTTATTGACGTCATAGCGCAATGATATTATTTCATGACGTCTTCAGAAACAACAATATAATTTCGTGTTTTTCTATTCACGTCATAGCTCTAATATAAAACTATGACAACATTCAATATTTATCTAGTAGGGTTTCAGACAAGGTAATTCTAATGATGTACTTTTGTTTTGATCTGACTCTATTTTTAGGAGTTTTGTTATATTTCTTAGCATTGGACTGATCGTCTCTTACTAGATTGCTAGCTACTGCTGCAACCCGGATTCACATATATATTATTTATGAGAGGCAACCTGGCCGAGTGGTCCAAGGCACTGGTGTTAGCCACCAGTCTCTTCGGAGGCGTGGGTTCAAATCTTACCGCTGGTATACGATTATGTTTGAAAGACTGCAGTGTGAAAAGACATCGAAAATGCAGTTTTTGGTGGAAAAATTTATTCTCTTTTAGAAATAATTTATTTTAGTTACAAAAGGTATTTAACCCAATTAATTTCCTTTAAAATGAGCTATGAACAACCCTCTACGATGTTCCAGTGCCAAGCTATCTCTGGAAACAAAGAAAAAAAGAAAAAAAGAAAAAAATATCCCGTTTAGGAAGAATGTTGTAGTAGCTGCCACTTTTCTTGATTTTCAAGCCAATATATTTCCCTTTCTGTTCAAGCCAAGGGACAGAAAGTTTCCTATACAGGGGTTTCGGACAAGGCGGTTCTAATGGTGTACTTTTTGTTTTGATCTGACTCCTTTTTTAGGAACTATGGGTTTTTATATTTCTTAACATTGGACGTGATCGTCTCTTACTAGGTTGCTAGCTACCGCTGCAACCCGGATTTAGGCAGAATGCTGTAGTATCTGCCACTTTTCTTGATTTTCAAGCCAATATATTTCCCTTACTGTTCAAACCAAATGACAGAAAGTTTCCTATACAGGGGTTTCGGACACGGCGGTTCTAATGGTGTGCTCTGTTTTGATCTAATTTTTTTTAGGATTACGGGTTTTTATATTTCTTAACGTTGGACGTGATTGTCTCTTACTAGGTTGTTAGCTACCGCTGCAACCCGAATGCTAGCTACCGCGGCGACCAGGACGACGTTATAAAAATTGTAGTATAGATTTTACTTTTTACAGTTACAACCTACGGTTAATGTGTCATTCATAATCTTGTATATGAAAATGAATTTTTTTGTAATTTCCTTAAAAGTGAAACACCGCATGGAACATAACAGTAAGAATTTCCTTCCATTTGAACATGACTTCCAGGAATAAGCACTTTATTGCATTTCTCACACCTCTCGAACCTCACACCTAAACGACTTCCGTATCCATATTCCATATCCTTTCTTACATTGTTAGGATCTCCCATTTTAAACAATTGTCTCTTCTCATTTGTCTGTTTGCAAACGTATCGAGTCACTTAATGCAAAAGGAAAACAAAACCAATTTTAAAATTTTCAGGCATTTTCCTGGTTTGAATTAAAAAATGAAAATTATTGCTCAAACACCATAAATATTTTTGCAGTTTGCAGTTAAAATAATTTTTTTTTTTAGAATTTATTCTAGTTGCAGTTGATGAATTAGATGATTTGTCAAAAGCCCCAAAAAATATTTTTTATTATTAATGAAAAAGCACGTAGATTAGAACCTCACAAAAAAAACTAATTTTTTAATTTTCAGGTATTTCTCTAGTTTTAATTAAAAAAAATAAAATGATTGCTCAAACATCACAAATATTTTTGCCGTTTACATAATAACCTTAGAGATCCTGAACTGAAAAGTAAAATAATTTTTTTTTTTAAATACCCATTAAATGACACGTCAGGTAGTTAGAACCTAAAAAAAACTAAAACTAACTTTTAAATTTCTGGGTTTTTTCTAGTTTTAATTAAAAACATTAAAATTATTGCTCCCACATCATAATCTGGATTGCAACGGTAGCTAGCAATATAGTAAGGCACGATATTATTAAAATAGAAACCCAAAAGTTTGAAGCTTAGTAGAAATCGTTGTTAGAAAAACATCATTACCGAATTTCGTTTCTAATAAGTATTTGTTATAATTAACAAAATAAATCTGGTTACAAACAGGAAAAACCCTAGGGCTTTTTCGTTTTTGAAGTAGTAAGAGACGACCTACACGCTAACTGAAGTAACTAACTAAACCCAATGTATGCAATGGTTTGTCATTTCGACGATTGTCTTTTAAAGTAACATGATTACAGACAGGAAAAAGCCTATGGTTCTTTCTTAATTGGAACAGTAAGAGACGACCTGACTAGAATCCACAATCCTGACATCATTGATCAATCTTTAATACGATTTTTAACCCAATTAATTTCTTTAAAATGAGCCATTGATCAATTCTCTACGATGTTCCAGTGCCAAGCTATCTGTGGAAAAGAAAGAAAGAAAAAAGAAAAAAGAGGTGCCGTTTAGGCATAATGCTGTAGTAGCTGCCACTTTTCTTTATTTTCAAGCCAATATATTTCCCTTGCTATTCAAGCCAAATTAAAGGAAGTTTCCTATACAGGAGTTTTGAACACGGCGGTTCTAATGCTGTACTCGTTGTTTTGATCTGACTCTTTTTTTTGGGATTATGGGTTTTATATTTCTTAACATTGGACATGATCGTCTCTTACTAGGAAACCACGAAAATAAACTGATAAAAGAATTGCTGTCATCTTTCTTGTTACACTGAAATATATTGAACCATGCCTTACATAGTTTGAATTTTTTGCTGGCCAATTATTCAACCGCCCTAGAAAGTTCGGAAAAAACACGATAGCCTTATTTATAGTGAAGCGTTTCTTAGTCGTATGTCTACCCGAATATTTAACAAGTACCATTTTTCCATACCATCCATAAAACTCAATTCCTCCTAGAATTATTTAAACTAAATACTTACCCTCGCCCTAGAAAGTTCAGAAAAACACGATAGCCTTATTTATAGTGAAGCCTTTCTTAGTCGTATGTCTACCCGAATATTTAACAAGTACCATTTTTCCACACCAGCCATAAAATTCAATTCCTCCTAGAATTATTTAAACTAAATAGTTACCCCCGCCCTAGAAAGTTCGGAAAAACACGATAGCCTTATTTATAGTGAAGCGTTTCTTAGTCGTATGTCTACCCGAATATTTAACAAGTACCATTTTTCCATCTGTTTAAGTATGAACTTCAATTTTTTCCAACGAGACTATGCAATTCAACCGCATTTAACTAATCCCCGTGTAACTGAATCCGCATGTAACTGAACCCCCGTGCAACTGAACCCTCGTGCAACTCAACTCCCGTGCAACTCAACCCCCATTTAACTAAACCCCCGTGCAACTGAACCCCCCATGTAACTGAACCCCTGTATAACCGAAACCCCGTACAACTGAACCCCCGTGCTACTGAACCCTCGTCATACTAAACCCTCGTGCAACTCGACCCCATTTAACTAAACCCCCGTGTAACTGTACCCCCTTTAACTGAACCCTCGTGCAACTCAACCCTCCATGCAACCCATCTCCCTCAAAACACTTTTCAGTCGTTTCTTGTTAATTTTTTTTTATTTCTAAACTATTTTAAATTGACAATACTCTCCAAAACATCACTTGTGTATTATACAGTACACGATCACCCCATCTCCTCCAATTCGCAAATCCCATTACCCCTTTTTGCAAATGTGAATCAAGCATTTCCGATTGTAAAAGCATTTCCATAAAAATAGCTCTTAATAGAACTTTTTAAGCGTGAACTCCTATTTTTCAGACGAAAATATAGAAAATATCGTCAAAACACACTTCTCTGTTTCAATTTTATACATTTTCACATTTTCTGATTCAAATGTGTATCTTCAGTCGGAAAAGCATAGTTTTGATTCAAAAATGAGCCATTTCCATAATAATAGCTCTTAATAGAACTGTTTAAGTATGAACTCCAATTTTTTCCAACGAGACTATGCAGCTCAACCGCATTTAACTAATCCCCGTGTAGCTGAATCCGCATGTAACTGAATCCCCCGTGCAACTGAACCCTCGTGCAACTCAACCCCGTGCAACTCAAGCCCCATTTAACTAAACCCCCGTGCAACTGAACCCCCCATGTAACTGAACCCCTGTATAACCGAAACCCGTACAACTGAACCTCTGTGCTACTGAACCCTCGTGCAACTCGACCCCATTTAACTAATCCCCGTGTAACTGAATCCGCATGTAACTGAACCCTCGTGCAACTCAACCCTCGTGCAACTCAACTCCCTCAAAACACTTTTCAGCCATTTCTTGTTAATTTTTTTTTTATTTCTAAACTATTTAAAATTGACAACACTTTGCAAACCATCACTTGTGTATTATACAGTACACAATCATCCCATCTCCTCCAAAACACTTTTCAGTCATTTCTTGTTAAAAATTATCCAATCACTAATTACCCCTTTTTTTTCTCCACCTTCATACAATCCAATCACTAATTAGAATCATTCACACTCCTATTATTCATAACATTAATTAATATCGTTCATAGTGTCCAATTTGCGAATTCCTTATCCCTTTTTTCAAAAATGTCAAATACTCACTCTCTTTGAAAAACTAAACCAGACTATACCCACCAAACCAGATTATACCCACCAAACGTGTCTCAAGCATGGGTTTTTCTTGCGCAATTGAAACTGTAGTGTATATTCTTGTGTTCGTGAAACTACACAGTATATTCTTGTAGGCGTGAAACTACACAGTATATTTTTATGTGCAATTGAAAGCTTTATATAAGATACTACTAATGTTTCGTAACTCACATAGTTTCAAATAACATTTTTGATTTAATATTCTTACTTTCCAGTGTGTTATAACTATATTTCACGCAGCCTCTCTCGTCATACAATTAGGCAGCATGTAATTTTTGGTCGGCGGAATGTTTTACAGAGGGTAGTAAATAATAAAACATACAAAACAGGCAAATATACAGAAACATCATAGAAATTCTGGCGTTCTTTGGTTCTTAGAAATTCGTGTTTATTCATTGTACGTGGTAGTATCTTCTTATTTTTGCTATTTATTTAAAACACTTTTTCCACAAAACAAGTTTTTTCAAAGAAAAGTAAAGAGCTATATTAAGCCAAAATGAGCAGAAATAAAGTCAAGCAATCTTCTAAGGGTAAAACTACCACAAATCACTATCAACACCTAAATAGAACTCAAAACGAAAATAAATTACAATAAATAGCCGAGTCAAACTCAAAACGAGTAAAAATTAGCACGAGTAGGGCTGATAGCCCCCATGCCTTCTCATGACGTTCAAAGAGTGCGAATTATTTTCTGGTCTTGAGAATGCATGGGGGTTATCAGCCCTACTCGTTATTAAATTCTTATTGTTTTGAGTTCCATTTATTTATTGATAGTGATTTGTGGTAGTTTCACCCTTGGAAGATCTACTATGCTGAACAAAACGTCTGTCTTAAAATTTTGACTGGATGTGTTTGGAAAATGAATGAGCTTGGGAGAAGGGCTGCTTGCTCTCCAATCTCTTTTTACTCTTAAATAGGGTATCGGAACTTTTAATTTTGAATAGAATTAGCTCTTTTAAAAGTTTCAATTGTATTCCTAGGTATTATAGAGTGATGCAGCCTATAATATTGCTTACATGCCCTTTAGAAAACCTGCATATGCACAGTAGTTTTGAAACCCCCCCCCCCTAAGCCTTCCCTTAAAGTTTTATCTTAACAACTTTAGCGTCATTAGTTACAGTAACTGTAGTTTTAGCATTAATAGTATACACATAGTGCATTCTGGCTAGTTCAAAATCTGCATCAGCTTACCATTGGTCTAACTAATAACGTAAGCGGTTCTTGAGATATTGATTTGTCGCCTTTTTGAAAGTCCACATGCTCATAGTTTGTTTGAACTTACTTCAACATCTGCCTAAATATTTCTTATAATCTTCACCTTAACACCCGTAGCTTGCGTAGTAGCAATAGTTGTAGTAGCATTAGTAGCAGTATGCACAAAGCAGCTTTGGTTTCTTCAACATCCCTTCAACAAACGCTGAAAGTTTCAACTTAATACTATCAACGATTCCTGAACATTTTGGATACGTCCTCTTGATAACCTAAGTGGGCTTAGTGTGTTTCAACTTAATTCCATACAGTTTCAAAATATCCCAAAATTTTTACCTTAATACCCTTAATTTTAATAGCAGTAGCAGTAGCAGAAGAATTAATAGTAGTAGCCTTAGGCTTAGTGGCAATGTAGTAGTAGAAGTAGTAATAAAAGTAGCAGTAGGGATAATATGAGTAGAAGCATTAGCATTAGAATGCAAATATTTTCTGTTGGCTAGTTTAACATCCCCCACAGCAAGCCCTGTTAGTTTCAACTTCAGACACCAAGCTATTCCTAAGATGTTGCTATTAAGCCCTTTTGACAACCTGCATACAGACGACGTATTGTGATTCAGTTCACCTTCCCCCCTTAAAATTCCTTGGAAATTTCACCTTTCTACCCTTAGGCATAGTAAAAGTATTAATAGTAATAACTAAGTACCGACTAGTATATCGCCCGACCGATATTATCGGGCCTATACGAGGGTCAGTTTCATTATCGGATATCGGAAAAGAAATATCGGCTATCGGTCGATATTTTTTATGCACAACTTGTCCAGAAGATGACACCAGATTTCCTCATGTAATTTTTGCTTGCTCAGTCCTTAGGGGCGGAGCCACCAGCTAAATCTGACCATAGTGGAGAGAGCAACACAAGTGAGTCAAATGACGTCAAAGTATATTTGTTGTCAATACTTGTGAATACAAACCCAGTGCACTATGTTTTAAGTGTATGGTGACTTTAAGAACGTACATACTCTACCGAAACAGCTAAAACCAATACAATAAACCATAAATTTATGTTTTATATGAATATTGTTCACTGTCGGTGAAATATCCAAGATTCAATCGTTAAAACTATGGTATCAAGTCAGGGGCGCAGTTAAAAGGGAGAGGGGGTGTTTTAGGGTGGTAAGGGGGAGTTACATGGTGTCGCCACCGCGCGCCAACTACTTGAAAAATTTACCATGTAAATTTTCTTTGTGTGTCCGCATTTGTCGGCATACTGGACGATTTTGTCCATACATTCTTTGAATCCCTCCTCCAAACTTAAAACCCTAGCTGTGCCCCTATATCCAGCGTCCCTAGCATGAATTTGTTTTCAAGAGATCAATTTTAAGAATGTAAAGTTTTCACATTAACATGTGAATGATTATAATATAAATTCCCGCTATTGAAATTTGGTTTCGATCAGATTCGATCAGATTTCACGTATTTGTGTTTATGTAACTAAAGCGGCTTCATTGATTGATTTTTTCTTTTTTTTTGTCTTATTTGTCACTTCCAATAATGTCCGCCATTTCGTTTGTGTGCTCAGAAGCTTCTGATCAGAAACGGTAAAGAAAAATCAAACCATTCTTATAAATGGCCTAATTTTTGTAATCCACAGTGAATTATTGAGACTGTTTTTTGGTGTGTAATAGACCAGGGAGAAACATGTGAGTATGAATATGGGCAGAAAATGGGGGGATTAAGCTTTAGGTAAGGTATTTTTTCGGAGGGGAATTTATCGGCAAATTATATCGGTACGCAACCGAAATATTGGTATCGGTGCCAGACTTCAAAGATCCGTATCGGCTGGACCCTAATAATAACGGTAGCACTAGTAGCAGCAGTAGTATTACCATATTGCCTTTTTGTCAACAGAACATCCCTCTCATCAAGTCCTGGAAGTCTCAACTTAGTACAATTATTCATTGCTATGACATTGCTGATATGGCCTTTTGACAACCTGTACGTTCATATACTTCTTGAAATTTTTATCTCAATGCTCTTAGCCTTACAAGAAGTTGCAATAGAAGTAGTAGTGGTAGTAGTAGCGGTAGTAAATGTAGCAGTGATAGTAGTATAAGCAGTAGTATGCACATATTGCCTTTCTCTGGAAGTTGGAACTTTCTCTGAAAGTTCCAACTTAACAACCAAATCAATTTTTAAGATACGCTCTTTTGACAATATGCATGCACATAGTCTTTTGATTTAGTTCAAATTTCCCCTCAATACTGTAAATGAATTACAGTGGTAGTAGTAGTGATGTTAGTTGTAGTAGTAATGGTAGCATGACAATATTGCCTTTTTGATCATCTCGCTTATCATTTCCTGAAAGTTCCGAACTAATATACTCAGTCATTCCTGAGTTACCCCCTTTATACAGTTCGTATTTACTTCAACACTTTATACGTTTTTTTTATTTACTTCAACACCCCTCCCCTCAAAGATCTCTTAAAGGCTCACCTGAATGCCTTTCGTCTTCTTGGAAAGTAAATTTCAAACATGCATACCTTTCTCAATAACATATACTATATGTAAAATGAACGAATTGCTTAATTTACAGCCCTTACCCTGAGGACTGTGGAGAAGTTGACATCCCCCAAAACATAATCACTGGGCCTTTCCACAATGCTGAACAAAATAGCTCTCTTAAAATTATTGTCGGGTGTGTTTTGAGGAATGATAGGCTTGGGGGGGAGGGGCTGATTGCCTTCCATTCACTTTTTACTCTTAAAAAGGGCACTAAAACTTTCAACTTCTAATTAAGTGAGCCCCATCCGAAACAAACTTTATACGACCATGATTTCCATAAAAACCTTGTATTCCCGGGGTTTAACTCGCAAACCTTGCCCCTGGGCTCTTGGGGGATAGTTTCACCCTGAAGACATTGCTATATGTTCTTTGGACTATTTGTAACAAAATGACTACTTCACAATTTTAATTGAATGCATTTGGGGAAAAGAATATGTCAAGGAGGGGGGGGGGTCCCTCCATCACGTTTGAATCTAAAAGGGATCTAGAACTGTACATTTCCAATCAAATGAGTCTCCTCTAAAGATGACCCGACGACCCCTTCAATAAAAACATCACATTACATATAATGTTTTAAACGTTATATGTAATTTTTAAAATATTTAAAAACATTCCTTTCTATTAGAAATGCACAATATTTACCATGGAAAATTTGTTCCCCGAATTCCCACATTTTTCAATCTATGATCTTGATCACCTTGAACATTTCTGGATTCCATTTCGTTGCTGTGAGGAATGGTTTTCTATGTTTCATCATGATATAAAAACAAGTTCTAAGTCCTGTTCAAGAGTACTCAAACCATTTTACACAGCCACTTCACTCCATCGATCCTAATAGATGCCAGGTCCTTTCTAACTCAGGATTACTTTTTATTTATACGAGGAAATGGACTTTCTATTCCGGGAAAGCTTTGTCTAAGAAAGTGATGGAATGCTACTGCCTTTACTAACACTATTAAAACAGAAAACGAGATAGGAAAAACAGAGAAAAAGAGTAACTGCTAGTGAAAAATATTGTGACTCAAAAACAGTTCATCCTTTTTACTGGCTTCAACTTTAACACAGGAGAACATGTCACGGTTTGGAAAGACATGATTATTTGTGTCTCCATCAGTCTTCTTTTCTGAGACACGCTTTCTGACATCTCTTTAGAGCTTTGCCTCTGAAAGAATGATTTTCCCAAAAAAACTTTTTTTCTTAAAAAAAAAAAAAACGCGGACCATAAGCGAAAAAGGCTTGTATTTTGATTTGATGATAATACTTCGCCTTTTAACACCAGAAAGGACTCTTTCGTTCCAGCAAAGATAGTGAAGCGGTAACTGCAAAGGTCGCGTTGCGATGGTGAAGAACTTGTATGATAAAATTTTTCTTGGTTGTCTCGAGTCAAGAATTTAGTTTAATTTGGATGTAAATGAAGGGAGCTTTCTAGATAGAAGTAAAGAGTGAATTTGTAACTTGAAATGAAAAAAAAATTATTGCTTTGCAGTTTATGCAACATATATGGTTCGAATAAAATGACTCATGATATTTCCCTCGTATCTCCTGATTGAAGTTTAAACTATTTAATGTTGAATTATGTTGATGTTAATAAGCAATCCAGCAATTCTCTGGTAAAATTACACGTTCATCGTCCTCTAACTTTCCTATGAAGGAGAGGCAATGTGTTAATTTTTACTATGAAACGTAATTCAAGACTTTAGTTTAGTTTTGATATGAGTGAAGGAAGCTTTGACTAATTGGCCCATTGGGTTTAAAGCAGTTTACTAAGAAGCAATTTTACTTTTTAATCAGAGTTTTCCTGAAGGAAGTAAAGGGCGAAGTTGAAACTTGAAATGAACAGAAAATATTGCTTTGCAGTTTATGCAACATATATGGTTTGAATAAAATTACTCGTGGTATTTCCTTCATATCTCCTGATTGAAGTTGAAACTATTTAATGTCGAAGTATATTGATGTTATACATTATGTAATAGATTATGTAATTGAAGTTGAAACTGCTTAATGTCGAAGAATATTGATGTTAATAAGCAATCCAGCAATTCTCTGGTAAAATTACACGTTCATCGTCCTCTAACTTTCCTATGAAGGAGAGGCAATGTGCTAATTTGTGCTAATTAAGTAAAGAGCGAAGTTGATCCTTGAAATGAACAGAAAATATTGCTTTGCAGTTTATGCAACATATATGGTTCGAATAAAATGACTCATGATATTTCCCCTAATATCTCCTGATTGAAGTTAAAACTACTTAATGTCGAAGAATATTGATGTTAATAAGCAATCCAGCAATTCTCTGGTAAAATTACACGTTCATCGTCCTCTAACTTTCCTATGAAGGAGAGGCAATGTGCTAATTTGTACTATGAAACGTAATTCAAGAATTTAGTATAGTTTTGACATAAATGAAGGAAGCTTTGACTGTTTGGTCTATTGAATTTAAAGCAGTTTACTAGGAAACTCATGTATATATATATATATATTTTTTTTTTAATCAGAGTTTTCCTGAACGAAGTTAAGAGCGAAGTTGAAACTTGAAATGAAAAAAAAAATTACTTCGCAGTTTATGCAACAAATGTAGCGATGAAAGAACGATATTTGTGGTTATAAAGGAAAATTGTTGGGGTGAAATAAAAGGACTAGGCTTAATTGTGGTCATAAATATTGACCGCGTCAAATCGAATATCGTACCTTGAAGCCGTGAACTTACAGCTTATAAGTTCTCCGATAGCGCCGCTTATAGCGCTAAAGATCGTGCCAACAAGGCTTACGCCACCCTCAATTAATGAGAGAAAATAAAATGTGTAGCCATATAGTTGTGACCTCTTCTCCTCGAGCTATCTGGAGATCAGATTCCTTGGGAACGTGCCTTCGGAGACATGAGAACTAATTAGCTATCATTAGGCTAGATACGGACATATAAAATGAAATAAACACAGGTAAAAAGCAATGGATTTATTGAGACTTACATATTTAGGTGAACAGCAGTAGGTCACTTCAAATAACACAACGGTGACTGAGATACAACAATTAGAGAATTGCCAAGCTTGAACGTCGAAAAATTCTGTCTAAATGGTCCTGAATCTCCTTTACGAATAATCCAAAAAAGCACTTTTACCCCACTATCAAACGTAGTTTTGTTGTCCTGCGCTGTGAGAACTGGCTCACAATTGGCTCAGGTGGCCCACGGATGCGAACCCTTCGTCCAATAAATTGTCTTAAATATTTCTGATGATTCAAACGTTCACACGGCTCCTATAATCTAAACTTCCTTAGAAATATTGTGCGTAGCATCTTTTTTTATTGCCCACTGTCTTAGCGAAATCCAAAGCTTGGATAGCGCCGTTCTTTGTCTGAGGCTAACTGCAGTTTTTTTTCTTTGCTGATTAAGGAATTTTCATTTTTGAAACTAGATATAACTTAATTATAGGAAGTCGGAATTATCTTTAGAAAGAAGGAATTTGTATTTTGAATATATCGCATTTTGCTCACGGTACATATTACCCGTCCCATTAATTAATGACGTCCCGTCATTATGACTTGCTTGCCTCTGGGCTTTTGAAATGTTCGCAATTTATTAACTATTTCTTCTACATAATTATTTAATATTTATGTTATGGCTTAATCAGGAGTGCTAAAAATTTTCTCTATTACTTTTCTTATTTTATTCTACATCCCTATCTAAAATTCGTCTACCGGACTAAGATTATTCATGGTTCTAGGCTAGCTACTATACTAAAGATATTTTTTTTTACATCTAACACTGATTACTTTTACATTCCAACAAGGTTAGGGCTATTCTACCTTTACATAAGATTTTTTTGAATTCACTTTTTACAAGTATTTTTTTTTATTTTGCTGTCTATATGGCACACTACTTTCTATCTATGCTACATTAAATGAATAGCTCGACAACGCTACACATAACTCTATCTGCACATCTAACACTACATGCAAGAACGATTTAAAACACACAATATTTGGTTTACCATGTTCACTGGTAACATTAAAACACTTTCACGGGGGATGTTTGCTACGCAATGTTAATGATAGGATATTGGGATTTTCGAGTTATCAAAGTTATTAAGAAGTAACATATGTAAATTCACATCTATTTCATCACCATTCGAGTCCTTAACGTACTCAATCCTTCTGTTGTAAATTATTGTCCTTCACTCTTTTCGTCTTGGCAAAATTTTTGAAGCACTTACGTTATGGTTTCTTCATGGGACAGTTCAAGCATGATTGTGTTCACACGACAAGATTTCTCTGATTGTCAACTGGGAAATGATGCTTCCAATTAGAGGTGTGGGAATATTCTATCAGAGTTCATTCTCACCTGCTTTTTGACAGTTCATAGGGTGCCTTATCATTAAGGGGTCGAACACTGGGAGTGCGTTTATTTTCTTCTCAGCATATCATTTTTGGGATATTTTGAGGAACATAGAGAATGTATTCTCGCATAAAATTGTTCATTTGTGTCTCTTGTAAAATTGTTAGCTCATGGCTTGTGTCTATTAACCATTTGCGGTGATTCCTAGGTTAATCACGG
The DNA here is from genome assembly GCA_027921565.1 of Artemia sinica. NCBI lineage: Eukaryota > Metazoa > Arthropoda > Branchiopoda > Anostraca > Artemiidae > Artemia > Artemia sinica. Next base: position 70,887,484 of record CM051257.1, on the reverse strand, counting down.
GGGAATTGAAGTTTGGATTTGGAACAGGTCGACATCAAACTGTAGTGACTCCTTCAACATATTGTCTTTAACTTGTGGGAGGGGCTATTGTCACTGAGTGGTTGGTCACTAGGGTTAATTTTGGTTTCCAGGTCCATTTTTCAGAAATTATCTCGTAACATTTATGGGGTAACAGAGATATGAACTTTCCACACAGAGGGGATAGGATGGGTTTCGAGAGATGGTCGAAAGGGATTCGACGCGTAAGTCTGTGACACATAAATAGTTTTTGGGGTCATCAAATATCATAACTATACGGTCATATGGTATATGGGTTCATAATGATTATCAAAGGCGATATTTATGTACTTATGTCTTGTGCTGATCGATGGGGTTCTCAGAATTTATGTGATTATGTAGTTCGATAGTGCACTGGATACTGAGATTCAAATATAATGTTACCTGATACGTAATATGGTTCATGGTCGAGGGAACAACGATCATAGGTAACTGTTATTTTCGTAGACGTAGCTGGGATGAAAATTGCCTGGAGTGTATGGTGAGTACTCTTCGTTGGTTGAGGTATGATGAAAATAGATGCTGCTAGGTTGTATCTGCGCTGGACTACGCATTGTAATAATCGATTTCCAATATGTCGATCCACTTCCTGTAATAAAAATAACGAGGCAGAATCACACGTTCTTTAAAGTAAATACTTATAGTACAAATAAGTTACGTATCGATTGGGTACATTTTAGGGTGGCGATTACCCCACAAGATAATATAAAAAGATACACTGATATTACTATATAACGTTGGTTATAATAAAACGACATAATTCCCATTGGGAAATCTAAAACAGAGATGTCTTCAAATTTGTTTTGAGAAAGGAAACAACGATAAAGGGCTTATTTAATTCTTCAATACTTATCAAATAAATATAAGTTACGCTACATTATTAAGTTTGAAGTCTAATTTTACAACATATTTCATGCCTGCATTGTTCACGCACGTCCGTGCTCTTTAAGAAACGCATATTGGAGCGTCGTAACCGCACGGTTTTACGTAAACGACACTACAATGAGGGAACAAGACATAGCAAGGACGAGTGGAGACCTCTATACCCACTCGTTTTCTAATGTCTTCCCTTTTTCTTGGCTTAGACGTTCTCACGGGGTTCTGGGTTTAACCTCTGCATTTCAGCCGTTTCCCCGTGTTCTTCTCTTGGTTTTCGCCTTCTTAGTCTCAGGATTTTTCAGTAATTACAAGTCAAAACGGTTCTTATGGTCAGGGAAGTCGCGAATACGAACATACGGTCAGTAGCATGTTCCACCAGAAATTGGTCGATTCTTTGAGTTCATTCGTGTTTCTTTCTAGTCTTGTTACTTGTTGAAACAAGGTCTCGAAGGGTTTGGGGTCCAATTTCATAAAGATCTTCCATGCGTCATGGCTAGCTAGCAATGAATTTTCATGCTTGAATATTACTCCATGTTTTAAAATATCTTGGGCCACTGCGTGAACAACGAGGATTATGATGATATTCTTAAGCCTCATCTTATTTTCTGTTTCTAGAATTAACTTATCATTAATTTTACCCGTTTTTTTGCAAAATTCGTTTGTTCACTACTTTGTTATTATTATATTTTTTCAAGAGCACTTTAATTTTTAACTTAGGTTATTTCTTTATTATATAATCATTTTGTGGCATTGGCCAAAGAAAACTGATTTGTAGGCGTAAAACAGAATAAATATTTTAGGATTATATAGGTTATAAAAGTAAAGTTAGGACTTCCGAGCTTTATTCTGGTCGTGATATACCTCTATGACTGGTTGAGATATAACTTTAAAGCGTAGCTAGTAATCGCTATACAATTTAATTTTACATTATATTTCTCGAGTAAGAAACACATGAATAAGCAAGCGTGCAGCACATAATTACACTGGTATCCTATTTTATGTGTAGGCCTAAAATAATTATAATCTGCACTAAGGCAAAATAGTTTATATATATGAGATTAATTTCTTCCACAGTTACCTACTAATAGGTAGTATTGAGTTTAGAATCTTCTCTATTAATTTTCTTGTTATTATTTTTATAGGCGTCTCTTTTTCTTTGGTAAGTTTTCATACGTTTCAGAAATAATTTACTACCAAGGGATTTGAAATTTGTCTTTACATTAATTAGGGATATTTCCATCTGTCAGGTTTTTTAACCGTTCTTCCTGACTGTGTCGTTATTTTCTCCTCTGTTTCTTGCAGTTTTTTTCTTTTTCGGTTCTGCCTGCGAAATAAGATCAAACTTTTTGTATTGTTTTTTCAAAAATTCTTGCCCTTTTAATTTCGTTTGTTTCGCGTGTGCGGCTGCTGAAGTCGGTCTTGATTTTCCTATTTCTTTAACTACTATATGGTCTGATTCGTCGTCAGACTCTTCGGAACTAGTTTCCGACGAATCCGGATTAAAACTTTTAGAGGTGGCACTTTTTGAGGTATCACCTGCCCTTCCTTCGTGAATTTCTACTCCTCTGGAAGTAGAAGGTTTATTCCCTAAGTCCTCGTCTTGAGTTTTCAACTCGGGAGATTTGAAAGATTCTTGAGAGCTTTGGGAGGAATCGAAAGTTTATGCGGGGTTCCTCCACTGTTTGAATGCCATGTCCTCAGGGGGATGGGGCATTTTTTGCACTAGGGTTTCCCTCCATGAAGTCCACTGTTTAGGCTTGACCTTGGACACAGTTATATCATGATATTGTCCTTGCTGGTCATCCTTGGGAGTTTTATTCTGGGCAATGTACTTTGACTCGTTTTTATGAGGAAATATATTAAATCCATAGCTTCTCGCAGATTTGTTTTAGTTGAATCTTTGGGGGGGGGGGTTTCTTTACAGTAATACCGGGGGTTTTTACTGCTCTGTTTAATTCTTCCTGTAATGACAGGGGCTTTCTATTGGTGTTGCAGGGGAAACCATATCATCTGGAAATCTTTTGGGGGGACATGGGGTTGAAATTCTATCGGGGAAAAATTGTGTTTTTGGAGATATCGTATAATCTAATTCTCCTGCGCTCGCCGATGAATAACTTTTTGGATCTCTTGGTGTTTTTATTTAAGGAAAAATTCTGGTATTAGGGATTTTTTCTTAGGAATAACTAGATTTTTCATTGCTAAAAATTCTTCAAAGTTTTCCTCATCACTGTCATCTTCAAAATAATCTTATTTAAAATTAAGGGGTTTTAGCTCTGCCAATCTCGATCTAGGGGGCTCATTTTCTGCATCGGACGAATCTGTAGAGGATGGATGTGATACCCATCTCTCAGGAAATTTGGCTCTTTTTCTTCGGCTAACATGAGCCTTGTAAGTTCTTCCACTATCTGGGTTCTCCATTTTAAAAGTATAATCGTTATCGTACTTTTTGACTATTCTGTACGGTCCAGAATATTTGTTGGAAAGTTTTTTTCCTTCCGTTTTTGCCTCGTTCTTTAGGTAGACGCAGTCTCCTACTTTGAAATCTATATTCCCCTTGACTTTGGGTTGGTTTCTTAGCTCTTGATTTCTTTTACATTTTTCCAACTCTTGCCTAACTATTTTATAAGTTTTCCCCATCCTATTTATGAATTCTTGTTTGTAATCCTCCGAGTTATTGTAATACTGCCGAGATTCAATAATCTCGCAGATCAATATCGAGATTCATACGGGATTCTAAAATCACGACCAAAGAAGTAAATAAAATGGATTATCTTGAGTTGTTTCTGAATAAGCAGTGTTGATTACGTTAGTTAAATAAGGTAAGAATTGATCCCAGTCGTTCCTATTGTCTTTTGTATAAATACTTCACACGTTCGAGAATATTTTATGCCTATTTTCTATTTTACCATTAGCTTGTGGATGGTACGGAGCTGTCACCATTTTCTCTATATTAAGAAAACTCATTAAGTCTTTTGTTACTTTTGAAACAAAATTGCTTCCGTTGTCACTCAAAATTTTATTAGGAATGCCAAATTTTAAAAATAATTTTCCTAACGCCTTACTTGTGGCGTAAGCACCTTGGTTTTTAATGCTTTTGCAAAAGTAAATCCTGAAAAATGGTCTATAACTGAAAGAATACAAGTATGGCCTCTGCTGGAAACAGGCAAGCATCCGCTCGTCCCGTATAAGTCAAATGAGATAATATCAAAGGGGTACTTTGCTACCGGGACTCTTCCCATTGGAGTATTAAGACAAGCCTGGGGGATTTTTCTTAAGTTACATGCTTCGCATGTACTTACAAATTCTTTAAGTTTTGTCATTGCCGACGGCACGTAAAAATATTGTTTTAATTTTTGGAAAGTTTTCATTACTCCTAAATGTCCACCTATATCTGAATGAAAATAGTCAAATGCAGGTGCTATTAAGTTTTTTGGTAATACAGGTATTATTGAAGTTTGGTTTCTATTCGTCTCAGCCGTCACGATTCTACATAGTATTTCTTCATCGAGATCATAGTAAAAATTATCTATCTCTTTTCTAAGAGTTTTGAATTTATCCGGTAACGCATCGTCATTCACAAAATAATTAATAAGCGCGGAACACATTTCGTCCTGTTTTGCTTTCTTTTTATATTTTCTAACGACAAGGGACAATAGTTACCCTTATTTTCCTTTACTGTGTCTTTGACTTTGTTTTTCTTACATTTATGTTTGCTCTTAGCATTGATAGCGTTAACTTCATTTTTCTCAGTTTCCGACGGAATATTTTCTGGGTATCTACTCAAAAAGTCACAAGCTGCGTTTTGATTACCTTTTAAATGTTCAAGTTCGTAATCTCGGTCCTGGATTTTCATAATCCATCTAGCTAGAATTCCCATGGGGTTTTTTAATGTGCGCAGGTACTGCAAGCTTTTATGGTCTGATCGTAGTATAAATTTTCTACCGATCAAATAGTGTCTAAATTTGTCCAACTGGTTGATTATAGATAATAATTCTAAGTTTGTGGCGGAATAACTACTTTCGCCTTTTGATAAAGTTCTACTCGAATAGCATATAACTTTTTCTATTTTTTTTTTGATTAGAAGGTCCTTGTAAAGGATCAGGGTTTCCTATGGGAATTATTTGCGAGAGAATAACCCCAATGCCTTTTGAACTAGCATCGGTTGTGACCACAAATTTTCCGTTTTCGAAATCAGGAAGTGATAATATTGGTTCAGAAGTGAGCGCCTTTTTGAGAAGGTCTAGGGAAGTTTGAGCTTCCTGGGACCAGGTAACATTTTGGGAGTTCCCTTTAGTTAATTCCGTGAGGGGATTCGCAATTTGGGCGTAATTGCGTACGAATTTTCTAAAGTAGCCAGTAAGACCTAAAATTCCCCTTAATTCTTTCATGGTTCTAGGGGGTCTGAGGTTTTAAACACATTTTATTTTTACAGGGTCTGGGGATATCTCTCCTTGTGTCACTACTACTCCTAAAAATTTTATTTTAGGTTGAAATAAATTTACTTTCTCAGGGCGACATTTTAAATTGCCCTGTCTGAACTTCTCGAAGACCTTAGCTAATGTTGCTAAGTGTTGTTCAGTGTTTTCTCCAACGCATATGACATCATCAACAATATGAATTATATTCTTTAATCCTCTTAACAGGTGTAATAGGGGTCTACATAGCGCGCTTGAACTTATTTTAAGTCCAAAAGGTACTCTTAAGTATTCATATGAACCACATTCACATGTTGAAAATGCAGTTTTATGGACATCTTTTTCGGCTATTTTCACTTGGTTGTAGCCTTGGGTAAGGTCCAAAGAAGTAAAAATTTTGTTTTTGCTTGAAATACAGTCAAGAATTTCATCTATTCTTGGTAAAGGAAATTTATCGCTAACTACTTGTTTATTGAGGGCTCTATAGTCTACTACAAGTCTAAGGTCACCATTCTTCTTTGGTACTAAGATCACTGGTGCACTATACGGACTTATACTTGGGCGTATAATTTCATTTTTTTCTAATTCATGAATTTTATTTTTTAACCATTCTTTGTGCTTATATGGCACACGACATGGCTGTTTTGCTACGGGATTACCAGTCGTTAAAATTGAGTGTTCATAAAATGGTATCAGTCCGATGCCATCTTCAGATGCGGAAAATACATCTCTAAAATTCCATAATAATTCGCATAATTTTTTCTTAAGTTCCAAGTCCGTAATATGATCCATTTTAAATTTGTTTAGAAATTGCGATTTAGTTAAAGGATATTTGTTATTTGAGGTTTTAATGCCGTTAACTAGGTTTATTTTAGAATTTTCCCATCTATTTAAATCATTCTCCGTTAAAACCTGGATTAGAAGTAAACACGTCCCCTTTTTATTGTGATTGTATCATTTTCGTGGTTATTAGTTACCCAAATAAAACCTTCTCCTCTGTCGTAAGATATAATCTGTTCCTCACATAGCAGATTTTCAGGAATTTCGTTTGATGGTGTCGCAAACCATATTTCGGATTTGCTAACCACTGGTTCAATCATCTGTGATATTTGAATTTTATGCATCGTTTTGGGAGGGACTTTTGTTTTCTTTTTCACGAATCCGTAATATTTCTCTTTATTTTCATTGTTTATTAGATTCATACTGGCGCTATGCTGCGCCATTGCGGCATCTTGTGGCGTCACGTTGGGTTTTACTATGTTTTTCCATAATTCCGCTATTTTCTTGATTTCGTTCGACCTGTACTGTCGCATATCTCCTATTTTTATTTTTGCGGATTCAATACTTTTATTATTTAAATTTACTTCATCTCTGCAATGTCTTTCAGAATAATTGGACAAGTTTCTGATTATTCCCTTTCCTCTTTGTGAGACATGAGGTTCAAAAGATTGCGACATTATACCGTCAGAAATTTTGTTTACTGTTACGTTGTCTTCGTAACCTCTGTTACGATTTCTTAAGGTAGAAATTTTTTCCTCTACCTTAGCTGGGTAGACAAGCCTCTCGTTTGCTATATCTAATAGTACTCTATTGGACCTTAAAAAATTTGCACCTAAAATTGCTTCATACGGAAAGTTATCGCATATTATAAAATTTGTCGTAAAGGTCCTATTGTCCCTTTTTATGATTAGGCAAGTTCAACCTCTTGCATCCAATTTATGCCCTGTTACACTAGTTAAATTGGGATTATTAGAGTTCCTCTGTCGCCTAATATACAGAGGCAATATATTAAATACGCATGAGCTAATGATATTGACTGTAGCTCCGCTGTCAACTAAGGCTTTAAAGTAAATGTTTTCCACACAAAAATCATTAAATATAGGCAACCTATTATTATTATCACTACAAGACGGCACTACCATTGTTTTGGACCTATTAAATATTCTGGGCACCCTCTGGGTCCAATTTATATTTCTGAGGGGCCTGAAACGTTTCCTGAGAATTTATTTCATGCATCGGTGCCTGCAACAGATATTCAGACATACGAGACTCCGTAGGCATATCTAGTGATTTATATCTGTCTGCCTTCGCCATATATTATTATGGTAACTTGGGTGTCTTGCGTCAGTGCCGCTTACTGGCGCTGACTGCCAATGCCGTTGGCTTGCAAAGTTTTCTTGTCCCGTCGGCAAGTTTTTGTGATTTCTATATAGCATTCTCGCATTATATTGGCTTTGTCGATTATTTGGGTTTTCAAATCGGTAATTAATTTGTCTATTGAGGGGAGGGGTATAAAAATTTGGTTTGTACGCGTTGTAAGGTACTGATTGGCGCAATCTTCCCTGGCTATAGTCTAGCGCACCACCGGCGCTAAAATTTGTTCTTCCGAACAAATGGTTGCCATAATTTTGCGTACTACCGTCAGCAAATTTTGGTATGCGATTGGGGACATAACGGCACTCTCTCGCGATATGTCCAGGGCTATTACAAATATAGCACCTTATTATTGTACGGTTATTTTCGTAATTAGATTGTTTGACAGGCTGAAAACGTACTGTTTTTTGCCTAGCGGGTTCTTGCGTTTTATTTCTTTGTGGCACTGGGGAGTTATCCCTTGAAAAGAAATTGGGAGACGCCTGATCGCCCTTGAAGATTGGGTTCGCGTTTGAATCGCCTAGGCTATTTATTTTTGCTTTACTGTGATTTACGACCATCGTATCGACTTCGATCAATCGCTCTACCTCCTGAACTGCAAAATCCAACGTCTGAATGTTTTTGGATATTACCATTCTATATAGTTTTGGGGGTAGCCCTTGCAAAAAGGTATTTAGTATAACTTTTTCATACAGTTCTCCCGTACCTTTTCCGTATTTTGCCTCTACTGAAATGCGTATATTATCAAGATATTCTCTTATATTTTGTGAATAATCAAAGCTCACCATTCCGTGTTTTAATTTATTTATGGAACTGGTTTCGATAAATCTATCTTTAAATGCTTTTAATAATTTGTCCACCGTATTTATTGGCAAGTTGGCGTCATTGCCTATGGTATGTTCAATTTGTTTTAGAAAGGTTAGGGCCTGGCCTTTTAGTCGTAATAGGAGCATGTCGACTAACGCTTCTAGCTCTGTTTTTGTTAGTTGTAAAAACTGGGCCAATTGGATATTAAATTCGTCAATATCTGATTGACCATTGTACTCCGGGATAGATTTTGCTATTTCTATATTTTTCACGACTAACTTCTGCACTATTAATAAGTCATTAAGGTCGTCCGCCATTTCTTTTGAATCAATTCAAAATAAATTAATTTTTTTCACTTAACCTATTTTGGGGGAGGCTATTATCTCCTATGAGATATCTAAAGGGTTTCCCTGTAGTAGCTTAGCGGCAATAGGCCTAATCACTTTACTTATATGTCTGTATCTCTCCAATAATTAAATTTAAATTACACAGTTTTATAGCCTAATTAGTTCGCAAGTTTTTCTCCAATTTCCGACTCGCGCCATTTGTAGCGATGAAAGAACGATATTTGTGGTTATAAAGGAAAATTGTTGGGTTGAAAGAAAAGGACTGGGCTTAATTGTGGTCATAAATATTGACCGCGTCAAATCGAATATCGTACCTTGAAGCCGTGAACTTACACCTTATAAGTTCTCCGATAGCGCCGCTTATAGCACTAAAGATCGTGCCAACAAGGCTTACGCCACCCTAAATTAATGAGAGAAAATAAAATGTGTAGCCATATAGATGTGACCTCTTCTCTTCGAGCTATCTGGAGATCAGATTCCTTGGGAACGTGCCTTCGGAGACATGCGAACTAATTAGCTATCATTAGGCTAGATACGGACATATAAAATGAAATAAACACAGGTAAAAAGCAATGGATTTATTGAGACTTACATATTTAGGTGAACAGCAGTAGGTCACTTCAAATAACACAACGGTGACTGAGATACAACAATGAGGGAATTGCCAAGCTTGAACGTCGAAAAATTCTGTCTAAATGGTCCTGAATCTCCTTTACGAATAATCCAAAAAAGCACTTTTACCCCACTATCAAACGTAGTTTTTTTGTCCTGCGCTGTGAGAACTGGCTCACAATTGGCTCAGGTGGCCCAAGGATGCGAACCCTTCGTCCAATAAATTGTCTTAAATATTTCTGATGATTCAAACGTTCACACGGCTTTTATAATTTAAACTTCCTTAGAAATATTGTGCGTAGCATCTTTTTTATTGTCCGCTGTCTTAGCGAAATCCAAAGCTTGCTTAGCGCCGTTCTTTGTCTGAGGTTAACTGCAGTTTTTTTTTCTTTGCTGATTAAGGAATTTTCATTTTTGAAACTAGATTTAACTTAATTATAGGAAGTCGGAATTATCTTTAGAAAGAAGGAATTTGTATTTTGAATATATCGCATTTTGCTCACGGTACACATATATAGTTCGAATAAACTGATTTATGATATTTTCCTTATAACTCCTGATTATAGTTGGAACTATTTTTCTTCAGCAAATATTAATTAGAGGCAATATATTAATTTGTACAATGAAATTTTATTCAATTATGTAATCTAGTTTAGTTTGGATATAAATCATGGAAGCTATAACTGATTGACCCATTGAATTTATAGCAGTTTACTAAGAAACTAATATTTTTTTTTAGTAAACTTCTTTGCAGTTTTGCAACATATATAGCTCGAATAAACTGATTCATGATATTTCCCTGATATCTCCTGATTGTAGTTGAAAATATTTTTCATCGGTAAATATTGAAGTTAATAAACAATCCAGTAATTCTCTGGTGAAATGACATTTTCATTGTCCTCTAACTTTCGTATGAAGGAGAGGCAATATATTAATTTGTACTATGAAATTTTATTCAAGAATTTAATTTAGTTTAGTTTGGACATAAATCATGGAAGCTATCACTGATTGACCCCTTGACTTTACAGCAGTTTACTAAGAAACTAATATTGTTTCTTAGTAAACTTCTTTGCAGTTTTGCAACATATATAGCTCGAATAAACTGATTCATGATATTTCCCTGATATCTCCTGATTGTAGTTGAAAATATTTTTCATCGGTAAATATTGAAGTTAATAAACAATCCGATAATTATGTGGTGAAACTACACTTTCATTGTCCTCTAACTTATCTATGAAGGAGAGGCAATATATTAATTTGTACTATGAAATTTTATTCAAGAATTTAATTTAGTTTAGTTTGGACATAAATCATGGAAGCTATAACTGATTGACCCATTGACTTTACAGCAGTTTACTAAGAAACTAATATTGTTTCTTAGTAAACTTCTTTGCAGTTTATGCAACATATATAGCTCGATTAATCTGATTCATGATATTTCCCTGATATCTCCTGATTGTAGTTGAAACCATCAACAAATATTGAAGTTAATAAACAATCTAATAATTCTGTGGTGAAACTGCACTTTCATTGTCCTCTAACTTTCCTATGAAGGATAGGCAATATTTTAATTTGTACTATAAAATTTAAGTCAAGAATTTTAATCTAGTTTTGTTTGGATATAAATCATGGAAGCTATAACTGATTGACCCATTGAATTTATAGCAGTTTACTAAGAAACTAATGTTTTTTTTAGTAAACTTCTTTGCAGTTTATGCAACATATATAGCTCGAATAAACTGATTCATGGTATTTCCCTGGTATCTCCTGATTGTAGTTGAAACTATTTTTCCTCAGCAAATATTGAAGTTAATAAACAATCCAGTAATTCTGTGGTGAAATGACACTTTCATTGTCCTCTAACTTTCCTATGAAGGAGAGGCAATATATTAATTTGTACTATGAAATTTTATTTAAGTATTTAATTTAGTTTAGTTTGGATATAAATCATGGAAGCTATAACTGATTGACCCATTGACTTTACAGCAGTTTACTAAGAAACTAAGATTGTTTCTTAGTAAACTTCTTTGCAGCTTATGCAACATATATAGCTCGATTAATCTGATTCATGATATTTCCCTGATATCTCCTGATTGTAGTTGAAACCATCAACAAATATTGAAGTTAATAAACAATCTAATAATTCTGTGGTGAAACTTCACTTTCATTGTCCTCTAACTTTCCTATGAAGGAGAGGCAATATTTTAATTTGTACTATGAAATTTAATTCAAGAATTTTAATCTAGTTTAGTTTGGATATAAATCATGGAAGCTATAACTGATTAACCCATTAAATTTATAGCAGTTTACTAAGAAACTAATATTTTTTTTTTAGTAAACTTCTTTGCAGTTTATGCAACATATATAGTTCGAATAAACTGATTCATGGTATTTCCCTGGCATCTCCTGATTGTAGTTGAAACTATTTTTCATCAGCAAATATTGAAGTTAATAAACAATCCAGTAATTCTGTGGTGAAATGACACTTTCATTGTCCTCTAACTTTCCTATGAAGGAGAGGCAATATATTAATTTGTACCATGAAATTTTATTTAAGTATTTAATTTAGTTTAGTTTGGATATAAATCATGGAAGCTATCACTGATTGACCCATTGACTTTACTGCAGTTTACTAAGAAACTAATATTGTTTCTTAGTAAACTTCTTTGCAGTTTTGCAACATATATAGCTCGAATAAACTGATTCATGATATTTCCCTGATATCTCCTGATTGTAGGTGAAACTATTTTTCATCAGTAAATATTGAAGTTAATAAACAATCCAACAATTATGTGGTGAAACTACACTTTCATTGTCCTCTAACTTATCTATGAAGGAGAGGCAATATATTAATTTATACTATGAAATTTTATTCAAGAATTTAATTTAGTTTAGTTTGGACGTAAATCATGGAAGCTATCACTGATTGACCCATTGACTTTACTGCAGTTTACTAAGAAACTAATATTGTTTCTTAGTAAACTTCTTTGCAGTTTATGCAACATATATAGCTCGATTAATCTGATTCATGATATTTCCCTGATATCTCCTGATTGTAGTTGAAACCATCAACAAATATTGAAGTTAATAAACAATCTAATAATTCTGTGGTGAAACTACACTTTCATTGTCCTCTAACTTATCTATGAAGGAGAGGCAATATTTTAATTTGTACTATGAAATTTAATTCAAGAATTTTAATTTAGTTTAGTTTGAATATAAATTATGGAAGCTATAACTGTTTGACCCATTGAATTTATAGCAGTTTACTAAGAAACTAATATTGTTTCTAAGAATCAAAAGTGTTCCTGATAGAATTAAGGTGTGATGTTGAAACTTAAAATGAACAAAAGTGCTTCACAGTTTCTGCAACATATATGGTTCGAATAAACTGCATCACTATATTTCCCTGTATTTTTAGAATTCTGAAAAACTAGTTATTAGGACTAAATTTAGATTTCAACAAAACAGGGTTAGGAGCAGAAAAGTCCTTGAGTAGCCTGCTGAAAATAAAAGATTTATTCATAACACTTGCAAAAGGCTTTCATCGCCCATGAAATGAATAAATTGAAATATGAAATTTTAATTTACCAACAAACTTAAGCAAAAGCTGTTTTCAGTAAAGCACTATTTTTCCAGAATTCTGGAAATACAGGGAAATACCATGAGTTTTTTTTTTACTTGAACCGGTGTTGCAGATGTATGCGGCAAGAAATTCGAAGCAATACTTTTTGTTCGTCTCAAGTTTTAACTTCACTCTTTACTTCCACCAGAATTTTTTTAAATTAATTTTGTTCGTTTTTAGGTTCAAAAAATATAATTTACAAACATTAATAAAAGATCTTTGTCTAACACAGGCACATAAATTAGAGAAGTCAACATGTGTTTTTTTTTTTTTAAATAGTTCATTAAGTATAATTTACCTCGCACCTCTCATAAATTCTCACACAAAAAAATGTGCAATTTTATCACATAAATATTCTAAGGGGTGTATTATCTTTTGCATGTTTGAGGAGTTAAACACAAAAAAAAACTATTAATAAAAACTATACTATATGAAATACATAAATATTTTAGGTCATTAAATATAAAATTTACTTCCCACTTCTCTTAAATTTCCCCTTAAACAAAATGTGCGTTTTGTCAAATAAAAACTCCAAGGGATCTACTGTGTTCTGTATTAATGATTTCATTCAGTGACGAAACCTGTACAGAGTATTTCACTATCTAATCTACAAAATACAGCACAAAAGGTCAGAAGTTGAAGAAAACACCAGAAAACACTAAGGAACAAAGCAAAACAATGAATAGGCAAAATTTAATACCATGAAGTAAATGAAGAAAAAAAGAAAATAAAACATTTATGCAATATCCAGTCTCTTTGTTCGATTCAAATATGCTTAAAACGGCTTACCAAGCCTCTTAATAAACCAAATAACATTTATATTAAAAATATTAGAATAAGAAAACTCTTGTAGATTAAATTACATTTTAGTTCTTGTATTTTCAAAAAGTGTAGACTCAAAAGATAGTGATACAAAGTCTCTTCATCATCACAATCACAAGTGGAATAATTTTTTTTATTAATTCTTAATAAAAATGAATTTAATTTACAGCGACCAGTAATAATTTGTCTTCGGCATCTTTGCCCATTAATAGGGCATCCCCTTAAAAGGGCATTAAGTACACGTTAAACAGGTATTTTGCAATAAATTGGTAAATATATAAATAGATAATAAAAAAATTTATATATTTATATAAATAAACCGGCAAATTTAATTAAATTTGTAATTAATTGCTATTTAATGTCCATTAAATATCGTAAATAGTACCTCTGGTATCCTTGCCCTCTTAAATTTTTCCTAAAAAATATGTATTTGTTACGTAAAAATTGCAAGGGGAATAAACTCTTCGAAAGCTTTCAGAAGTTGCAAAAAAAATTTAATCATTTATGAAAGTAAATAATTATTAGTCTACTGTATGTTAATTATTTAATGTACTAAATGACATGGGTAGAGACTTTAGAAAGTTGAAGTACATTAGAAGGATTTTAGATGTGAAGTTGATATAATTTAGAGAAATTTGTGGTATTATTTTCGTAATTCTTCTGCCTCGATTCTGCAAAAAAAAAAAAATGAACTTCTCATGAAAAAGTATTCTTTCGTTATTCTTGCTTCTTGGACTTCAACATCTTATGATAGCCGATCATTAAAATCATGTTGATATGAAGAATAAAATGTTATAACAAGAGAATTCCTCAAGTGAAGAGGCAGTTCCCTATCCCTACCCAAATAATGGGACTGTGTGTAACTTCAAAACCAGTGACCAATAAATTCAAGTCTTGACAGGGGTGAGGGAGGTGAAACGCTCATCCAAAAAACTTCGCTTGGTTATGCATTTCGATGGTCCGACGATGTCCCAGCGCCCCGCAACCGCTGAAGAAAAATGGAAGCATCAGGGTGTCAATTTCTCTTATGAAATTCAGGAAAATGTTTTTCATTATTTATCCTTATTCTTAGAATAAAGATAACAAGCTTTAAATTTGAGTGAAAATATATTTTCACTAGGCAGTTATTTTTTCACGGCTAGTTTTTTGTACTTTCACTTACTAAGGAGACTGGGAGGAAAGACATTCGAGAGGGGCGTTTTAAGCATTCTGTTAGTAATTACCGCCCATAGAGAAATTAATGCTTCCAGGCCTACCCATTCCGGAAATGACTCAGAATAATCATAATAATAATAATCTTTATTCGTTCCCTTTATCACACTGCAATAACATGAGTATTGTCAAAAAGCATAAAAAAAGAAAAGCACAAAAAGACACAAGACCAAAAAAAACACAAATGATGAGTGATCACCTCTACTTCAGGACACTGTTGTTGTAACACCTGACGTAGTAGGGCACAAAGAAACTTAAAAATCTTGTCGTCAAGTGTGTAGGCGGGCATTCCAACAGTTTTTTTCCATCTTTCAGAGTTGCCAACCTTGTTTTGTATCGTGGGTTTTGGAAGTAAACGGAGGCAGGACATCTTGGTGTGTTGAGGACTTCAGGAAATCAGCTCCAAACTTCATCAACAGTTCATTGCCTTCTTTCATCCAGGTTCGAGAGCTTGAGTTGGCTCAAGCTTTGTTCATAGTTTTCATAATTTGGCTCAAGAATTATTTTGCAGGATCTCTTCTGAATTGTTTCCAGTTGGTTTCTGTGCTTCTCTGTAAGTGACGGGTGCCAGACAGGACAGTCGTACATTATTACGGGCATTACATAAGTTTTATAGCACGAAAGAAGGAGTTGCTCTGTCATTCCAAACTTTCTTAGATTTGGGAAGGATCTTAGAAAACCAGCTGTTTTTGCTGTGATCTGGCTGATGTGATCTCCAAACGAGAGATTGTCAGTTAATGCGATACCAAGTATTTTTAGTTATTTCTCTGTTTGGAGAGGTACAGGTTTGTTTATACTCTCCTTCTTCAAGAAGTTGACACGCATTATACAGCTTTTCTTGGTACTTATCTGGAGCTTCACTTGATCAGCTTGATGTTGAAGCTCTGCAACAACGGGTATGAGCTGATTGGTTGTTTGTGAGTAGAAGTAAAGCAGGCTTAGCGAAAGATCATCTGCAAATTTACACCTCTGTTTGTGTTGCCTCATCAGTCGGTTGATGACTATAACAAATAAGAGGGGACCTAACTTGCTTTTTTAGGCTGCTCCACACGTGATGTCTTGGAAGTTGGATTTTTCCCATTTTCGAGTTGTACGTACTATTGACGACCAGAAAGGAAACTTGCGATGGTGCAGAAGAGAAACTGCGAGACTTCCAGGCACGGGCTTCGTTGATTACAGTCTCATGATCAAACAGGTTGAAATACCCCGTACGTACTATACTCATATCCTGTGTGCCAGACAAATCCAATACAATGATACCATGTGTTTTTAGCAACATATCTTCTGTATACCATTTTCATATAGTTGAGAGTCATGTCTAGGGTTTGCATGGTCAACTCATACAATGTTCTATAGGATTTATCAAAAGATAGATTGTAGAGTGGGATACCATTTACTTTGCACACAAGAGATGAAAGTCCAAACATCTCGAATTTATGTGGGCATTCAGTCCATGATCCTATTGCACTAGCGCTCTTTACAAATGCCAAAGACCAATTTCGAGGGGATTTCACCATTGATAAAGGATGAATCGGTGAAGGTGCGTGACCCCATTGCAATATGACGCTGATTGGTGATTGTATGAGGAACAAGTAGTTTAATATTATTTCCATTGGCTCTCAGTTTTCCACGCCAAAGCAACAGAACTCATAACCTGCTGTTTGCGTACATGAAGTATTGCTGAGGTGAGGGAGAGACTTACATCGGGATTGGCGGCAAGTTCTTTTCTCAATATGAAATTGGATGGTGCAAGCGTCAATTTTATATCCACTTTAACATTGGGTGGTAGCCATTGGGGGTATATTAAATATTTCATGATATATTTTTCCAACTAGATGTAATTCACTAGTTGTAGCATTTTTTAAGTGCATCTGTACTATCAGTATTAGTAATATATTCATATCCATTGGAGGCACCTCTCAATTCCTTGTATGACTTGGTGTCATCAGCATGAATTGGATATAGCTAGCATAGTTTGGAGAGATTGTTGCTTGTGCTCACCAGCGTGCTATTGATGTAGACGCTAATTTGACGAAATAAATTATGTAGTATACAATTTTCATAGGATATCCCATCAGCTCGAACTGGCATTGTTATTATCGGATTTCCGGACCTTCATTTTGTAATCTATAAATGTGGACGATAAATCTATGAAGTAGTCTTCATTGGAATAAATTTGAAAGTGGATATTATCGGAGAGGGGTTGTAGTGGGATAAAATTGTTCATAGTATCCATGCTTGACACTCACATCAACATTTTCGGCATTGAATATAGATTCACATGAGGCGGTGATTGAAGGTTGAGAATCCTTATGTGGTAGTGTAGGACATCTTAAGAGAAGAAATCAATTTCGATCTAACAATTTTCTTCCTGGGGCTTCTGGTTACACTACGTATCGACTTTTTTTCCTTCTTTTCTTTTGACAAAAGGGATGTCCTTCGCTTCCCGCCTGAGTAGAGACTGATGAGTGATGCATTGTTTCTTAACCTTTTTTTTACACCTTTACCATTTTGCTTTATTTCTCGCCAAGGGTTCGCGCACTTGGACCTAAGATTTCCGAAGCACTTTTTTTAAAATCCTTGCCAGAGCCCCAATCGTATAGTGTAGAGATGCAAAAATCTGTCGCAGCCGTACAAGATATTTTTCTAGCCAGTGGTAGTGAAGAGCGAAACAGTCTTAGCAAACAGCTTACCAAGACCATAGCCAGACATTGACGAGCGACCCTTGTAATAGTCCATTCCATTGCCCTGTTGTCTTGGGCCAAGAGTATTAACATAGCAGTCAATATCAGGACAAGTGAATACCACCTTTCTATTAAACATCTTGCTGTTGAACGATGGGTCGAAAATGACATGTAATCACAGCCAAACCTTTTGAAATTGCTATTGGATCACCCAATTCAGTTCTTAATGTTAACTGACAGAGTTCCAAATAGGAAGTGTTTACTGAATATACTGAAGATGCGCTTTATATTGTAGTGATGAATATGTTCTTGATTGGTTTTTCGTTCAAGAACTCGTAGGAGGGGAACATTTGAATTACCGACTCTCGATGTTTCCACAAATGAAGCATAGAGAAATATACAAGAGGTCTGTGGCGAAGGCAGGCGGGGTAGTCAGCAAAAATGAAATTAGTGTTTTCCGGCACTTTTACCATGATTATATTGAGCTTAAAGCCAAGAACATCCCTTAGGTTATCATTGAGATAATCTTTTCACTGGGCAATAGGTGAACTAATGTAGATCTTGCCCTCCTCCTTTGAATAGTTGAAATGAAAAAGCTCCTTTTTTACGAGCGGAAATTCTTTTATTAATAGTACGACATAAATCATTCATACAGGTGAGTTCCTCGTAGGGTAATTCAATATATGGATAATCCAACCATTGATTTCTTTGAATTTGTTCTTGATCACCTGGTGTGGTGGCCAATCATAGGGTCTAATTTTTATTTCATATTTATGATCCTTTCTCAGGATGTCATAGGTATTTTTGAGAATACAGTCGACAAGAGCCACTTCATACTTTCCGTCGAATTTGATGGTGGGGGAGAGTTTTGTCCAAAAATCACTTGTTTTATTCAAGTCATTGTAGAGAGGATCAGAAACATTGGACATGAAAGTCACATAGAAATCATTGGGACCATTGTTAATATCTTCAGCACTGACCCAAGAATCAAAACCTGAGTTGTATCCTAGCCAGCGAACAAGCAACTGTTTATTGCCCCTACGAGTACGACTCTTTAATATCTTTTCAATTTGATAAATTTCACTAGTGTTTCTAACTTTTTGCAGTTCATATTCATAAAAACCACCGAGAATCTCATCATCTTTGGTATCTCGTAGTCGATAAGTTATGGGTATGGTGTCTAGGATTTTGACACTTTAAAAAGTTCGGTGCTCCATAAATAATTCCCTTTTCAAAAATATTGGTGGTTTCTATAATTCGAACAGTATCACCAACATTGAATTTCTTCTTCTTTTTCTTCTCATTGCCATTGGAGTATTGTTTAAGAAAAGCATCAAAGGTATTCTCACCATGATGAACTTCCGTTGGTGTAGAGTTGGACAGAGATCGATGTGGTCGATGGTTGTATATCTGCATGATTTTATCTAAATCGTGAATAAAGCAGATGTATTTTTCAGTGTAAAATATCTTGAATTAATAGACGAATCGTTCTTATTAATCGTTCGGCCAATGCAGCCTTTATCGGACTGTGACTATGATAGAGTGTCGTATTATATTTCAAAAGAACTTTTGCACATGTGGGTTAACAAATTCACTGCCACGATCTGATTGAATTTTTCTATAGGAATCCTGTTCAAGAATACTTTCAATGGCCCGAGCAACTTCAACGCCTCTCTTTGATCGCAGCGAATGGCATAGGCATAGCGACTAAAAATACTGATTGCAACTAGAATATATTTGTAGGGTGTATTGTGACGCCGTTGAACTGCGTCTAAAGTTAAAAGATCCATTTGCATTATATGCAGAGGGAAAAAGGCTTTAGTTTGACGATATTGTTTACTGCGAAGTCTATGATCCCGATGTAGTGTGTAACTTGGTTCATTTTCTAGATACTCTTTTGCATTTTTCAATGTGGTGCCGGAGACAGCTCTAGAAAGCGTTTTGGAGAACTTAAACTTCCCGCTTCACCAACATTTTCATAGACAACCTTTCAAAACTTCATCCATTTAGAACGTAAAACACGTAGTGTAATGTCCACTCCCCTTTTGCACACTGGAGGCGAATCAATTCGTCTTCGCTTTTGACTAGCAGCCACAGGTGTTGTAAAATCAGTGGTGCTAGTATCTTCTTCTTCTTCTTCTTTTTAAATGGTGTTGTTGGAGGACTATATACTCTTAGTTTCTTTAGAATTTGCTTATTGCCAATAAGACTTTTGGAAAGTTTGATACACTTAGAAAGGTGTATAGACTATCGTCAAAGGATAAGAGTCCTTTACGATTCGTCCACCATATCACAAATTAAATCAACTAGATTTATAACTTTTTCCCTGAATTAAAATTCGTTTCCGGTGCTGTCGACTTGAACTTGATCACCAGATTCCAACACAAGATAAGATAATACTCTTTTACTCTGTTACCCCGATATGATGAGTGGGGCAATAGGTTTCCAATTTTCAATACAATCGAATTCAATTCCTTCTCCTTTGTTAGTACAGAATCTTGAGATGTTTTCTTGTTTAGAGGGATCGGTGACGGCGGGTCTCTCACGATAAGGTCTATGTTTGTCCATACGTCGCAATGCATCTTGAAGTAAAAGCAGTTTTTTATCATCGGCAATATTCTCATCATTAATGAATTTACTCAGATTGTCTTCAAAATGTTCGACGGGCGAGAGGACAAGTTCTATTGAAGAGTCAATTTATAGGGTTTTGCCATTCTCTAGAGAAAACTGTTTACAAGTCCTGCAATTATTGGCAGTAAAAGTGTGAAAAAGCTACCGCCTGCTGAAGGAGGAGCCGTTTTCTCTTTAAATAATTGTTTCCCTTGTTTTTACAAGCCAAGGCACGTACAGTGGAACGATGTTTGCTTTGTCTGTTGTCCAACACCTTCTGGCAGTTGAAACATTGCCCTCAGTTAAATTTAAACAAAGTTCAGATATTAGATTAATGAAATCATTGTCGACACCATGTTTAAGTATAGCCTTCCAAAGCAAGGGTTTTGAAGTGCTTTTAAAACGGAAAAATCAATGCCGTTGTTCATGTAGTTTCTTCAGTGTCATGATAGCGACTAATAGCCTTTTCTACTATTCACTGGAAGATATACTGTAATTTCATTGTCGAAAAAATGTCGGTGACTACACGAGATCCTCGGGCGTGCTCTGATTAAGATCCAATAAAATGTAACCGTAGGGCTTGCTAGTCGCCTGAGTGTACGCTGACAACAGAAATTTAGGGGCGCCGGGTATATCTGTTTATTGAGAGTTTATGAGTGAGCTAGAATCACGAACGACTCGATAGATAAATAGATAGTCGTGCAATTCAAAGCAAGGGTTCGCATACATTTGCTCTGATGAAACAGATTGTGTAGAACCAGGGTTATGGAATGTGTTCATGGTGAGAGCGAAACGGTGAACAGTTAGTAGCATTTCCTGCGAGAATTGTTTTCAATAGATTTCAGCCAAATCATCAATAACAGCCACGAGTTCGGTTCCAATACTATTGAAAACACTCAGTCCCTCTTATGAATTGTATGTGTATGGTTGTGGCAATAGCTTTTATTTTATCATAGGACTCTTGCCAAATACTATAGCAATAGTAGATTTTTTTTCGGGGGGTTTTTCCAAAAACATTTTATCGCAATTTTGAATTATTCTAGCGGAAAAGCGTTGTTTCCCCGACATTGAGGGTCCACACAGAAATGATCTGAAGGGTGTTTTAAATTGATACATGCTGTTGACAACGGTCGGACTATGACTAACTGTAAATCATATGTGTCCAATGAATAAGTAGTAATTTTCCCATAGATCTATCTATTCAAGAACAACAAAAACAATATTTCATGGCAACATTTATTACAGCAATATGATAACACTTGTTCAACATGACAATGATAACACTTGTTCAACAAGAACCAGACAAAAATTTCATGGTCAACATGAAAACTCTATTTGTTCAACATGAACAATGATAACACTTTATAATAAACACTTTTCTGTACAACACTTTTGTACAACACTTTTCTGTAACAAAAACATCTTTGTATAACAACTTTTCTATACAACACTTTTTGTACAAATAAAATACATTTGGAACTAGCACAGTTGAACATTACAGTGATTGGTGGCCCTCCCACCCCCCGGGAGCCGGCCGTGGGAAGGGTCCCCCACCCCCGGGAGCCGCGATGGCAAAAAACAAAAACAATAGTTGTCGTCACTGCTACGGGTTTAGTGGTGGTGGTTAGTGCTTGGGTTAGATTAGTTGGTTAGGTTAATTTATGAAAGGTTGAGTGGTGGTGGTTAGTGCCTGGTTAGATTAGTTTATCCAGACCAAGTTGATTACGATAGTCTACGCATTCAACTCGGTCTGAAATACGATAGTGGCCATGGGGCAGGACACTCAGACCATTCTCGAGCACATAGACCTTGTCAGATATACATGACATTGCATTTTTTTCCACTCTCACAGTATAATTTCTATACTGTAGAGAGCGAATTGCAAGCACTTGTGCTCTGGCACTAGGCTACTTTCTACACAGTCTCTGTACACGCTCATGTTAAAATTGCTCTTTACAAAAGTGTGTAGCACCCCTTTATGTTTTTTTTTCTTTTCATCCCCACTATGTGTTTCAACACAATAAACTTTGGGACCCGGGAACACCCCCCTAGATATCAAATCACTCCCCGTTTCAGATTTTAGTTTTAATAGTTGGTTGGGGGCTTGACGTTTTCACCAGCTCGGGATAGAGGGATGGATTCCAGTTGGTGAAATCCATCCGCGAGCTGATGTGCCACCCCATTTTGCAAATCCCCCAATAAATCTTCAGTTTTTACTTTTAGCAGTAGAGAATCGGTATATCCCCATAATATAAACTTGTACCTCCCCCTCCCGTGGCCATTGCACCTTGCACACACTTGTAAAAAGAACGACAACATGAGCTTTTTTGAAATTTCTAGTACTGAACTACCTCCTGCGATATTCTTGTTCAGTACTACATTTCGCTTTTTCCTGTGTAGAAAGAACCATGCCGGCCTCTATGCTCGTGAATGATGTAAAATTAGGGTCGGCAAATAATTCGTGCACACTCTAGAGGGTCAGTCACGACGTCGCAGCGAGATCTGTTACGTACGCTTTCGCACATTTTGCCAAACGCTGAATTTAGAATAAGCTTGTACAATTCCTTCTCACCTTTGAATTTGCCCTAGAACGTTTATCGACAAAAGTATCGATAAACGTTTTCAAATAAGGTTTCTGATGAACTGCAGGACCTATGTATTTTGGTGATTTTGAAGCCATTGTTCACCATCCAGTGCAAAAGCACACTGGTGAAAACAACGATATTCTGCCCTTAGGGTCCAAATCAGCAATCAGTTTCTGTTTAGAGGGAGTCCAATGCATCCCCATATCCTCAACCAATGACCGATTGTAGGGGCTCAACGAGTCCCCCTGGTCACTGTTTGGTCGATTGATACAGGGAGAAAACAAAATCTTTGACTGAGTCGTGAAGCGCCAGCGGAATGTGACCGTCAATTTCAAAGAACCATCCTTGTGGCCCGTTGTCCTCGACGGTGTTAATGTCGGGAAACTCACAAGGATTCTCAAGCCATTGATAGTTCCCACACGGCAAAGAGTAGTGGGACATTGCCGAGGGGTACAACGAGTTTCATGTCCAAGAACACTGCATTTGACTTTACACCGGTGCTTTGTCCCGCTCGGATCGGTTGATAAGACACGGTCCCATGAAAAACATACCCTCCCCTCATTGAACGCTCTACAAAAGGTGTTGATCTACATCGGTGATTAGACCTATTTCCTCTTTTGCTAATTTTTAAAATTAAATCCATTACTAAATGTGTGTAGAAAAATAATATCCTATATCTATATCTCTAGTCCAAACTCTGAATAGATCTGGTCTGTATTCTTACAGACTATATCCAACAGAGTTTTAGAACGTCACTGGCCAAGTACAGTCTACAATAATCCCACCCATTTTTACAATCCCCCTTAGCCCACACCTTCTTGGCAAACTCGTACTCCTCGACTGTGCATTCACTGTTGGTCAGTGAATTGTGAAAAGCTTCAATTGGAGGTAGTTTTCTCCTCGCTTAAGCGAGCGCCAGAACAGTAATAATCATATGCATATACACCTTTGCTGGTTAATAAGTCATACATTCACTGTCTGGAAAGTGCTGTTTAAGCAAGGGAAAGCTATCAAAATTGTCGCTTTTCTGCACTTGAATTAGTTGACTAAGGGATTTGGGGAAAAAACTAAAAGAATCTAAAAACCTAATTTTATTCCAGCACGTACGCTCATTATCCACTACCTGCCATTTCAGTTCGAGAAGCAATAGCTTCTCGGCCGATTTGGGAATGATGTTGTAGGTAAATGAATTATTCACCCATGCTACGACTATCTACTCCCCCTCCTCCCTTGTGCATACGTGCAGCAGTGCCTGGTTAAAATAAATTTTAAGTCATAGTTAGAATTATGAATAAAAACAGGAATAAAAAACTGTTGCTAACGTTTAAATTACACGATTGATGTGCTATACTACTCCCCTAAAATTACTACCCCCCGCCCCGGATATTTCCTGCCACAAGTGATTAAAATCATCATGGTCCTCTGACTTTCACTCTCTCCCCCCTCTTTTCCCTTTAGCTCCCCTTATCCTCCTCTACAAACTCCCCCTTACATACCCAACATATTTTTTGATTTTTAATCGCGAGTACGATCCTCTGCAGACAGCAACCATTGGATAATGCGTATTTCTTAAACGAGAAATAGCACCATTAGCCGTGCCAATCAGTTTAGTCAATGCCTTGACCATGCACTCATTCTCATCCAATGTATTTCCACTACTTCTAACAACCGCATGGTGTTAGAATTATCTCTTTGCGCCCCATGGGCATAGGAACACTGCCAATGGCACTGGTGTTCTTTGATACGGTTGGATATTGTGTGGTCATTCACCTCCACACCAGCTTAGCTTCGCAGTCTAAAGATATTTTTGCATTGGCATTTGAGAAGGGTATTTTGAAAATTTTTGAGCGTAGAATGGCCCTATCCCCTGAAACCGTTTCCACTGTAAACTGGGTACCATGCCGTCTACAGTGTCTCATATGATTTCGCAGCTTTAGTTCAGTCCAAAATCGAGACAGGCATGTTGGACAGTAGAAACGTACCCCTCGCCCCTTTTTACCCTCCCCCAGAACTCTACTAATGTCAGTGATAGGCGTTAAAATGGCCGATTGTATTCGGTTGACTAGGTGGCGTGTAAAGCAACCAAACCCAGTGTTTAACCAAAAAATCAACTGACGGGCCCCTTACGGGGAATACCACCCCCTTCTTTTTAGAACGAACCCCATCTTTTAAATTCAGTTTCGTATTGTACCACAGTAACGCCGATATTTAAATGGGCATTAGCCCTTTCAATCAAAAATGTCAATGGATCGAAGCGTTACTGGGTATTTTCCTTCTAAGCAAGAAAAATCTACAACTGGAAATTGGACCCTTCCTTCCCATGTACAGCCCAGTGATCTAAATTCTTCTTGGTAGCGTCACGTGCTAGAGGCTCGTATGTGATATGAGGAAAGCATATCGGAAACACATTTGATCTGTTTTTCAAAAACAGATCTTCTGGACACCTTTACAACCCTATAGATCTGGATTATAATTTAAAATTATACCCTCAGACCTAGCCTCCCCCCCCCCCCTCTTAAAATAAAAATCTTTCTTAAATTTACAAATATTTACACTTAAATTTTCAATAAATAAAACTACTGAGCCACTCCCATTTTTCATTATAGTTCTCGAGATGCGCAATAATTTGCCCTACCCACTCACTTAAAAAACACCCTCAAAATTTTCTAAATTTGGATAAATTATGCGCATCTCGCGAATGTATCAAATGATAGTAAAACCTCGCTTTTCCCTCATTCAAATAAAAAACCTATGTTAAAACACTAGAAACCTTAATTGAATCCCTACCCCCCCCACAACTGAATTTGGTTCTCCAGTAGTGCACGAATTTTATCTACATAGGCATGCACTATTTTCTACCAGGATCAAAAAAACAAAATTTCCCCCCATTAGTGTATTAAATGGATCCCCAAACGTTGCAGTGAAAAACAAACTATATTATTCAATATTGTATTGGACAGCTGAAAGTCTGGGAATGTTTTTTTCTTAATGTATCCCTCCCCCTACTTGTTCAACAACTATTCGGACTCTGTTCCATCTCAGCTGTTTGAAGTGGACCCTTTATGGTATCGGAGGCTGGAGGAGGGTTTCGCCAGTAAAAATCGTCTAAAATTTGCAAGGTATTTGGCTCAAGTCTACCAGTTTTCAACTGTACTAGCTTCTGACATTTTTAAAAAAATCATCTAAAACTTTATCAATATTGTCAGGTACTTCCATGCTAATCGTCCATAGTGAATTGTCTTGAAACTCCGCTGGCGGTGTTAGAATTGCGTTCTTCCCCTTCTTCACTAAGATGGCGAGTAGGGGACCATCCAATCTATAAATGAAAAAATAGCTTATTTCAAAGTGTTTCAAATCATCCCTAACTGTTAAAATTTGAATTATTATTTAAAGTCAGCACTTAGTATAGTAGTAGTAGTAGTAGCAGTATGAGCACTAGTAGCATTTGGTTAATTCAACTGAAAGAAAAATCCAACTTAATATAAGATAAATACAATCTAAAATGTCGCTTTACATGGAAGGCTGCAATTTGATTTTGCTTCAAAAAAATAGCTTATTTTCAAAAGTGTTCAAATCATCCCTACTAATTTTTTTTTTTTTTTTTTTTTTTTTTTTTTTTTTTTTTTTTTCGTGGGCGCACCCCCTGCGGGGGGCATCCCCTGCAGCACATCCTGCGGCGCATCCCTGCGGCGCTTCTCGGGGCCCGCGGCGCTCATCATGCAGCGCCTCCCGTAGCTCTTCCCAGTCCCCTTTACATAATGCCCTATCAAAATTTCTCTAATTCTCGCACGACGTGTTCCAGGCTGGAACCGTTAACTCGCTTTCCCCCTCACTAAAATAGAAATATTCAGTGTAAATTAGGACGTCAATATGTGACAAGGGATAATATCTCTTAAAACTATATGAATGGAAATAAAAGTTCTAGTGCCCTTTTCAAGTGCAACCAAAAAAACTTGAGGGCAACTAGGCTCCCCTCTTTTCAGCATTTATTATTTTTGGGGGTATAACTTGTTTCGCTCTTACATAGGAATTCCAACTTCCTAATTTGCAGACAATTCACAGCTAATACTACCAGGAATTATGTTGAAAAGCTAGACTTGGTGGCCTAAACCCTCGCTAATGATAGAACAGGAAAAGGGGATGAAAGAGATCTATTTATATGCTTGTGTGGAGAGCTTAGTGTCAAGAGTGATTAAAGCAAGTATAATATTCAATTATGAATGGAATAGCATTTTGAGTTTCAATGGTATCTAAACTATATGTGAAGCGATAGCAACAGAGAAAAGAGTGGTTTCTTTGCAAAAAAATTACATTTAGATATGTAATAGGGGTTAATATCTCGGCAGAGATAAGTTTATATTGGGTTTGAAAACAATGGAAGGAATAGATACTGGTAGGAGAAAAATGCTTCATTTGCATAATCCGTCTGGGCTTGGTTGCCAGATGCCCGGCTAGTGCATGTTGGATGGTCACTTCCTGACCTTGTGCAGCTGGGTCACCTCTTGAAGGCCCAGGTAGTGCATGTTGGGGGAGGGCGAAGGGACTTGGTGACGTTAATTTCTTGTGCATGAGCTGTGACTTGTGCAGCCCGGGGTAGCTTCTGAGCCCCTTGAAAAAAGCTTGTGTAGGTGGGGCTTCGGATTGAAGCTATTCAGCCACTCTCTCTTTAACTTTTCTGGCAGGCTGCACTTGGACAGGCAGTGCGGAGAAGAGGGGGCTTTGGCCAGCGATCATATTGCATGGCAGGGGGAACATTATTGCCCTCGTCTTCTTAGCAGGAGAGGGCACGCATTCTTCGCTATTTGCGTCAGACATAGGCCCCATCAATTGCAGTGTCCGCCCAAATTCTTCATAATTTGCCTTAAAAAGAAGAGAAGAAAAATCAAATCAAAATAATTTCTGCCCTTTTTAAAGAAGGAAAGTTATTAAACATAATTTTGTTTAGTTTTATCACTAAGAAAGCACAAAACCCATATTCTCTCCCCCTAAATTTAGGAAAATTAAGCCATCCCTCTCATAGAGTTAATCATGCGTTTTATTCAAGCGAAAGGCATATCTTACTAGCTTTTATTCAAATGTTATAGCTAAAATCACTAAATGATGAAGAAGCAATAATCTTTTTCTATTTCTAAATAAAAGCGCTAACAACCCCCCCCCCCAGCAAAAAATCCTGGATTTACGCTCCCTCCCCGGCCCCAAAATTTAGGAAAATTAAGCCATCCCTCTCATAGAGTTAATCATGCGTTTTATTCAAGCGAAAAAAGGCATATCTACTAGCTTTTATTCAAAATGTTATAGCTAAAAATCAACTAAATGATGAAGAAGCAATAATCATTTTCTATTTCTAATAAAAGCGCTAACCCCCCCCCCAGCAAAAACAATCCTGGATTTACGCTCCCCTCCCGGCCCCAAATTTAGGAAAATTAAGCCATCCTCTCATAGAGTTAATCATGCGTTTTATTCAAGCGAAAGGCATATCTTACTAGCTTTTATTGCGAATGTTATAGCTAAAATCACTAAATGACGAAGAAGCAATAATCTTTTCTATTTCTATTAAAAGCGCTAACCCCAAACAAAAAATCCTGGATTCACGCCCGGGAATATAAGTAAGAACTTATCGAAGGCTTGAAAAACTTATAAATTTAGCGCATTAGTTTTCTTGTCAATGCGTGGGCCTACATGTCTACACACAGAATCCCCCTTCACATAATTTACTTACAACGAAGCTGTTAGAAGCAATGTATCTGCCCCCTTTCACATAATGCCCTAAATATATTATTAAACATAATCTCTTTCTCTCCTTCCATAACAGGTTACGAAACTATAATTTCTAATTATTGCTTAAAAGTGTTTTAATTTTGACGGAGAAACACTTTGACTTGACCGCGTTTGTAAACCGGAAAAGGGAACGACAAAGTTAATTATAACCCTGCGGAATGTATTGTCAAAAACCAGAGCGAGCTAATAACAACAGAGCGCTGGATGTCTCATTTAGAGAAAAGATTACAATTGAGAAAAGTCAAACTTTAACGAAATGCTATTTCTTTTTTGCGAGAATTTGGGTTGTAAAGCAATGGTGGAGGGGTTAGGTTTTGAGGGTAAAGGAATATATTTACATTGATTATAATGATGTTTGTATAGTTTGTTGTGGGGGGGGGGGGTTGAGGGTATAGGAATATATCCACATTGACTATAAAATATGGTTGTTGTTTGGGGATTTTAGCTGGAAATATAGAGACGGAAGATTTATCGAAAAAAGGATTGTTTGGTTGCGATGGGGTTTTTGACAATGGGGGGGGGGATGATGCTAAAGGAATATTTTAGCATTGACTATAAAATATGGGGGAGGGAAGGTTTTGGAGGGTAAGGAAATAAAGATTATATATTTCTTTTGACGATGGGTGATTATAAGATTGCATGGTTGGGGGGGGGGGTTAGGTTTTGAGGTAAAGGAATATTATTTACATTGATTATAATGATGTTGTATAGTTGGGTGGGGGGGGGGGTTAGGTTTTGAGGGTAATAGGAATATATTTACATTGATCTATAAAGATTGCATGTTGGGGGGGGGGGGGTTTTGAGGGTAAAGGAATATATTACATTGAT
>CM051257.1:70847447-70857969 GCA_027921565.1 Artemia sinica | reverse complement strand
TCTGGGGTTGAAGTTTGCAAGTCCAAGAATTTGTTCGTTGTTGATTTGAATGTCTAAAGTGTCTGTCTTTGTTATCTCTGTATGTATGTCTGAATTTCTGAATCTATTGTTTGCATGTCTGGGTTGGTGTTTGCAAGTCCAAGAATTATCTTTGTTGGTTTGAATGCCTAAAGTGCATGTATTTCTCTGTTTGTATGTCTGTATCTGTTTGTTTGTATGTCTGAGTTGGTGTTTGCAAATCCACAGAATATGTCTTTTGTTGGTTTGAATGTCTAAAGTTGCATGTCTTTCTTTGTTTGTATGTCTGAATCTATTTTGTTTTGCCATGTCTGGGTTGAAGTTTGCAACGTCCAAGAATTTGGTCGTTGTGATTTGAATGTCTAAAGTGATCTGTCTTTCTCTGTATGTATGTTTGAATCTATTTGTTTGCATGTCTGGGTTGGTGTTTGCAAGTCCAAGAATTTGTCTTTGTTGGCTAGAATGTCTAAAGTGTCTGCCTTTCTCTGTTTGTATGTCTGAATCTGTTTGTTGCATGTCTGGATTGGTTTTTGCCAGTCCAAGAATTTGTCTTTGTTGGTTTGAATGTTAAAGTGTATGTCTTTCTCTGTTTATATGTCTGAATCTATTTGTAAAAAAAAACATGTATTTGTTTTTAAAAAAAATGGGTTGTGTGGTGGTTTGCAATTCCAAAAATTTGTCTATGCTGGTTTGAATATCTAAAGTGTATGTCCTTTCTCTGTTTGTATGTCTGAATCTATTTGTTTGTTGTCTGGGTGGTGTTTGCAAGTCCAAGAATTTGTCAAAGTTGGTTTGAGTGTCTAAAGTGTTTAAGTTAGGTGTTTAAGTTATTTCTCCATGTTTAAGGTAGGTAGGTTAGGTTAGCTTATCATAAGCGCTCATGACAAGCTAACCTAACCTAACCTAACTTGAACATGGAGAAATGTTTACTAGCTAACCTAACCTAACTTAGCTAACCTAACCTAACCAAACACCAACCCAGACATGTAAACAAATAGATTCAGACATAGAAACAGAGAAAGACATGCACTTTAGACATTCAAACAACAAAAAACAAATCTTGACTTGCAAACACCAACCCAGAGATGTAAAAAAATAGATTCAGACATACAAACAGAGACAGTCAGACACTTTGGACATTCAAATCAACAAAGACAAATTCTTGGACTTGCAAACATCAACCCAGACATGTGAACAACTAGATTCAAATATACTAACAGAGAAATACCAGGCACTTTAGACATTCAAACGACAAAGACAAATTCTGGGACTTGCAAACACCAACCCAGACATGCAAACAAATAAATTCAGATATACAAACAGAGAAATGACATGAACTTTAGACATTCAAACAACAAAGACAAATTCTGGGACTTGCAAACACCAACCCAGACATGCAAACAAGTAGATTCAGACATACAAACGAGAAAGACATACACTTTAGACATTCAAACCAACAAAGACAAATTCTGGGCTTGCAAACATCAACCCAGACATGCAAACAAATAGATTCACACATACAAACAGAGAAAGAGAGCTATTTTAGACATTCAAATCAACAAAGACAAATTCTTGGACTTGCAAACATCAACCCGCACATGTAAACGAACAGATTCAGACATTACAAACAGAGAAAGACATACACTTTAGACATTCAAACCAACAAAGATAAATTCTTGGACTTGCAAACACCAACCCAGACATGCAAACAAATACATTCAGACATATAAACAGAGAAAGACATGCACTTTAGACATTCAAACCAGCAAAGACAAATTCTTGGACTTGCAAACACCAACTTAGACATGTAAACAAATAGATTCAGATATGCGAAC
The DNA here is from genome assembly GCA_027921565.1 of Artemia sinica. Lineage (NCBI taxonomy): Eukaryota > Metazoa > Arthropoda > Branchiopoda > Anostraca > Artemiidae > Artemia > Artemia sinica. The sequence goes on along the minus strand of CM051257.1, from coordinate 70,856,116 downwards.
AGAGAAAGGCATGCACTTTAGACATATCAAACAACAAAGACAAATTCTTGGACTTGCACACACCAACCCAGAGATGCAAAAAAATAGATTCAGACATACAAACAGTGAAAGATAGACACTTTAGACATTAAAACAGGAAGATAAATTCTTGGACTTGTAAACGTCAACTCAAACATGCAAAACAAATAGATTCAGATATACAAACAGAGAAAGACAGACACTTTAGACATTCAAACCAACAAAGATAAATTCTTGGACCTGCAAACATCAATCTAGACATGCAAACAAATAGATTCAGACATACAAAGAGAGAAAGACAGACACTTTAGACATTCAAACCAACAAAGACAAATTCTTGGACTTGCAAACACCAACCCAGATATACAAACAAATAGATTCAGACATACAAACAGAGAAAGACAGACACTATAGATATTCAAACCAACAAAGACGAATTTCTTGGACTTACAAAAATCAACCCAAACATACAAACAAAAAGATTCAGATACACGAACAGAGAAAGGCATGCACTTTAGACATACAAACCAACAAAGACAAATTCTTGGACTTGCAAACACCAACTCAGACATACAAACAAAATAGATTCAGACATAGAAACAGAGAAAGACAGACACTTTAGACATTCAAACCAATAAAATACAAATTCTTTGACTTGCAAACACCAACCCAGACATGTAACCAAAAGATTCAGTCATAAAAACAGAGAAAGACAATGCACTTTAGACATTCAAACAACAAAGACAGATTCTTGGACTTGCAAACACCAACTCAGACATACAAACAAATAGATTCAGACATATAAACAGAGAAAGACATGCACTTTAGACATACAAAACCAACAAAGACAAATTCTTGACTTGCAAACACCAACTCAGACATACAAACAAATAGATTCAGACATAGAAACAGAGAAAGACAGACACTTTAGACATTCAAAAACCAATAAATTACAAATTCTTGACTTGCAAACACCAACCCAGACATGTAACCAAAAGATTCAGTCATAAAAACAGAGAAAGACATGCACTTTAGACATTCAAACCAACAAAGACAGATTCTTGGACTTGCAACATCAACTCAGACATATAAACAAACAGATTCAGACATACAAACAGAGAAACAGGAGATTTAGACCTACAAACTTACAAAGATAAATTCTTGGACCTGCAAACACCAATCTAGACATGCAAAAAATAGATTCAGACATACAAGCAGAGAAATAGAGGCAATTTAGACATTCAAACAACAAAGACAAATCTTTGGACATGCAAACACCAACTCAGACATGTAAAACAAATAGATTCAGGCATACAAACAGAGAAAGACAAACACTTTAGACACTTAAACCAACAAAGACAAATCTTGGACTTGCAAAAACCAACCCAGACATACAAACAAATAGATTCAGACATACAAACAGAGAAAGACATACACTTTAGACATTCAAACCAGCATAGACAAATTTTGGACTTGCAAACACGAACCAACTCAGACATGTGAACAAATATATTCATACAAACAGAGAAAGACATACAATTGACACAACCCAGACATACATTCAAATAGATTCAGACATATAAACAGAGAAAGACACACACTTTAGACATTCAAACCAACAAAGACAAATTCTTGGACTTGTATAAACCAATCCCAGACATGCAAACAAATAGATTCAGACATACAAACAGAGAAAGACATACACTTTAGACATTCAAACCAGCATAGACAAATTTTGGACTTGCAAACACCAACCCAGACATACATACAAATAGATTCAAGACATATAAACAGAGAAAGACACACACTTTAGACATTCAAACCAATAAATACAAATTCTTGGACTTGTAAACGTCAACTCAAACATGCAAACAAATAGATTCAGAATATACAAACAGAGAAAGACAGACACTTTAGACATTCAAACCAACAAAGATAAAATCTTGGACCTGCAAACATCAATCTAGACATGCAAACAAATAGATTCAGACATACAAAGAGAGAAAGACAGACACTTTAGACATTCAAACCAACAAAGACAAATTCTTGGACTTGCAAACACCAACCCAGATATACAAACAAATAGATTCAGACATACAAACAGAGAAAGACAGACAACTATAGATATTCAACCCAACAAAGACGAATTCTTGGACTTACAAAAATCAAACCCAAACATACAAACAAAAAGATTCAGATACACGAACAGAGAAAGGCATGCACTTTAGACATACAAACCAACAGAGACAAATTCTTGGACTTGCAAACACCAACTCAGACATACAAACAAATAGATTCAGACATAGAAACAGAGAAAGACAGACACTTTAGACATTCAACCCATAAATACAAATTCTTGGACTTGCAAACACCAACCCAGACATGTAACCAAAAAGATTCAGTCATAAAAACAGAGAAAGACATGCACTTTAGACATTCAAACCAACAAAGACAGATTCTTGGACTTGCAAAACACCAACTCAGACATACAAACAAATAGATTCAGACATGTAAACAGAGAAAGACATGCACTTTAGACATAACAAAAACCAACAAAGACAAATTCTTGGACTTGCAAACACCAACTCAGACATACAAACAAATAGATTCAGACATAGAAACAGAGAAAGACAGACACTTTAGACATTCAAACCAATAAATACAAATTCTTGGACTTGCAAACACCAACCCAGACATGTAACCAAAAAGATTCAGTCATAAAAACAGAGAAAGACATGCACTTTAGACATTCAAACCAACAAAGACAGATTCTTGGACTTGCAAACACCAACTCAGACATATAAACAAACAGATTCAGACATACAAACAGAGAAAGACAGGAAATTTAGACCTACAAACTTACAAAGATAAATTCTTGGACCTGCAAACACCAATCTAGACATGCAAAAAAAAAGATTCAGACATACAAGCAGAGAAATAGAGGCAATTTAGACATTCAAACCAACAAAGACAAATTCTTGGACATGCAAACACCAACTCAGACATGTAAAACAAATAGATTCAGGCATACAAACAGAGAAAGACAAACACTTTAGACACTTAAACCAACAAAGACAAATTCTTGGACTTGCAAAAACCAACCCAGACATACAAACAAATAGATTCAGACATACAAACAGAGAAAGACATACACTTTAGACATTCAAACCAGCATAGACAAATTTTGGACTTGCAAAAACCAATCCCAGACATGCAAACAAATAGATTCAGACATACAAACAGAGAAAGGCAGACACTTTAGACATTCAAACCAACAAAGACAAATTCTTGGACTTGCAAACATCAACCCAGACATGCAAAACAAATAGATTCAGACAGACATACAGAGAAAGACAGACACTTTAGACATTCAAATCAACAACGACAAATTCTTGCACTTGCAAACATCAACCCAGACATGCAAACAAATAGATTCAGACATATAAACAGAAAAAGACATGCACTTTAGACATTCAAACCAACAAAGACATATTCTTGAACTTGCAAACACCAACTCAGACATACAAACAAACAGATTCAGACATACAAACAGAGAAAGACATGCACTATAGGCATTCAAAACCAACAAAGATAAATTCTTGGACCTGCAAACACCAATCTAGACATGCAAAAAAATAGATTCAGACATACAAACAGAGAAAAGACATGCAATTTAGACATTCAAACCAACAATGACAAATTCAGGACTTGCAAAAACCAACCCAGACATGTAAACAAATAGATTCAGACATACAAACAGCGAAAGACTAACACTTTAGACATTCAAACCAGCATAGACAAATTTTTTGGACTTGCAAACACCAATCTAGAGATGCCAAAAAATAGATTCAGACATACAAACAGAGAAAGACATGCAATTTAGACATTCAAACCAACAAGGACAAATTCATGGACTTGCAAAAACCAACCCCGACATGTAAACAAATAGATTCAGACATACAAACAGTGAAAGGCAGACACTTTAGACAATCAAACCAGCATAGACAAATTTTTGGACTTGCAAACACCAATCTAGAGATGCCAAAAAATAGATTCAGACATACAAACAGAGAAAGACACACACTTTAGACATTCAAACCAACAAAGACAAATTCTTGGACTTGCTAAAACCAATCCCAGACATGCAAACAAATAGATTCAGACATACAAACAGAGAAAGGCAGACACTTTAGACATTCAAACCAACAAAGACAAATTCTTGGACTTGCAAAAACACCAACCCAGACATGCAAACAAATAGATTCAGACAGACATACAGAGAAAGAAAGACACTATAGACATTCAAATCAACAACGACAAATTCTTTGACTTGATAGCATCAACCCAGACATGCAAAACAAATAGATTCAGACATATAAACAGAGAAAGACATGCACTTTAGACATTCAAACCAACAAAGACATATTCTTGGACTTGCAAACACCAACTCAGACATACAAACAAACAGATTCAGACATACAAACAGAGAAAGACATGCACTTTAGGCATTCAAACCAACAAAGATAAATTCTTGGACCTGCAAACACCAATCTAGACATGCAAAAAATAGATTCAGACATACAAACAGAAAAAGACATGCAATTTAGACATTCAAACCAACAAACACCAACCCAGACATACAAACAAATAGATTCAGACATACAAACAGAGAAAGACAGGCACTCTAGATATACAAACCAACAAAGGACAAATTGTTCGAGTTGCAAACATCAACCCAGACATGCAAGTAAATAGATTCAGACACACAAACAAAGAAAGACAGTCACTTTAGACATTCAAACCAACAATGACAAATTCTTGGGTTTAAAAACACCAACCCAGACATTTAAACAAATAGATTCAGTCATACAATCAGAGAAAGGCAATCAGAGAAAGGCCACTTTAGACATTCAAACCACAAAGACAAATTCTTGGACTTGCAAACACTAACCCAGACATACAAACAAATAGATTCAGATATATAAAAAGAGAAAGAAAAGCAGGCACTTTAGGCATTAAAACCAGCAAAGACAAATTCTTGGGTTTGCAAACACCAACCTAGACATGCAAACAAATAGATTCAGACATACAAACAGAGAAAGACAGACACTTTAGACATTCAAATCACAAACACAGATTCTTGGACTTGCAAACACCAACTCAGACATATAAACAAACAGATTCAGACATACAAACAGAGAAAGACAGAAAATTTAGACATACAAACTTACAAAGATAAATTCTTGGACCTGCAAACACCAATCTAGACATGCAAAAAGATAGATTCAGACATACAAACAGAGAAATAGAGGCAAATTAGACATTCAAACCAACAAAGACAAATTCTTGGACTTGCAAACACCAACTCAGACATGTAAACAAATAGATTCAGGCATACAAACAGAGAAAGACAAACACTTTAGACACTCAAACCAGCATAGACAAATTTTGGACTTGTAAACACCAACCCAGACATACATACAAATAGATTCAGACATATAAACAGAGAAAGACACACACTTTTAGACATTCAAACCAACAAAGACAAATTCTTTGACTTGCAAAAACCAATCCCAGACATGCAAACAAATAGATTCAGACATACAAACAGAGAAAGCAGACACTTTAGACATTCAAACCAACAAAGACAAATTCTTGGACTTGCAAACACCAACCCAGACATGCAAACAAATAGATTCAGACAGACATACAGAGAAAAGAAAGACACTTTAGACATTCAGATCAACAACGACAAATTCTTGGACTTGATAGCATCAACCCAGACATGTAAACAAATAGATTCAGACATATAAAAGAGAGAAAGACATGCACTTTAGACATTCAAACCAACAAAGACCTATTCTTGGACTTGCAAACACCAAATACTCAGACATACAAACAAACAGATTCAGACATACAAACAGAGAAACGACATGCACTTTAGGCATTCAAACCAACAAAGATAAATTCTTGGACCTGCAAACACCAATCTAGACATGCAAAAAATAGATTCAGACATACAAACAGAGAAAGACATGCAATTTAGACATTCAAACCAACAAAGACAAATTCATGGACTTGCAAAAACCAACCCAGACATGTAAAACAAATAGATTCAGACATACAAACAGTGAAAGGCAGACACTTTAGACAGTCAAACCAACAAAGACAAATTCTGGACTTGCAAACACCAACCCAGACATACAAACAAATGGATTCAGACATACAACCAGAGAAAGACAGGCACTCTAGATATACAAACCAACAAAGGACAAATTGTTCGAGTTGCAAACATCAACCTAGACATGCAAAATAAATAGATTCAGACACAAACAAAGAAAGACAGTCACTTTAGACATTCAAACCAACAATGACAAATTCTTGGGTTTAAAAACACCAACCCAGACATTTAAACAAATAGATTCAGTCATACAATCAGAGAAAGGCCGGCACTTTAGACATTCAAACCAACAAAGACAAATTCTTGGACTTGCAAACACTAACCCAGACATACAAACAAATAGATTCAGATATATAAACAGAGAAAAGCAGGCACTTTAGGCAATTAAAACCAGCAAAGACAAATTCTTGGTTTGCAAACACCAACCTAGACATGCAAACAAATAGATTCAGACATACAAACAGAGAAAGACATACACTTTAGACATTCATACCAACAAAGAAATTCTTGGGTTTGCAAAACCAACCCAGATATGCAAACATATAGATTCAGACATACAAACAGAGAAAGGCAGACACTTAAGACATTCAAACCATCAAAGACAAATTCTTGGACTTGCAAACACCAACCCAGACATGCAAACAAATAGATTCAGACATACAAAAACAGAGAAAGACAGGCACTTTAGACATTCAAACCAACAAAGATAAATTTTTGGACTTGCAAACACGAACCCAGACATATAAACAAATAGATTCAGACAAACAAACAGAGAAAGACAGGCACTCTAGATATACAAACCAACAAAAGACAAATTCTTGGACTTGCAAACACCAACCCAGACATGCAAACAAATATATTCAGACATACAAACAGAGAAAGGCAGGCACTTTAGACATTCAGACCAACAAAGACAAATTCTTCGAGTGGCAAACATTAACCCAGACATGCAAACAAATAGATCAGACATAGAAACAGAGAAAGACAGGCGCTTTAGATATACAAACCAACAAAAACAAACACTTGGACTTGCAAACACCAACCCTGGGGGAGAGGGAGGAGAGGAGGGGGATAGTAGGATGGTCGAGGGGGGCCCGGGGGTGATGGAGGCTCTTTGGGGGCTATGAGGGAGGGGGCATTGGGGTCCGGGGGCATTTTTGGGCCTGGGGGCAGTTGGGGCCTCGGGGGCTCTTTTGGGGCTCGGGGGCCCCCGGGAGACCCTTTGGGGGTGGGGTAGGGGGGGCCATTTGGGGTTGGGGTAGGGAATCGAAAAACCAATGTTCAAATGGAACTTGTGTATTATAACGACCACAGAGTTTCACCCAAAATCATCTTCTAAATCATCTTCTAAAATCATCTTCTAAAATGTCTCAAACTGTTTCGCCTAAATCATCTTCTAAGATGTCTCAAACGGTCTCACTCAAATAATCTTCTAAAAATGTCTCAAACGGTTTCGCCCAAATAATCCCTAAATGTAATTTCTGTGTGTTCCTTTTGTTTTGGCATCCCTGCGCTGTCACATTTCAAATTCCTAGGAAACCCTTTCCCTCGTTAATCTCTTCATTTCATAGGTGTTCCTAGCTACACTATTATGGCTTCGATAGAATCACTTTATCTCTGTTACTAAAAGATCAGAGAAGCCATATTTAAAAATATAATTTTAATTTATCTCTGTCACTTAAGATTGGAGAAGCCATATTTAAAAATAGAATTTCTATCTCTATAGAGTCCCGCATAATTCCTAGGAAATAAGTGATGTCATTTCTAATTCCCCTTTCGTAGATCAATAATTCCCTTAGAAACATTAAATAAATTCCCCTTTTGTGGATCAATACATTCCCCCGCCGATTATGTAAATCAATTTCTCCGAAATTCACTTCCCCATCTTGTCCTAGATCAATACATCTCTTTTCGTCAATGCGCATTTGCAAACTTTGCCCCGGAGTCATTACACCTAGAAACAACAAATAAATGGACCTTGAAAATGGTGCTTTAAAGTATCAAATAGTACCTTTCTTATCCGGCAATGTTGTAAGCTTCTGTCAGTATTCTATGCCCATATATGGAGTCCCGTCACGACTGGGCACTGTCATTCCTACTGCCACAATTTTCCATTTGGTTAAATAAACAATATTAAAATAGTGGCATGATATGTACCGAAATCTGAATCTCGGTTGGTAAATGCAGCAGTTTTACCAACTCGTGCAGGGATTTTACGTATTGTATTCGAGACGGACATTATGCTATTTTTAAACTATCGGTAAAAATGACCGGCCAGTCGGTAAAATCTCTTGCCCCTCCCCCCCCCAAAAAAAAAAACATTTTGGCTAATAACGACCCTGTCCTTAGCGACATAGTCTTCTTAACATTAATTTTCAAACCTATTCTATCACCCTGAACTCACAAAACCTCTAAAAGTTCATTCCTTTTGCTCACACTTTCATCTAGGATGCTTAAATCATCAGCATAA
>CM051257.1:70594947-70839947 GCA_027921565.1 Artemia sinica | reverse complement strand
ATGAAGGAGAAGAAAAGAAAATATAGATAAATGGAAACTATAGAAAAAATTAGAATAAATAAACTAAATTTATTATTTATATTAAATAGACTCAAAAAAAAAAATATATATATATATATATTATTATTACTATAAGAAGCGAATTCCTATCGTCGAAACAGAATTATGTGTATTGTCAGGTAGAACCAACATCATAATAGCTTGTTACGATATTATTCATAACTCTTATCCAAGATATTAAAATATCATAACTTAAGCCATGTACAGCCCTTTTTAAGCTTGTATTTAAAACTATATAAATTCCAATTCAATCAGCTCTGCTTATTTCTTGGCTAAGTAGCAAAATTGACGTTTATGGGTTATTTCAGTCATAAGGCTTATAATTATTGGACTGTAATAAAATGGTACAAAAGCAATAAAATTTAACCCGTCTTCTTTGAATGCTACTCCTTAGTGAACTATACAAGTTTCAGCAATAAATATTGATAGTCATACCTGAGGCCTGGGAGTCATAGCGCAGAGAAGACCACCATAAAACAGAACTAAACATTCAGGGACATCAACTCCACAAAAAAAAAAAAAAAAAAAAAAAAAAAAAAAAAAAAAAAATTATTCAGTTTGGTTCTAACTAAATGGTCCTTAAGAATCCTCTTGAAAGTGCCAAACGAGTGGCATTTCTGTACTGAAGAAGGCAGGGAGTTCCAAACCTGATGACAAGCGATGAGGGGATTGAAATCTGACCGCACAGTGGGAGTAGGAGGAATGCAGATATTATGTGACGAACGAAGGTTATATGGAGCTGAATCAGAAATAAACTGAGGAGTTTTTGAAGAGATTTTGGAATATTGCCATGAAGCTGATGAAAAACAAAAGAAGCACAAGAAAGAATGTAGATAGACTGTAGATTTAGAAGCGGTCTTGGTGAAGAACGGTTGGTGTCCATAACCACGAACGCCGTGTTTTATCATACATGACAGAAAGCGACCGCAGTGTAGAAGGAAAAGTAAACATCCATACTATGGGGCAATAAGAGACATATGACTGGACAAGGCAGAAAAAAAGAAGCTTCAGAATAGATCCAGGAAAGGTGTGTTTGAGTTTTCGAATGACACCCAAACTTCGTGAGACCTTAACCCTAATCATGGCTATATGGTATCTAAACGAAAGGTTCTCATCAAGAAGGATACCAAGAAACCGGACCAACCGATTCTTTGGTCTACACAAGGAGCCTTGTGACACCTGAAGCTGTGTCAGTTGAGGGAAAGCTAAACCAATTCGAGAAAAAATAAGAAAATGTGACTTGGTAACATTCAAGGCCAAGTAATTCACCTCAAACCATGAAACTACTCTCTCAAATATTGCCACCAGATTAGACCTGACATCACATTCGTCCTCCCTAGAGTCCCAAAAGTGCTGTCGTCAGCAAAGCAACGAGGCAATCTTCATTAGAAGTAGCATTGGGACACGAAGGAACATCCGGATGACAAAGATTGCAGCATACTAGAGGACTGGTGTTCTTGACTGCTGAAATCAGATCATTGACATAAATCAGAAATAAAACGGGGCCAAGAACAGATCCCTGGGGGACACCTTATTCTACTTCAGAAGGGCTCCGGAAAAGCGGATCAATTGAAATAAGTCTACCAGAAAAGATATGATTCAACCAAGAGAAAACATTTGATCTTATACCAATATGCGATAATTTCCAAAGAAGAATCTGATGAGTCAAAGAATCAAAAGCTTTACGAACATCCAAAAATAAAGCTGCCGGGATAAGACCAAAATCTATTGCCGAATGAATGAAATTCAAGAGAGATGCGCAAGCATGCTCTGTAGAGTGATTCGCTCGGAATCCAAACTGGAAATCATGGAAAAAATTTTTGACATCCAGAAAACTAAGAAGCCTGGATAGCATAGCTTTCTCAAAAATTTTGCTGAAACAGATAGAAGAGAAATTGGCCTATAATTAGCAGGATCACTCCGGGACCCACCTTTATACAGCACTATAACCTTAGCTCGCTTGAGTGATTCAGGGAAAATTCCATTCACGAAAGACAGATTGACAAGCTTAGTCAATGGTGACAGAATAGCAGGAAGAACGGCACGGATAACCCTTGTAGGAATTCTGTCTGGCCCTGAAGACGATGAACCTTTAAGTGCATTTACGATCCGAGCTACCTCAAACTCAGAAACAGGGTTCAAGACCATTGGATTTAAACATGGGGGTCCAAGATAGGCTCTGAAATCGCAACGAGGAGTTGTAGAGCTCACAGATGAAGCAGTCGTTTTTCCTATATTAGCAAAATAAGACGTAAGCTCTAGCTGAACATTTTCTTCTCCTTGGACAATTTTACCGTCAACTATCAGCGTTGTTGGAACTGAAGGCGGAGGGGAGTAGGTTTAAGTACAGAATTAATAATTTTCCATGTCTTCCCAACATCCTTTCCACACTCAGAAAATTTCCTGTGATAATACTGAGACTTGGCCTTCCGATACAGAGAATTAAATCTATTCCTATAGGCCTTGAACCGCTGATGATGAGAAGCAGATGACGAAGCCTTGTATAGTTTCCACAGATAATTTTTTCCTTTTCCAGCTTTTATGGAGACCTGGAGTCATCCACGGATTCAGCAGTACTATCCTTTTCGAGGTATGAGGCTTTGGATTCTGGTGGCAAACTTCTAGGATACCTTCTTTTACTGAATCATAAAAGAAATCAAAAGAGCGGTTAAAATCCGATTCAGAATCCAAACTATCCCATGGCTGATCAGTCAAACGAGATTTAAGTAGACTGATCTCACTGACACCAAAACGGAAAAATGGGAGATTAGATGGCGAAGCTTTACGCTGCGATCGATTAGCAGTCCTATATCGTGAAATAGCAGGGAAATGATCAGAAATATCACTAATCATCACCGAATTATCTAAGACATCTAGTGACGAAAAAATATTATCAATAAGTGATGCATGCATCTCAGTAACTCGGGTTGGTATACAAACTGAAGGTAGAGTTCCCGCAGAAAGCATCATTGACAAAAAATCTGCAGCCGAAGCAGAATTTTGATCCAGCAGGTTAAGGTTGAAATCCCCCATAAGGATTAGTTTCGCAAGGATGCTTTTGGACTAAGTCCAAAACCTCTTCCAGAATTTTCATAAACGAAGGAATAGATCCACTAGGGGATCTGTAAACCAAACCGACAACTAAATCCTTACAACCTGACTTAATCTCAATAAAAAGGGGATTCAAAGATTCCTTCCTCATTTCTTCTCAAATCACTTCGGAAATTATAGACAAGATGATCGGCAATATACAGGGCAAGGCCACCTTTCGCCATCTGTTTCCGGTTCATCCTCTCCATCCTAAATCTTTGGATATCTAAAAGCATATCCTTTTTTGAATCCAGGAAAGTTTCACATAAACCAATAACATCCGGAGTTCCACCACTGACGATCCGTTTCAGCTCATCAAAAGAGGAACAAAGTCCCTGAATGTTTAGGTGAAGCACAGAGAAAATACCATCTTGTTTAGAAGAGGCAGAACCACTTAATTGCGAAACATATTTACTCTCAATAACTGATTTAGGATCATTATAATTCCTATTTCTACTTCCAACTGAATTATTAATTATACTTTCTAGATCTAAAGGATTATTTTGTAACTCAACAAAACGTTCCCCCAAAGAGTTAACATCACCCTGGTCACTAAAAGAATTAATCATTTTACTTACGGTGGATGGTAGATCCGCTCCGCGACCAAACTCACCAGACCAAAGGTTAACGACATAAATAAATAAATAAAATCACAATAATCATACCAATAAGTAAGATACATATACATTTTATATTATTGAACAAATTAATAATAATAATTTCAGATAAATTTAGTGACTTTCTTAAATCATTAATCACACTACTCAGTTCCTGAAATAAGAAAAAATAAAAAATATATAACGCTAAAGCTCCACTGCATTAATGTACCCATGAGACCAATACAAGTAAAATCATTTTCAAGATAACAAAGGATTAAAATCCCAAACTGACGCAATGACTTGTGAGAACAGGCATGTAACAAAAAAGAATAATTATTGAAATCCATAAATTTCATTGAAGTTAATTGGAACGAAAGTAAATCATTAGACAGATACGCACAAAGAAAAAAAAATAAGCAAAAGATAAATAAAAATACGCTGAATATATGAATGGCAAGATACTAAACATATCTAAAAAAAACAAAACAAAAAAAAAACACACACACACAAAAAAAAAAAAAAAAAAAAAAAAAAAAACTTAATCTTAAACACAGTCGGCTAGAGTATGAATTTTTTTAGTGACACTTTCACCGTTAGGCCTTGCCAAAAATTTGCCCACGATCAGTCCAAACATTTCTATGACCAAATCTCTCCTTAGCGGCATATAGGATCTCACGTCGCCTCTTTGTCAATGCTTCCGATAGGAAATTCCCACTTGAAGCTAACCTAGCTTTTGCTTTGAAGACTTTTTTCGCTATATCACTATTCACAAATTTAACTAAAACAGGAGGGACTTTGTCGTTTAGGGAGGCATCGGTTAAACCAGGGGATATTTTGAATCTGTAGATATTCCTAATTTGGGCAACATTAATTTCAGTCAGGTTCATTTTGGTTGTGAAAACTTGCAGGATTGTTGATTGGAGGTCATATCCGGACTGTTGCTTAACACCATGCATAATTAGCGAATCAAGCAGCACTTCTTGTTCAAATGAATCTAGTTTCATCTCAATTTTCATGATTTTCTCTTCTTGATTTATAATTTGGTTGCGAAGAGTTTTCAGCGATTGTTCAATTTTTCCAAATTTTGGTTGATAATCAAGAGTAATCGCGTCATATATTTGACAAATAATGTCGTGGGATGACTAGTGGAAGGAATCAGCATCCGAAAACCTTTCATTAACCTTCTTAGTTATATATTTGCAGTAACTCTCGCTTAGTTTTTTTTCCAGGTCAAGTTCCGTAGAAGTGATTTTATCCATCAACGAAGCACATTCTCCTGTATTAGATTCCTTAATTGTTAATGCATTAAATGTCTTGGAAAGGGATTTATAAATATCGGGTGAATTTTTCAATTCCTCAAATGCAGCCTTTACACCTGCAGTCTGTTTTGTTGAAGTTCGGCTAACGCTTGGATTATATTCTGCCAAGTTGGCTTCAACAAGTCTGTATTCGTCATGTGTCCCATAGAAAAATACCTAATATGATGGCTTTCCTTTGCTATCCTTGGACACTTTTAGTATCTTTACTGGCCAATGAGGATAATTTTTGAAGTTAGCTAACGCGATATCAAACTCTTTAAATGCAGGCATTTCCTATTAAGGAGAGGACAAAAGTAAAAGCAACTTATCTTTATCTAAGTATTGAACCTTAAGGAAAAATTTAGTTGGAAAAATGCTCCAAAGATTCAATAATATATATCCAAAATAATCTATAAAATCCACTAATATCAGTCTATTTCAATACCAATTAGTTTGGCACCAAAGGTGAACACAGATCAATTCGCTCACAGTAGGTTTACTCGAACCTACTGTTTTCTGTTCGTTTTAAGGTTTGATGTTATTCCTTACTTTCAGTTGGAAAACTTGTTTTTTTTTATATTTAATTTCTGATCTTTTTTTAAATAATGCTGGGAAATCCGGTGCCTCCTTCATAGCAATTTCCCTTCCCCCATGAAAACTTTCTTCATGGAAAGATCTTCCCAAATAACCCCGACCCATCCACCCCCCTACTACCAGAAAAAATCCCCCCTGGAAACGTCTGTAGACTTCCTAATAACCAATACTATATGTTAACATTGGATAAAAGTTCATAACTTTCAGCCCTCCCCCCGGGAACTTCGGGGGATACAGTCATCCTAAAGGACATAGTTATCGTATTTTCAACCATGCTGAAAAAAAATGGCTATCTCAAAATTTTGATCAGATGACTTTAGGAAAAAATGAGCGTGGGAGGGGGGCTAGTTGCCCTCCATTTTTTTTTTGGTCACTTAAAAAGGGAACTAGAACTTTTAATTTCCGTTCCAATGAATCCTCCCACGATATTCCAGGACCACTGCGTCAATACGATCAACCCTGGAAAAATAAATAAATAAATAAATAAATGAACACGCATCCGTAATCTTTCTTCTGGCAAAAAATGCAAAATTCCACATTTTTGTAGATAGGAGCTTGAAACCTCTAAAGTAAGGTTCTCTGATACGCTGAATATGATGGTGTGATTTTCATTAAGGTTCTATAACTTTTGGAGGGTCTTTCCCGCTTTTTTTTCGAAAATCAGCCAAATTTTCTCAGGTACTTAACTTTTGATGGGTACTAAACTTGATGAAAGTTATATATTTGAATTCAGCATTGAAATCTGAGTCTTTTGATGTATCTATTTGTATCAAAAACCCGTTTTCTAGAGTTTTCGGTTACCATTGAGCCGGGTCGCCATTACTTACAGTTCGTTACCACGAACTGTTTGATTGCAAGACCAGTAATTTGTGGGCTCGACAGGTATTGATTCGTCTAGTTCTAGCATTAATTAAAAAAACTTTTTCCACAAAATAAGTTTTTCAAAGAAAAGTAAAGAACTCCATTAAACAAAAAATGAGCAAAATAAAATCAAATAATCTACCAAGCGTGAAACTACCACAAATCAGCATTGATAAATAAACGAAACCCAAATCGAACAGAAATTACAATAAATAACCGAGTCAAACTCAAAACAAGCAGAAATTAACATGAGTGGGGCTCAAAACCCGTATGCCTTCCCAAGGCCAGAACATAATTGCACTTTACTGAAAAATATAAATGTTTTTAATTTTATAACTTTAATAAATCAAATAATATTAACATTTTGATTATTAAATATCAGTATATGTATAATAAACTAACAATGCACATTCATTTGTATTTTTCAGTAAAGTGCAAATTATGCAAATTACAAAGCTTTCTAAAAAAAATCTTATATGCACCCAGAGCATAACTTACAACCCTTGCCCTGAGGGCTGTGGGGGAGTGTTCTCCTCAAAAAAATGATTTCTATCTGAAAATCAACTACGCTGAACACAAAATGGCTATATAAAAATTTTGATTGGATGTGTTTGGGGAAATGGTGGGGGTAGAAGGCTTGTTAGTTGCCTTCCAATTGCTTTCGACTATTAAAAAGGGCACTAGCCATTCTAATTTCCAATCTAATAAACCCTTTTCCAAGTTTCTAAGACAACTTCTTCGATACGAAGTGCCCTTTTCTAAAGAAAAATAATAATAATACTTTGTATATTAATTGTTCTGTGTATATTTGTTCTGGCCTTTTGGAAACGACAACGCTTTCTATAAACACCTTATATGCCCCCAGGGCATAAATTACAACCCCTACCCTAAGGTCTATTAGGGTGGTTGTTATTCTCTAAGACCGAAGTTCCAGAACTTTCAACTAAGTTAAACAAAATGGCTATCTCAAAATTTTGATTGGATGTGTTTGGGGAAATGGTGGGCGTGAGAGGGGGCGGGTAGTCGCTCTCCAATCACTTTCAACTATTAAAAATGTCCCTAGCCCTTTCAATTTCCAATCAAATGAGCCCTTTTGAAGTTTCTGTGACAAAACTTTCAATAAAAAATCTTATATGCCCCCAGGGCATAACTAACAACACTTGCCCTGAGTGCTGGGGGGGGGGGGCTGTCATTCTCAAAGACCTGATTTCCAGAACTTTCTACTACGTTGAACAAAATGGCTGTCTGAAAAATTTTGATTGGATGGGTTTGGAGAAATGGTGGGCGTGAGAGGGGGTTAGTTACCCTCCAATCACTTTCTACTATTACAAAGGGCACTAGCCCTCTCAATTTCCAATTGAGTGAGCCTTTTTTGAAGTTTTACGACAACTCTATATATAAAAACCTTATAGGCCCCCAGGGCATAAACTTACAACCTTTGCCCTTGGGGCTCTGGGGGGTTTGTCATCCTTAAATACATAATTTTCAGAACTTCCAACTACGTTGAACAAAATGGCTGTCTCTAAACTTTGATTGAATGTTTTTTAGGGAAATGGTGGGCGTAAGAGGGGGTTAACTACTCTCCACTCACTTTGGACTATTAAAAAGGGCGATTTCAGTTTCCAATCAAATGAGCCCTTTTTGAATATCTATAACAACTTTCTATATAAACTTTATTTGCCCCCAGAGCATAACTTACAACCCTTGCACTGAGGGCTCTGAGATGGTTATCATCCTAAAAGACCTAATTTCCAGATCTTTCAACTACGTTGAACAAAGTGGATATCTCAAAATTTTTGATTGGATGTGTTTGGGAAAATGGTGGGCGTGAGAGGGGCGTTGGTCGCTATCCAATCACTTTCAACTATTAAAAAGGCACTAGCCTTTCAATTTCCAATTGAATGAGCCCTTTTGAAGTTTCTACGACAACGCTTTCAATAAAAACTTTATATGCCCCCAGGGCACAACTTACAACCCTTGCTGTGAGGGCTGTGGGAGAACGGCTTTTCATCCCTAAAGACCTAATTTCCAAAAACTTTTAACTCCGTTGAATACAATGGCTATCTAAAAATTTTGATTGGATGTGTTTGGGGAAAAGGTGGGCGTGAGAGAGGGGCTAGTTGTCCTCAAATCACTTTCGACGATTAAAAAAGGTACTAGCCCTTTTGAATTTCTAATCGAATGAGCCCTTTTCCAAGTTTCTACGACAAAGATTTCAATAAAAACCTTTTATGCTCCCAGGGCATAACTTATAACCCTTGCCCTGAGGGGTTTGGGGGAGTGTCCTCCTCAAAAACATATTTTCTATCTGGAAATCAACTACGCTGAACGAAATGGCTATCTAAAAATTTTATTGGATGTGTTTGGGGGAATGATGGGTGTGGGGGGGGGGGGGGCTAGTTGCCCTCCAATAACTTTCGAATATTAAAAAGGGCACTAGCCCTTTGAATTTCCAATCGAATGAGCTTTTACGACAACGCCTTCTATATAGAAAACCTTATATACCCCCAGGGCAGAACTTAAAACCTGTAGCCTGAGGACTGTGGGGGACTGTCCTCCCTCAAAACATATTTTCTATACGGAAATTAACTTGCAGGAGTGCCTGAGTGCCAAACACCCACCAAACACACAAACCCTATGATTCTAAGTTTTTTAGATTAGGAGCAACCGTTTAATTCAACTGATAGAAGAGGGGCTAGTTACCCTCCGATCACTTTCGAATATTAAAAAGGGCACTAGCCACTCCAAATTCCAAAGGAAATCAACTACGCTGACAAAATGGCTATCTCAAAATTTTTTTATTGGATGTGTTTGGGGAAATGGTGGGCGTGGGGGCTGGTTGCCCTTCAATCACTTTCGAGTATTGAAAAGGGCACTAGCCACTCCAAATTCCAATCGAATGAGCCCTTTTTGAAGTTTCTACGACATCTTCTTCGTTACGAAGTGCCTGGATATGGAGGAAAAAAAAATAAATAAATAATACATTGTGCCCACATCGTTCTTTACTTAGGCAGCGCTATCGCGCTGCCTATGATATACTAGGCACATATCCAAGGAGTTGATGTGAAAGCGTTTTATTTCCTTGTACAGAATAATTCCAGTGACATTGCACTCACTCCTTAAAGTTATTAACTAAAAAAAACAAGTTTTTTTTAACTGAAAGTAAGGAGCGACATTAAAACTTAAAACGAACAGAAATTATTCCGTATATGAAAGGGGCTGTCCCTTCCTCAACGCCTCGCTCTTGACGCTAAAGTTTTCTATTGTTTTAAAAGATAAAGTTGTGAGACAGAGTCAAACTTTAGCGTAAAGAGCGAGGCGTTGAGGAGGGGACAGCCCCTTTCATATACGGAATAATTTCTGTTCGTTTTAAGTTTTAACGTCGCTCCTTACTTTCAGTTAAAAAAACTTGTTTTTTTTTTAGTTAATTTCTGAACGTTTTTGAATTAATGCAGCTTTGATTTTGGCTCAACGTACATGAATATTTAAAACGAAATTCGCATATTAATTTTAGTTTTTTTTTTTTTTTTTTTTTTTTTTTTTTTTGGCTAATTGGCTTTCTGGAAATTTTGTTCTGACGTAACTTACGAATTAACTTACGTAACGAATTTCTATATTCGTATGCTTTTATTACGTATATTAGGGAGTTCGCTCCCTAGTCAATACCTCGCTCTTAATGCGAAAGTTCGAAATTTGTTCGAATCACAAGCCCCTGAATCACAAAGGCCGGTTAATTAGAATAGATAGCTCTTTTGAAAGTACTAAAAAACTTTAGCGTAAAGAGCGAGGTATTGACAAGGGGGCGAACCCTCTCATATACGTAATAATTTCTGTTTGTTTTAAGTTTTAATGTTGCTCGTTATTTTCAGTTGAAAAAAAAAAAATTGTTATTTTATTTAATTTCTGACCTTTTTTTTAAATAATGCTGGGAAATATGGAAATCTTCATGGAAATGTTCCTTCCCCCAAGGAAATATCCTCCATGGAAATATCCTCCCCCGTAACCCCTACTCCGGCCCCGGCCCCCCACTAGAAAAAAATTCCTCCTGAAAACACCTGTATACTTCCCAATAACCAATACTATATGTAAACAATGGGCAAATTTTATAACTTGCACCCCTTCCGCTGGGAATTGTGGGGGATTAAGTCATCCTGAAATACATATTAATTAGGTTTACGACTATGCTGAACAAAATGGCTATCTCAAAATTTTGATTGGGTGACTTCGGGAAAAAAATGAGCTGGGAGGGGGCTAAGCTGCCCTCCAATTTTTTTGGTTACTTAAAAAGGGCACTAGAACTTTTAAGTTCCGTTAGAATGAGCCCTCTTGCGATATTCTAGGACTACTGGATCGATGCGATCACCCCTGGGAAAATCATAAAACAAACAAATAAACACGCATCCGTGATCTTTATTCTGGCAAAAAAAAATGCAAATTTCTACATTTTTCCAGATAGGAGCTTGAAACTTCTATAGAAGGGTTCTCTGATACGCTGAATCTGATGGTGTGATTTTCATTAGAGTTCTATGACTTTTAGGGGTTGTTTCCTCCTTTTTTTCGAAAATAAGGCAAATTTTCTCAGGCGCGTAGCTTTTGATGGGTAAGACTAACCTTTATGAAACTTATATATTGAAACCAGCATAAAAGTCTGCTTCTTCTGATGTATCTATTGGTATCAAAATTCTGTTTTATAGAATTTCGGTTACTATTGAGCCGGGTCGAACTATTTGATTAGTTTAAAAAAAATGCCTACAAAGAAGTTTATCAACAAAAATAAATAGCTACAGTGATCCAAAGACGAGCAGAAATAAAGTCAAATAATATTTCAAGAGTAAAACAACCATAAATAACTATCAATAAGTAAATGAAACCTAAAGCGAGCAGAAATCATAGGCAGCGCAATCGTGCTGCCTAAGTAAAGAACGATGTTGGCACAATGTATTATTTATCTTTTGTTTTCTTCCATACCAGGGCACTTCGTATCGAAGGAGTTGTCGCAGAAACTTCGAGAAGAGCTCATTCGATTGGAATTGGAGTGGCTTGTGCCCTTTTTAATAGTCGAAAGTCATTGGAAGGCAACTAACACCCCTTCCACGCCCACCATTTCCCCAAACACATCCAATCAAAATTTGAGATAGCCATTATGTTCAGCGCAGTTGCTTTCCAGATATAAATTTATTTTTTTGAGAAGGATAGGCCCCCACAGCCCTCAGGGCAAGGGTTGTAATTTATGCCCTGGGGGTATATAAGTTTTTATTGAAATCTTTGTCGTAGAAACCTCAAAAAGGGCTCATTCGATTGGAAATTCAAAGGGTCAGTGCTCTTTTTAATAGTCGAGAGTGATTGGAGGGCAACTGACCCCCCTCTTACGCCCACCTTTTCCTCAAATACATCCAATCAAAATTTTGAGATAGCCAGTTTGTTCAACGTAGTTGAAAGTTCTAGAAATAGGGTTTTTTGAGGATGACACACCCCCCCCCCCCCAACATCCCTCAGGGCAATGGTTGTATTCCCTGGGGGCATATAATGTTTTTTATAGAAAGCGTTGTCGTAGAAACTTCAAAAAGGGTTCATTCGATTGGAAATTGAAATGGCTAGTGCCCTTAATAGTCGAAAGTGTTTGGAAGGCAACTAACACCCTTTCCACGCCCACCATTTATCCAAACACATTTTATAAAAATTTTAGATAGCCATTTTGTTCAGCTTGTTAAAAGTTTTGGAAATTAGGTCTTTGAGGATGATAACACCCTCAGAGCCCTCAGGGCAAGGTTTGTAAGTTATGACCTGGGGTATATAAGGTTTTTATAGATAGTGATGTTGTAAAAACTTCAAAAAGGGCTCATTCGATTGGAAATTGAAAGGGCTAGTGCCCTTTTTAATAGTCAAACAAGATTGGAGGGCAACTAACCCCCCTTTCACGCCCACCTTTTCCCCAAACACATCCAATCAAAAATTTTAAATAGCCATTTTGTTCAACGCAGTTAAAAATCTCGGGAATTAGGTATTTGAGGATGATAACCCTCTCAGAACCCTCAGGGCCAGGGTTGTAAGTTATGCCCTGGGGGCATATCAGGTTCTTGTAGATAGTGATGTTGTAAAACCTTCAAAAAGGACTCATTCAATTGGAAATTGAAAGGACTAGTGCCCTATATAATAGTCGAAAGTGATTGAAGGGCAACTGACCCCCCTCTCACGCCCACCATTTCCCCAAAACACATCCAATCAAAATTTTGAGAAATCCATTTTCTCCAACGTAGTTGAAAGTTTTGGAAATTAGGTCTCTGAGGATGATAACCCTCCCTCCCCCCCCCCCCCCTAAGTTTGAAGTTATGCCTGGTGGCATATAAGGTTCTATAGAAAGAGTTGTCGTAAAAACTTCAAAAAGAGCTCATTCAACTGGAAGTTTTAGAGTCAAAATTTTTTATTTAATAGTCAAGTAATAGGAAGAAAACTAACACCCCTCCTACGTCCATTATTTCCCCAAAAATATCCAATAAAAATTTTGAGATAGCCATGTTGTTCAACGTAGTTTAAAAGTCCGGAAATTATGTTTTTGAGGATGACACACAGAATAGCTTGCAGAAGGATTGTAAGTTATGCCCTGGGGGCATATAAGGTTTTTTATAGAAAGTGTTGTCGTAGAAACTTCAAAAAGAACTCATTCGTTTGAAAATTGAAAGGGCTAGTGCCCTATTTAATAGTCAAAAGTGATTGGAGGGCAACTAACGCCCATCTCACGCCCACAATATCCCCAAACACATTCAATACAAATTTTGAGATAGACATTTTGTTCAACGTAGTTGAAAGTTCTGGAAATTAGGTCTTTGCCAGCGTTGTCGTAGAAACTTCAAAAAGTACTCATTCAATTGGAATTGAGAGGGCTAGTGCCCTTATTAATAGTCAAAAGCGATTGGAGGGCGAATTTCTCCCCCTCATACCCATCATTTCCCCAAACTCTTCCGATCAACATTTTGATACATCAATTTTGTTTAACATAGTTGAAGGGTTTGGAAATTATGTATTTGAGTATGACAGTCCTCCACAGCCCTCAGGGCTAAGGTTGTAATTTATACCCTGGGGGCATATAATTTCATATAGAAAGTGTTGGCGTAATAACTGCAAAGGGGCTCTTTCGATTGAAAATTGAGAGGGCTATTGCCCTTTTTAATAGACGAAAGCAATCAGAGAGAGAGATCGCCTCACCCCCAACATTTCCCCAGACATTTCCGATCAACATTTCGATGTAGCCATTTTGTTCAACGTAGTTGAAAGGTCTGGAAATTATGTCCTTGAGGATGACAACCCTCCCCCCCAATAGCTCTCATGACAAGATTCGTAAGTTATGCCCTTGGGGCATATAACGTTCCTATAGAAAGTTTTGTCGTAGAAACTCCAAAAAGGGCTCATTCGATTTGAAATTGAGAGGACTAGTGCCTTTTTTATTAGTCGAAAGTGATCAGAGGGCAAATGTCTCCCTCCACGTCTATCATTTCCTCAAACACTTTCAATCAAAATTTTGATATAGCCATTTTGTTAAGCCTATCAGAAAGGTTTGGAAATTATGTCTTTGAGGATAACAAAACCCCCAGCCGGCAGGGCGAGGGTTGTAAGTTATGCCCTGGAGACATATAGGGTTTTTAAAGAAAGTGTGGTCATATAAACTTCAAAGGGGGCTCATTGGATTGGTAATCAGACGCTCTAGTGCTCTTTTTAAGAGTGAAGTAATCAGAGGGCAACTAACCTCTCCCCCCTTACACACACGCCATATTGTCCCGAAATGCGTCTAATAGAAATTTTAAGATGCCCATTCTATTCAAAATAGTCTAAATATCATATAACAAGGCTTTTGGGGTCGAAACAAACCCCAGAGATAAGGGACAAGGGTGTTAAGTTATGCCCAGGAGGCATTGAAGGTTTTTTATGGAAGGGGTAGTTGTTTAACTTCAGAAGAGGCTCCGTCTTTTTCCCTGAAAAAGACTATGTCAATATAAAATGAACAGAAATTAATCATAAAAAACTTTTGCACAAAATAAGTTTTTCAAAAAAAGTAAAGAACTTCATTAAACCAAAAATGAACAAAAATAGAATCAAATAATCTGCCAAGGATACAACTACCACAAATCAGCATCAATAAATAAATGAAACCCAAAACAAACAGAAATTGAAAATAAGTCAATCTCAAAACGAGCAGAAATTAATCTGTGTAGGGTTCTAAACCCTATGCTTTCCAAAAGCTAGAATATAATTTGTACTTTACTGAAAAAAAATTCTTTTAAATGTTTTCACTTTTATAACTTAAAGAAATCAAAAATTAATTAGGATTTTAAGGAATAAATATCAGCGTATGTATATTAAACTTATAATGCTCATTTTTTTTCATTTGAACTTTTTTCAGTAAAGTATAAATTATATTCTAGCTTTTAAAAAAGCATATGTTTAGAACCCTACACAGATTAATTTCTGCTCGTTTTGAGTTTGACTTATTTTAATTTCTGTTTTTTTTTGCGTTTCATTTATTTATTGATACTGATTTTTGGTAGTTGTATCCTTGGTAGATTATTTGATTCTATTTTTGTTAATTTTTGGTTTAATGGAGTTCTTTAGTTTTTTTTTTTTTTTTTGAAAAACTCATTTTGCGCAAAAAGTTTTTCTGATCAATTGCAAATAAATAACCAAATCAAAACTAAAACGAACAAAAACTACCACAAAGAGGAGATTTTTTTTTTCGGAGGGGGTTTTACTCAAAGATTTTTTTCCGGGCGGGGGTTACACAAAAAAAACCTCAAAAAAACGTATACAAAATTTGTTTATATCTATTTTTGTTACGTTATTACGAGTCATAAAACATTTCAGGGGGGGTTCCAACCCCCCTAACCTCCCCACTGGGTACGGTCTTGGAAGAGAGGACGGGGATAATTACAACCAGTTACAAATCAAAGAAAACTGTGCTTTATATCCGACCGAGATCAGACCGAGTTTATCCACTTAGTAAGTTATAGTAAGTTTATCCACTTACTATTAAATGCTACGTTAAAATTTGCAAACCTTTCTAATAAGTAAAATAAACAAATGGGCTTCTTACAACTCTTGAACAGTCGAATATTTTAAAATCAGACACAAAACCATATGTTTACAGTGATTCCAATCCATGTAATCAAGGGTGTTGAATTTAATCAAGGTACAATTTTAATCTCCTAATCCGATAAATAAAATTTCAAATAGGGATAAAATCCCTTTAATCGACAGTGATAAACTTCACAAATTACTAGATATTTCGGTCATATATGCAGTAGAGTGAATAAGAAGGACAATTTTCAGTTATCCGAATTGAAGGTCTGCTTAGTGTCTGATCTTCTATAGGGCCGAAGCAGTCTTGACCTACAGTTTGTAAAACAACCTTGAATATGAACATGTGTTAATCCACCCTTTACTACAATTTTAGAGTTGGGGACACTATTAGCCTAGATCGCTTTTTACTTACAGTTTGTTACAAATGTAGAGAAAAAAAATCGAAAAGTTAAGAATGTGACGTACGAAACATGTCATTTATTTATTTAGATGACAAAATCGTATTACAAATTAAATAAAAAATGCATGAAAAATACTGACTCAAGAAGAAAAAAATTAGGTAGAAGAGTTACCGGAAACCATTTTCCTTGCGACAGACGGTGTTCAACCATAAATCCTGAGATCTACAGGAATGGTTTTCTCCACCGCGCTGTCCCAAGGTATCCGGTCTTTTTATTTTCCTACGAAGCTGTGCACACACTTTTGACAAAAGGAGTCTAGTGGCTGATGCATAGTAACTCCTTGTTTACAGCAGGTTTGAGAATTTTTTTTATATTAATTGACACCAAACATGAAAAGGAAATATCGCAATGTAGCACAGCAATCAGATGAAAAATAAGAAAGGTTCAATTTGGTTCCCCATGAAATTTTTACAAAGTTAATATTTTAAACTTTAACTTTTGGATAACGTACAAATCACAGTTGGGAAAAATTTAAATCTTATATTAACAGAGCCAATACCAAATTTTAGTCACACTTGCGGACACCATCAAAATTAGACTGCCACAACTTGCAAAATTAGCTTTTTTTGCAAATTCGTATTATGAACCATTTATTGATGACTGCTGGCTATTGCAAAAGATGATACAAACCACAAAATTCGACGATTTATTTTTTATAAATAGCTAAATCCGAGCTAAATCCGCTAAAAGGCTTATAAAGGCTAAATCCGAGCACATAAAGGGGTTATGGAGCTGGGACGGTAGCGGTTATTATATATAGCAGATTACGGTAGATACCAAGAGTTTTTTTTTTTTTTGCTGAGAACTAAACGGTAATATGTCTTGTTTTTCTATTTATATTCAATACTTAACAAGGTGTTGAAGTTAATCAAAATGCTATGTGTGCCTTTAAGGTTGTCACAAGGGCGTATTTGTGATGTCTCGGGAACGGTTAAGGGTGTTAAGTTGAAACACTCAAGGTATATTGAAGGGAATGCTTAATTAAAAAGGGTTGTTAAAAGGACGTATTTGTAATATCCCTGGGATAGCTAAGACATTAAGGTGAAACTTTTAGGGACTGTTGTGGTAGATGTTGAACTAAATCAAAACGCACTAAATACATGCAGGTGGTCAAAAGGGCGTATCAGGAGTATCACAGGTATTGCTGACGGTATTAAATTGAAACTTTCAGGAATATTACAGCTTATACTACTACTTCTACTGCTGCTACTACTAATACTACTACTAAAGCTACAACTATTATTTATTTTACTAATACTAGTGCTTCACTAAACATTTTCTTATACATAAACACAATACATTTTAAGTGTTTTTTCTGTTATGACGTTGATAAATCTAAGATTGTTGAGACTTCCAGGAATCAACATCAGTATACATTGAATTATCAATTCAAATTCACATGTTCTTTTCAGTAGTCTTGGTTATTACGGTATTTTTTTCCTCTTTTTTTTTGATGCTACGATGAGAAAAAACACATAGCTCAATATAAAAATTGTTTTCAGTAAAGTGCAAAGTACGCTTCGGCGTTGAGAAAAAACAGCCCTACTCCTCTTTGTGGTAGTTTTTGCTCGTTTTAGTTTTGATTTGGTTATTTATTGTAATTGATCAAAAAAGTTTTTTTTTTATACAAAATGAGTTTTTTTTTAAAAAGTTAAGAACTCCATTAAACCAAAAATGAACAAAAATAGAATCAAATAATTTACCAAGGATACAATTACCACAAATCAGTATCAATAAATAAATGAAACCCAAAACAACAGAAATTAAAATAAGTCGAACTCAAAACGAGCAGAAATTAATCTGTGTAGGGTTCTAAACCCTATGTTTTTCTAAAAGCTAGAATATAATTTGTACTTTACTGAAAAAAAATCCAATGAAAAAATGAGCATTGTAAGTTTAACATATATATTCTGTTACTTATTCCTTAAAATCTTAATTAACGTTTGATTTCTTAAAGTTATAAAAGTGAAAAATTTAAAATAATTTCTATTAGATACATTTCGAGACAATATGACGTGTGTGGGGGGGGGGGGGGGGGGGGGGGGGGGTTATCTGCCTTACGAACACTTTGACTCTTAAAAAGAGCACTAGAGTATCTGATTACCAATCCAATGAGCCGCCTTTGAAGTTTATATGACCAAACCTTATATGCCCCCAGGATACAACTTACAACCCTTGCCCTGAGGGCTTGGGGGATTTGTTATCCTCAAAGACATAATTTCCAGACCTGTCAACTGCTTTGAACAAAATGGCCGTATCAAACTGTTGATCGGAAATATTTGGGGAAATGAAAGACAGGGGGTGGTTATTCTCCCTCCGATTACTTTCGACTGTTAAAAAGGGCAATAGACCTCTCAATTCCAAATCGAATGAGCCCTTTTTGAAGTTTTTTACGACAATGCTTTCTATAAAATACCTTATATGCCCCCAGGGCATAACTTACAACCTTAACCCTGAGGGCTATGGGTGGGTTGTCATACTCAAAGACATAATTTCCAGATCCTTCTACTACGTTCAAAAATTGGCAATATCAAAATGTGGATTGGAAGTTTTTAGGGAAATGATGGGCGCGCATTATCCCTCTATAACTTACAACCCTTGCCCTGAGGTCTTGGGGGATTTGGTATCCTCAAAGACATAATTTCCAGACCTGTCAACTGCTTTGAACAAAATGGCCATATCAAAATGTTGATCGGAAATGTTTGGGGAAATGAAAGACGGGGGGGGGAGTATTCTCCCTCTGATTGCTTTTGACTATTAATAAGGGCACTAGCCCTCTGAATTCCCAATTGAATGAGCCCTTTTTGAAGTTTCTACGACAATGCTTTCTATAAAAAACCTCATACACCCCAGGAAATAACTTACAACCTTTGCCCTGGGGTTGTGGGGAGTTTGTTAACCTCAAAGACATAATTTCCCGACCTTTCAACTACGTTGAACAAAATGGCTATCTCGAATTTTGATTGAATGTGTTCGGGGAAACGGCGGTCGCGAGAGGGGAGTTAGTTTACCTTCAGTTATTTTCGACTATTAAAAAGGACAATAGCCCTTTCAATTTCCAATTGAATGCGCTATTTTTGAAGTTTCTACAACAACGCATTCTTTAAACCTTATGTGCCCCCATTGCATAACTTACAACCCCTGCCCTGAGGATTGTTGGGGGGTTGTCATCCTCAAAGACCCTAGTTTCCAGAACTTTCAACTACGTTGAAACAATGGCAATCTCAAAATTTTGATTGGATATGTTTAGGGAAATGGTAGACGTGAGAGGGGGTTAGTTGCCCTCCAATCAATTTCTACTATAAAGAAGGACACTAGCCCTTTCAATTTCTAAACGAATAAGCCCTTTTTGAAGCTTTTATGACAGCCCTCTCTAATTTTTTTTCCCTAACTAAGATTTTATTTAAGATTTTATAGAAAGATTTTATCTTTCTAACTAAGATTTTATTTTGCTCATTTTTGGTTTAAGGGAGTTCTTTACTTTTCTTTGAAAAACTTATTTTGTGCACAAAGTTTTTTTCAATTAATTTCTGTTCGTTTTATATTGACATAGTCTTTTCAGGGAAAAAGAAAATAACACTTTAAATCTTTTCGTTTTTTTTAAGAGTTTATAGTTTGGCCTGCTATTTGTATGCTGGAGAAAAATTTTCAGCAATTTTTAACAACATACACCCTTTTAAAAGTCTGGACACAAATAGTGATGTTTAATTTAGTTTCATACCTCCTCTGGTTGACCTGAAATAGAAAACTTGATACCATTCGTTAAAAAAATCTGTTTACTTTCTTTGAGAGCTTGGATGCACTTACGCTATTTTGATTTGGTTAAATTTTAAGAGTGTTTGGGATAATGCTTAGATGCCTCATTGGGAATTAGCATTAACACAGTGCATTTTGATTTAATCTTAAGCCAACATTTAGTTTTTAAACATAATGGGTAAATGGGAGGGTGGGCGTGGGAGGGGGACTAGTTGACCTCCAATCACTTTCGACTGTTAAAAAGGGCATTGGCCCTTTCTATTTTCAATCGAGTGAGCCGTTTTCGAAGCTACTACGGCAACTCCTTCGATACGAAGTGCCCTGGTCTAAACAAAAGAAAAAAGATAATAGTACATTGTACCCACATCGATCTTTACTATAAGAATTTCAAGCCTTCCAAACACTTTCGACTATTAAAAAGGGTACTAGCCCTTTCAATTTCCAATCAAAAGAGCCATTTTTGAGTTTCTACGACAACACTTACTATAAACCCCTTATATACACCCAGATCATAAATTACAACCCTTGCCCTGAGGGTTTTGAGGGGAGTTGTCATCCTCAAAGACCTAATTTTCAGAACTTTCACTACTACGTTAAACAAAACGGCTATCTCAAAGTTTCGATTGGATGTGTTTGGGGAAATGGTAGGCGTGAGAAGAGCGTTAGTTGCTCTCCAATCACTTTCAACTATTAAAAAAGGCACTAGCCCTTTCAATTTCCAATCGAATTTGCCCTTTTGAAATTTCTAAGACAACTCTTCCAATAAAAACCTTATATGCCCCCAGGGCGTAACTTACAACCCTTGCCCTGAGGGCTGCGAGGGGGTTGTCATCCTTAAAGACATAACTTTCGGACCTTTCAACTACGTTGAACAAAATGGTTATCTCAAATTTTTATTGGATGTGTTTAAGGGAATGGTAGGCGTGAGAGGGGGTTACTTGTCCTCCAGTCACTTTCGACTATTAAAAAGGGCACTAGCCGTTTCAATCTCCAATTGAATGACTCCTTTTTAAATTTTCTACTACAACGCTTTCTATAAAAAAAACTTATATGCCCCAGGGCATAACTTATAACCCTTGCCCTGACGGCTATGGGGGAGAGTCATCTTCAAAACATAATTTCTGGGCTTTTTAGCTATGTAAAACAAAATGGCTATCTCAAAATTTTGATTAGATGTGTTTGGGGTAATGGTGGGTGTAAGAGGGGTGTTGGTTATCCTCTAATCACTTTCGACTATGAAAAAAGGGCACAAGCCCTTCTAATTTCCAATCGAATGAGCCCTTTTGGAAGTTTCTACAGGATCACTATCTACAAAACCTTATATTCCCCCAGGGCATAACTTACAACCCTTGCCCCGAGGGCTCTGAGGGGGTTATCATCCTCAAAGACGTAATTTCTAACTACGTTGAACAAAATAGCTCTCTCAAAATTTTGAATGGATGTGTTTGGATAAATGGTGGGCGTGAGAGGGGGGTTAGTTTATCTCAAATCACTTTTGACTATTAAAAAGGGCACTAGCCCTTTGAATTTGCAATCGAATGAGCTTCTTTTCAAGTTTCTACGACAAAGATTTCAATGAAAACCTTATATGCCCCAGGGCATAACTTATAATCCTTGCCCTGAAAACTGTGGGGGGAGTGTCCTGCTCATAGGTATAATTTCCAGAACTTTCAACTACGTTGAACAAAATGGCTATCTCAAAATATTGATTTGATGTGTCCTGGGAAATGGTGGCCGTGGAAGGGATGTTAGTTGTCTTCCAATCACTTTTGACTATTAAAAGGGCACTAGCCATTTCAATTTCCAATCGAATGAGCCCTTTTTGAAGTTTCTACGACAACGCTTTCTATAAAAACCTTATATTCCCCCAGGGTATAACTTACAACCCTTGCCCTGAGGGCTGTTGGGGTGAGGGGAGTTCTCATCCTCAAAGACCTAATTTCCAGATCTTTCAACTACGTTGAACAAAATGGCTATCTCGAATTTTTTATTGGATGTGTTTGCGGAAAAGGTGGGCGTGAGAGGGGGGTTATCACAGTAAATTGGTCTAAAGGAAAAAAATAAAGAATAATACATTGTGCCAACATCGTTCTTATATACCCCCAGGGTATAACTTAAAACCCTTGCCCTGAGGGCTGTGGGGGAGTGCCCTCCTCAAAAACATAATTTATATCTGGAAATCAACGACGCTAAGCGAAATGGCTATCTCAAAACTTTGATTGGATGTGTTTGGGGAAATTTTGGGAGTGGAAGGGGTGTTAGTTGCCTTCCAATCACTTTCAACTATTAAAAATGGCACTAGCCGCTCCAATTTCCAATCGAATGAGCCCCTTTCATAGTTTTTACGACAACTCCTTCGATACGAAGTGCCCTGGTATGGAAAAAAATAATACATTGTGCCAACATCGTTCTTTACTTTGGTAGCGTGATTGCGGTGCCTATGATCATAGGTAGCGCAATAGCGCTGCCTAAGCAAAGAACGATGTTGGCACAACGTATTATTTTTTTTTCCATACTAGGGGACTTCGTATCGAAGGAGTTTTCGTAGAAACTTGGAAAAGGGCTCATTCGATTGGAAATTGAACGGCTAGTGCCCTTTTTAATAGTCGAAAGCGATTGGAAGGCAACTAACACCCCTTCCACGCATACTATTTCCCCCAAACACATCCAATCAAAATTTTGAGATAGCCATTTTGTTCAATGTAGTTGATTTCCAGATAGAAATTATGTTTTTGAGGAGGACACTCCCCAGAGCCCTCAGGGCATGGGTTTTAAGTGATGCCCTGAGGGCATATAAGATTGATGTTCGCACAATATATTATTTATTATTGTTTTCCTTTAGACCAGGGCACTTTGTATCGAAGAAGTTGTCGTAGAAACTTCGAAAAGAGCTCATTCAATTGGAAATTGGAGTGGCTTCTGCCCTTTTTACTAGTCGAAAGTGATCGAAAGGGAACTAACACCTCTTCCACGCCCACCATTTCCTGAAACACATCCAATCAAAATTTTGAGATAGCCATTTTGTTCAGTGTAGTTGATATCCAGCCAGAAATTATGTTTTTGAGCAGGACACTCCCCCACAGCCCTCAGGGCAAGGGTTATAAGTTATGCCTTGGGGGCATATAAGGTATTTATAGAAAGCGTTGTCGTCGAAACTTCAATAAAGACTCATTCGACTGGAAATTCAAAGGGCTAGTGCCCTTTTTAATAGTCGAAAGTGGTTCGAGGGCAAACTCACCCCCCTCTCATGCCCACCTTTTTCCCAAACTTATCCAATCAAAATTTTGAGGTAGCCATTTTGTTCAACGTAGTTGAAAGTTCTTGAAATTATGTTTTTGAGAATGACAACCCCCCCCCTCCAACTGCTCTCAGAGCAAGGGTTGTAAGTTATGCCCCAGGGGCATATAAGGTTTTTTTATAGACAACGTTGTCGTAGAAACTTCAAAAAGGGCTCATTCGATTGGAAATTGAAATGACTAGTGCTCACTTTAATAGTCGAAAGTGGTCCAAAGGCAAATGACACCCCTTCCAAGCTCACCCTTTCCCCGAAATATATCCGATCAAAATTTTGAGATAGCTATTTTTTTCAGCGTAGTTGATTTCCAGATAGAAATTATGTTTTTGAGGAAGAGACTCCCCCCACGACCCTAAGGGCAAGGGTTGTAAATTATGCCCTGGGGGCATATAAGGTTTTTATGGAAAGCGTTGTCGTAGAAACTTCAAAATGGCTTATTCGATTGGAAATTCAAAGGGCTGGTGCCCTTTTTAAATAGTCGAAAATGATTGGAGGGTAATTAACCCCCCTTCCACGCCCACCATTTCCCAAGACACATCTAATCAAAATCTTGAGATAGCCATTTTGTTCAATGTGATTGAAAGCTCTGTAAATTGTGCCTTTGAGCAGGACAATCCCCCCACAGTCTTCAGGGAAAGGGTTGTAAGTTATGTCCTGGGGGCATATGAGGTTTTCATTGAAATCTTTGTCGTAAAAAACTAGAAAAAGGGCTCATTTCATTGGAAATTCAAAGGGCTAGCGCCCTTTTTCATAGTCGAAATGGATTGGAGGGTAACTAACCCCCCACACACACCACGCCCACCATTTCCCAAAACACATCCAATCAAAATTTTGAGATAGCCATTTTGTTCAACGTAGTTAAAATATCTGGAAATTATACCTTTGAGCAGGATACTCCCCCCACAGTCTTCAGGGCAAGGGTTATAAGTTATGCCCTGGGGTATATAAGATTTTCATTGAAAGCATTGTCGTAGAAACTTGAAATAGGGCTCATTCGATTGGAAATTCAAAGGACTAGTGCCATTTTAATAGTCAAAAGTGATTGGAGGGCAACTAACCCCCCCCCCCCCCTCACGCCCACCATTTTATCCTAACACTTCAAATAAAAATTTTTAGATAGCTATTTTGTTTAACGTAGTTGTAGTTTCTGGAAATTAGGTCTAGTCGTATCTTTGTCGTAAAAACTAGAAAAAGGGCTCATTCGATTGGAAATTCAAAGGGCTAGCGCCCTTTTTCATAGTCGAAATGGATTGGAGGGTAACTAACCCCCCTCACACGCCCACCATTTCCCAAAACACATCCAATCAAAATTTTGAGATAGCCATTTTGTTCAACGTAGTTAAAATATCTGGAAATTATACCTTTGAGCAGGATACTCCCCCCACAGTCTTCAGGGCAAGGTTATAAGTTATGCCCTGGGGTATATAAGATTTTCATTGAAAGCATTGTCGTAGAAACTTGAAATAGGGCTCATTCGATTGGAAATTCAAAGGACTAGTGCCATTTTAATAGTCAAAAGTGATTGGAGGGCAACTAACCCCCCCCCCCCCCTCACGCCCACCATTTATCCTAACACTTCAAATAAAAATTTTTAGATAGCTATTTTGTTTAACGTAGTTGTAGTTTCTGGAAATTAGGTCTCTGAGGACGACAACCCCTCCCCCTCAGAGCCCTCAGGGCAAGGGTTACAAGTTATGCCCTGGGGGCATATAAGATTTTTATTGAAAGCTTTGTCGTAGAAACTTGAAAAAGGGTGCATTCGGTTGGAAATTAAAAGGGCTAGTGCATTTTTTAATAGTCGAAAGGGATCGGAAGGCAACTAACACCCCTTCCACGCCCACCATTTAGCGAAAACACACCCAATCAAAATTTTGGAGATAGCCATTTTGTTCAGCGTAGTTGATTTCGAGATATAAATTATGTTTTTGAGGAGGAGACTCCCCCACAGCCCTCATGGCAAGGGTTGTAAGTTATGCCTTGGTGTATATAAGGTTCTTATTGAAAAGTTGTCGTAGAAACTTCAAAAAGGGCTCATTCGATTGGAAATTCAAAGTGCTAGTGCCCTTTTTAATAGTCGAAAATGATTGGAGGGCAACTAACCCCCCTCTCACATCCACCTTTTTCACAAACACATCCAATAAAAAAAAATTTTGAGATAGTCATTTTGTTCAACGTAGTTGAAAGTTCTGGAAATTAGGTCTTTGAGGATATCCCCCCCCCATATTCCTCAGAGCAAGGGTTGTAAGTTATGCCCTGGGAGTATATAAGGTTTTTATAGAAAGCGTTGTCGTAGAAACTTCAAAAAGGGTTTATTCGATTGGAAATTGAAATGGCTAGTGTCCTTTTTAATAGTCGAAAGTTTTTGGAGAATAACTAATCTCCCTCTCACGCCCACCATTTCCCCAACCACATACAATCAAAATTTTTGAGATAGCCGTTTTTTTCTACGTAGTTGAAAGTTCTGGAAATTATGTCTTTGTCGATGACAACCCCCCAAAGCTCTCAGGGCAAGGGTTGTATTTTATGCCCTGGAGGCTTATGAGGTTTTTAATAGAAACAGTTGTCGTAAAAAAAAACTTCTAAAGGGGCTGATTCGATTTGAAATTGAAACGGGTAAAGCCCTTTTTCATAGTTGAAGGTGATTGAAGAGCAACTAACCCACCTCTCACGCACCATTTTCCCAAGCAAATCCAATCAAAATTTTAAGATATTCATTTTGTTCAACGTAGTTGAACGTTCTGGAAATTAGGTTTTTGAGGATGACAACCCTCACCCCCCTACAACCCTTAGGGCAAAGGTTGTAAGTTATGCCATGGGGGCATATAATGCTTTTATAGAAAGTTTTGTCGTAGAAACTTCAAAAGGACTCATTTGATTGGAAATTGGAAGGGCTAGTGCCTTTTTAATAGTCGAAAGTGATTGAAGTTAACTAACCCCCTCTCAAACCGACCATTTCCACAAACACATCCAATCAAAATTTTGAGATAGCCGTTTTGTTTAACGTAGTTGAAAGTTCTAGAAATTAGGTCTTTGAGGGTGACAACCCTCTCACAGCCCTCAGGGAAAGGGTTGTAAGTTCTGCCCTGGGGGCATATAAGGTATTTATAGAAAACGTTGTCGCAGAAACTCAAAAAGGGCTCATTCGATTGGAAATTGAAAGGGCTAGTGCCTTTTTTAATTGTTGAAAGTTATTGGAAGGCTTGACATTTTTATAGTAAATATTGATCTGGGTACAATGTATTGTTATTATTATTTTTTTATTTTTTTTGGTTTAGACCAGGGCACTTCGTATCGAAGGAGTTGTCGTAGGAACTTCGAAAAGGGCTAATTTGATTGAAAATAGTAAGGATTAATGCCGTTTTTAATAGTCGAAAGTGATTGGAGGGCAACTAGTCCCCCTCCCACGCCCATCCTCCCCATTGCCCATTATTTTTTAAAGCAAAATGTTGCCTTATGATTAAACCAAAATGCACTGTTTTAATGCTAATTCCCAATAAGGCGTCTCAGCAGTATCCCAAGAATGACTGAGGGTATTATGTTCAAACTTTCGGGGCTACTTCTGCTCTTAAAATTTAACAAAATAAAAATAGCGTAAGTGTATCCAAGCTATCAAAGAAAGTAAACAGATTTTTTTGCGAATGCATCAATTCTTTTTCAGGTCAATTAGAGGAGGTGTAAAACTAAATTAAACACTACTGTTTGTGCCCAGATTTTTAAAAGGATTTATCATAGGCAATCGCGCTGCCTAAGTACAGAACAATGTAAGTTATATCCTGGGGACATATAAGGGTTTTATAGAACGCGTTGTAAAAACTTCAAATAGAGCTCATTCGATTGGAAACTGAAATGGCTAGTGCCCTTTTTAATAGTTGAAAGTGATTGGAAGGCAACTTACACCCCTTCCACGCCCACCATTTCTTCAAACACATCGAATAAAATTTTGAGATAGCCATTTTGTTCCGCGCAGTTTAGAGTTCAGAAAATTTTACCTTTGAGTAGGACACTCCCCCCCACAGTCTTCTGGGCAAGGGTTATAAGTTATGCCCTGGGGGCATATAAGGTTTTTATTGAAATCTTTGTCGTAATAACTTGAAAAAGGGCTCATTCGATTGGAAATTCAAAGGGCTAGTGCCGTTTTTAACAGTCGAAAGTGATTTGAGGGCAACTAACCCCGCTCTCACGCCCACCTTTTCCCCAAACACATCCAATCAAAATTTTTAGATAGCGATTTTATTCAACGTAGTAAGTTTTGGAAATTAGGTCTTTAAGGATGACAACCCTTCCCCCCCCCCCCCCCCCCCCCCACCCCCCCACAGCGCTCAGGACAATGGTTGTAAGTTATGCCCTGGGGGCATATAAGGTTTTTACTGAAAGCTTTGTCGTAGAAACTTCAGAAGGGCTCATTCAATTGGAAATTGAAAGGGCTAGTGCCTTTTTTAATAGTTGAAAGGGATTGGAGAGCGACTAACGCCCCTCTCACGCCCACCATTTTCCCCAGACACATCCAATCAAAATTTTGAGATATCTATTTTGTTCAACGTAGTTGAAAGCTCTGGAAATTAGGTCTTTTAGGATGATAACTCCCTCAGAGCCCTCAGTGCAAAGGCTGTAAGTTATGCCCTGGGGGCATTTAAGGTTTATATAGAAAGTTGTTGTAGAAATTTTAAAAAAGGATTCATTTGATTGGAAATTGAAAATATCCTTTTTATAGTCGAAAGTGAGTGGAGAGTAATTAACCCCCTCTCACGCCCACCATTCCCCCAAAAACATTCAATCAAAGTCTAGAGATAGCCATTCTGTTCAACGTAGTTGAAAGTTCTGGAAATTATGTATTTAAGGATGACAAACCCCCCAGAGCCCCCAGAAGGTTGTAAGCAATTCCCTGGGGGCATATAAGGTTTTTATAGATAGAGTTGTCCTAAAACTTCAAAAGGGGCTCATTCAATGCGAAATTGAGAGGACTAGTGCCCTTTTTAATAGTCCAAAGTGATTGGAGGGTTACTAACCCCCCTCTCACGCCCACTTTTCCTCCAAACACATCCAATCCAAATTTTTCAAATAGCCATTTTGTTCAACGTAGTAGAAAGTTCTGAAAATTATGTCTTTGGGAATTACATCCCCCCCAAGCCTTCAGGGCAAGGATTGTAAGTTATGGCCTGGTGGCATATAAGGTTTTTATCGAAAGTATTGTCGTAGAAACTTCAAAAGGGCTCAATGATTGGAAATTGAAAGGGCTAGTGCCATTTTAATAGTTGAAAGTGATTGGAGAGCGACTATCGCCCCTCTCACGCCCACCATTTGCACAAACACATCCAATCAAAATTTTGAGATAGCCATTTTGTTTAACGTAGTTGAAAGTTTTGGAAATATGTCTTAGAGAATGACAACCACACTAACAGCCCTTAGGGTAAGGGTTGTAATTTATGCCCTGGGGGCATATAAGGTGCTTATAGAAAGCGTTGTCGTTTCAAAAATGGCTCTTTCGATTGAAAACAGAAAGGGCTGATACCCTTTTTAATATTCGAAAGTGATTGGAGGGCAACTAATCCCCCTCCCACGACCACTACCATTTGCCCATTATGTTTAAAAACTAAATGTTGCCTTAATAATTAAATCAAAATGCACTGTGTTAATGCTAATTCCCAATAAGGCTTCTCAGCAGTATCCCAGAACGACTGAGGACATTATGTTCAAACTTTCGGGGCTACATATGCTCTTAAAATTTAACCAAATCAAAATAGCGTAAGTGTATCCAAGCTATCAAAGAATGTAAACAGATTTTTTTTGCGAATCCATCAATTTTTTTCACGTCAACTAGAGGAAGTATGAAACCAAATTAAACCCTACTATTTGTGTCCAGATTTTTAAAAGGGTGTATCATTGGCAATCCCGCTGCCTAAGTAAAGAACGATGTTGGCACAATGTATTATTATTTTTTTCCATACCAGGGCACTTCGTATCGAAGGAGTTGTCGTAGAAACTTCGAAAGGGCTCATTCGATTGGAAATTGGAGTGGCTATTGCCCTTTTTAATTGTTGAAAGTGATTGGAGGGCAAATAGCCCCCCTCACGCCCATCATTCCCCCAAACACATCCAATCAAAATTTTGAGATAGCCATTTTGTTCAGCGTAGTTGATTTCCAGATAGAAAATATGTTTTTGAGGAGGACACTCCCCCAACCCTCGGGGCAAGGGTTTTAATTTATGCCTTGGGCAAAGATGTTGGCACAATGTATTATTTTTTTTTTCCTTTAGAGGAGAGCACTTCGTATCGAAGAAGTTGAAAAACTTCGAAATGGGCTCATTCAGTTAGAAATTGGAGTGGCTTGTGCCATTTTTAATAGTGGAAAGGGATTGGAAGGTGACTAACATCCCTTCAACGCCCACCATTTTCCGAAACACATCCAATAAAAATTTTGAGATAGCCATTTTGTTCAGCTTGGTGATTTCCAGATAGAAATTATGTATATGCCCTGGGGACATATAATTTTTTCATAGAAGGCGTTGTCGTAGAAACTTCAAAAAGGGCTCATTCGATTGGATATTCAAAGGGCTAGCGCCCTTTTTAATTGTTGAAAGTGATTGGAGGGCAACTAACCCCCCTCTTACACCCAATTTTTTCCCAAACACATCCAATCAAAATTTTGAGTTAGCCATTTATTCAACATAGTTTTAAGTTCTGGAAATTAGGTCTTCTAGGATAACAACCCACCCCCTTAGCCCTCAGAGCAAGTGATGTAAGTTATACCCTGGGGGTATATAAGGTGTTTATAGAAACGCGTTGTCGTATTAAATTCAAAAACAGCTCATTCGATTGGAAATTGAAATGGCTAGTGCCCTTTTTAATAGTCGAAAGTGATTGGAAGGCAACTAACACCCCTTCCACGCCCACCATTTCCCAAAACACATCGAATAAAAATTTTGAGGTAGTAATTTTGTTCAATGCAGTTCAAAGTTCAGGAGATTATACCTTTGAGCAGGACACTCCCCCCACAGTCTTCGGGCAAGGGTTATAAGTTATGCCCTGGGGGCATATAAAATTTTTTATTGAAATCTTTGTCGTAAAAACTTGAAAAAGGGCTCATTCTATTGGAAATTCAAAGGGCTTGTGCCGTTTTTAATAGTCGAAAGTGATTTGAGGGCAACTAACCCCGCTCTCACGCCCCCCTTTTCCCCAAACACATCCAATCAAAATTTTTAGATAGCCATTTTATTCAACGTAGTTGAAAGTTTTGGAAATTAGGTCTTTAAGGATGACAACCCCCCCCCCCAAAACCCCAAAGCCCTCAGGGCAATGGCTGTAAATTATGCTCTGGGGGCATATAAGGTTTTTTTTATTGAAAGCGTTGTCGTAGAAACTTCAAAAGGGCTCATTCAATTGGAAATTGTAAGGGCTAGTGCCTTTTTTTAATAGTTGAAAGTGATTGGATAGCGACTAACGCCCCTCTCACACCCACCGTTTTCCTAAACACATCCAATCAAAATTTGGAGATATCTATTTTGTTCAACTTAGTTGAAATTTCTGGAAATTAGATCTTTTAGGATGATAACCCCCTCAGAGCCCTCAGTGCAAAGGTTGTAAGTTATGCCCTAGGGGCATATAAGGTTTATATAGAAATTTGTTGTAGAAATTTCAAAAAGGGTTCATTCGATTGGAAATGAAATTGCCCTTTTTAATAGTCGAAAGTGAGTGGAGAGTAATTAACCCCCCTCTCACGACCACCATTTCCCCAAAAACATTCAATCAAAGTCTAGAGATAGCCATTTTGTTCAACGTAATTGAAAGTTCAGGAAATTATGGATTTAAGGATGACCAACCCCCCAGAGCCCCCAGAAGGTTGTAAGTTTTGCCCTGGGGGCATATAAGGTTTTTATAGATAGAGTTGTCGTAAAACTTCAAAAGGGGCTCATTCAATGCGAAATTGAGAGGGCTAGTGCCCTTTTTAATAGTCCAAAGTTATTGGAGGGTTACTAACCCCCCTCTCACGCCCACTATTCCTCCAAACACATCCAATCAAAATTTTCAGATAGCCATTTTGTTCAACGTAGTAGAAAGTTCTGGAAATTAGGTCTTTGAGAATTAACCCCCCCCCCCAGCCTTCAGGGCAAGGGTTTTAATCTATGCCTGGGCAAAGATGTTGGCACAATGTATTATTTATTTTTTTTTTCCTTTAGAGGAGAGCACTTCGTATCGAAGAAGTTGTCGTAAAAACTTCGAAATGGGCTCATTCAATTAGAAATTGGAGTGGCTTGTGCCAGTTTTAATAGTGGAAAGTGATTGGAAGGTGACTAACATCCCTTCAAACGCCCACCATTTTCAAAACACATCCAATAAAAATTTTGAGATAGCCATTTTGTTCAGCTTGGTTGATTTCCAGATAGAAATTATGTATATGCCCTGGGGACATATAATTTTTTCATAGAAGGCGTTGTCGTAGAAACTTCAAAAAGGGCTCATTCGATTGGATATTCAAAGGGCTAGCGCCCTTTTTAATAGTTGAAAGTGATTGGAGGGCAACTAACCCCCCTCTTACACCCAATTTTTTCCCAAACACATCCAATCAAAATTTTGAGTTAGCCATTTTATTCAACATAGTTTTAAGCTCTGAAATTAGGTCTTCTAGGATGACAACCCACCCCCCTTAGCCCTCAGAGCAAGTGATGTAAGGTATACCCTGGGGGTATATAAGGTGTTTATAGAACGCGTTGTCATATTAAATTCAAAAAACAGCTCATTCGATTGGAAATTGAAATGGCTAGTGCCCTTTTTAATAGTCGAAAGTGATTGGAAGGCAACTAACACCCCTTCCACGCCCACCATTTCCAAAACACATCGAATAAAAATTTTGAGGTAGTAATTTTGTTCAACGCAGTTCAAAGTTCAGGAGATTATACCTTTGAGCAGGACACTCCCCCCACAGTCTTCGGGGCAAGGGTTATAAGTTATGCCCTGGGGGCATATAAAATTTTTATTGAAATCTTTGTCGTAAAAACTTGAAAAAGGGCTCATTCTATTGGAAATTCAAAGGGCTTGTGCCGTTTTAATAGTCGAAAGTGATTTGAGGGCAACTAACCCCGCTCTCACGCCCACCTTTTCCCCAAACACATCCAATCAAAATTTTTAGATAGCCATTTTATTCAACGTAGTTGAAAGTTTTGGAAATTCGGTTTTTAAGGGTGACAACCCCCCCCCCCAAACCCCCACAGCCGTCAGGGCAATGGCTGTAAATTATGCTCTGGGGGGCATATAAGGTTTTTTTTATTGAAAGCGTTGTCGTAGAAACTTCAAAAGGGCTCATTCAATTGGAAATTGTAAGGGCTAGTGCCTTTTTTAATAGTTGAAAGTGATTGGATAGCGACTAACGCCCCTCTCACACCCACCGTTTTCCTAAACACATCCAATCAAAATTTGGAGATATCTATTTTGTTCAACTTAGTTGAAATTTCTGGAAATTAGATCTTTTAGGATGATAACCCCCTCAGAGCCCTCAGTGCAAAGGTTGTAAGTTATGCCCTAGGGGCATATAAGGTTTATATAGAAAGTTGTTGTACTCTAGAAATTTCAAAAAGGGTTCATTCGATTGAAAATTGAAATTGCCCTTTTTAATAGTCGAAAGTGAGTGGAGAGTAATTAACCCCCCTCTCACGCCCACCATTTCCCCAAAAACATTCAATCAAAGTCTAGAGATAGCCATTTTGTTCAACGTAATTGAAAGTTCAGGAAATTATGGATTTAAGGATGACCAACCCCCCAGAGCCCCCAGAAGGTTGTAAGTTTTGCCCTGGGGGCATATAAGGTTTTTATAGATAGAGTTGTAGTAAAAAACTTCAAAAGGGGCTCATTCAATGCGAAATTGAGAGGGATAGTGCCCTTTTTAATAGTCCAAAGTTATTGGAGGGTTACTAACCCCCCTCTCACGCCCACTATTCCTCCAAACACATCCAATCAAAATTTTCAGATAACCATTTTGTTCAACGTAGTAGAAAGTTCTGGAAATTAGGTCTTTGAGAATTACACCCCCCCCCCCCAGCCTTCAGGGCAAGGGTTGTAAGTTATAGCCCAGGGCATATAAGATTTTATTGAAAATGTTGTCGTAGAAACTTCAAAAGGGCTCAATTGATTTGAAATTGAAAGGACTAGTGCCATTTTTAATATTTGAAAGTGATTGGAGAGCGACTAACGTCCCTCTCACGCCCACCATTTCCGCAAAACACATCCAATCAGAATTTTGTGATAGCCATTTTGTTTAACGTAGTTGAAATTTCCGGAAATTATGTCTTAGAGGGTGACAACCACCCTAACGGCCCTTAGGGTAAGGGTTGTAATTTATGCCCTGGGGGCATATAAGGTGTTTATAGAAAGCGTTGTCGTTTCAAAAAGGGCTCATTCGATGGGAAATTGAAAGGCCTAGTGCCCTTTTTAATAGTCGAAAGTACCCTTTTTATAGTAAAGATCGACGTTGGTATAATGTATTATTTTTTGTGTGTTGTTGTTGTTTAGACCAGGGCACTTCGTATCGAAGGAGTTGTCGTGGGAACTTCAAAAAGTGCTCATTCGATTGAAAATAGAAAGGGCTGATGCCCTTTTTAATAGTCGAAAGTCATTGGAGGGCAACGAATCCCCCTCCCACGCCCACTCTCCTATTTGCCCATTATGTTTAAAAACTAAATGTTGCCTTAATAATTAAATCAAAATGCACGTGTTAATACTAATTCCCAATAAGGCATCTCAAGAACGTCCCAAGAACGACTGAGGGTAATATGTTAAAACTTTTGGGGCTATTTCTGCACTTAAAATTTAACCAAATCAAAATAGCGTAAGTGTATCCAAGCTATCAAAGAAAGTAAACAGATTGTTTTGCTAATGGTATCAAGTTTTCCATTTCAGGTCAACTAGAGGAGGTATGAAACTAAATTGAACACTACTATTTGTGTCCAGATTTTTAAAAGGGTGTATGTTGTTAAAAATTGCTGAAAATTATTCTTCAGCATACAAATAGCAGGCCAAACTATAAAGTCTTAAAAAAAAAACGAAAAGATTTAAACTATTATTTTCTTTTTACCCTGAAAAGACTATGTCAATATTAAATGAACAGAAATTAATTAAAAAACTGTTTCCACAAAATCTGTTTTCAAAGAAAATTAAAGAACTCCATTAAACAAAAAATTAGCAAAATAAAATCAAATAATCTACCAAGCGTGAAACTACCACAAATCATCATCGATAAATAAATGAAACCCAAAACGAAAAGAAATTACAATAAATAACAGAGTCAAATTCAAAACGAGCAGAAATTAACATAAGTTGGGCTCAAATCCCCTGTGCCTTCCCAAGGCCAGAACGAAATTTGCCCTTTTATAAAAGTAAAAACGTTTATATTTTTTTCAGTAAAGTGCAAATTATTTTCTGGCCTTGGGAAGCCATAGATTCGGTTATTTATTGTAATTTCTGTTCGTTTTCGG
Organism: Artemia sinica; assembly: GCA_027921565.1. Taxonomy (NCBI): domain Eukaryota; kingdom Metazoa; phylum Arthropoda; class Branchiopoda; order Anostraca; family Artemiidae; genus Artemia; species Artemia sinica. The sequence goes on along the minus strand of CM051257.1, from coordinate 70,805,402 downwards.
TTTCATTTATTTATCGATGCTGATTTGTGGTAATTTCACGCTTGGTAGATTATTTGATTTTATTTTTTTCTCATTTTTGGTTTAATGGAGTTCTTTACTTTTCTTTGAAAAACTGATTTTGTGGAAAAAAGTTTTTTCTAATTAATCAAAAGAAACCTTCCCTGAAAGCTTCCACTTATTACCGTATTCCACTCCTGAGATGCTGCATCTGTGCAGTTTTGACAGTCTGGATGCGCTCAGACTCCCTTGATTTAGTTCCATGGTAAAAGTAGCTGTATTTGCCATTCCGCATCTGTATACCTCCAAACATTACGGCTTGAGTAGTGCCATAGTACTATTTATAATAGTAACAATAGTAGTAGGAGTAGGATTAGTAGTAGTATTAGTAGTAACAGTAACTGTAGCAGTACTAGTAAGCAAATAGTTCCTTTTGGTTAGTTTAACATCCCGCTCAACATACCCTGAGATATTCAACTTAATGATCTAAGCCGTTCCTGAATTATTGCTGAAACGCCTTCTTGACAAACTGCATGTACATAGTGTGCTTTGATTTACTGTAGTCCAAAATACCATACAACATTCCCCGAAATTTCCGTCTTAATGCCCTTAGCCTCAGTAGAAGTAGTAGGTGTACTATTATTAGTAGTAATAGATTGTTCATGGTACCTTTTGGCTAATAAAACATCCCCCTTAACATGCCCTGAAAGTTTTAGCTTAATACCTTAAGCTGTTCCTGGGATATTGCTGATACGTCCTTTTAACAACTTGCATGCACATAGTGCGTTTTGATTCAATTCAACATCCCCCTCAACATTCCCTTAAATTTTCATCTTAGTACCCTTAGTCTTAGTATGACTAGTACAAGTGGCAGCAGCAGTACTGGTAATAGTACTGCTAGCAGCACAATGCACAAAGAGCCTTTTCGTTATTTTAACATCCCCTCAACATTCTTTTAGCCTTAATTCTCTTAATTTCCCTAGCCTTTTTGGAGATCCAGGATCAAACATGTTCATCTCTCCCAATAACAACATACCCTACCACCCCTCCCCCTCAAAAAAACTGTTCTTCTGACTCGTAAAAACGTAAAAAAAAAAAAATGAATGTAAACAAATTTTTGTAAATAACTGAGATAAACTCAGAATGAGCAGAAACTAAGAGGAGTGGGGCTGACTCCCCTTCATTTTCATTCCTTCTAAAAACCAGAACAAATCGTAACTGTAAACAATGGGCATATTGCGTAACTTACAGCCTTTGGTCCATGGGCTGTTGAGGGTCATGCCCTCCCTAAAGGCGTAATTGTTGGACCTTTCAACTATGCTGAACAAAACGATTATCTCAAATTTTTATCAGATGTCTTTAGGGAGACGGCAGCATAAAGGGGCGTGGGAGTGGGGCTGGTTGCCTTCTAATCACTTTCTACACTTTATAAGCGTACTAGAACATTCAATTTCCAATCGAATGAGCCCCCACCAAAGTTTTTTCTACATTCATTCCATACAAAGTGACTTGATAAAAAAAGAATAATAATAATAATAATTTGAGCTCATTGCGATTTTTACTTAAGCATCGTTATTGCGCTGCCTATGATTTTCTGACGTTTTCATACTTCTGAGGTAATCGCCAAAGCCGCTTTCTAAGCTGTTCTCAGAAGGACGATGAGCAAGACAATGCATAGAAAGATGCAAAAATTTGCAAAACGAATCACATTATGCACATTTTTTTTTTTTAATATAACTTTGAACATGAAAATAATTCGAAGCGAAAAAAAATTCAAGTTGCTGATTTTTTAGAGATTGATATTGTTATATATTAAATATTGAGTTTATTTTTATTAGTTCTTTCCATTCATCTTGATTATTACAAATACTCATGTTTATTTGTCGTCGGTGTTTTAAAAACAAATCACACTGTTCATATTTTTATTAGTTCTTTCCATTCATCTTGATTATTACAAATACTCATGTTTATTTGTCGTCGGTGTTTTAAAAACAAATCACACTGTTCAAAATACAAATTGTTTTCAATAAACACAAATGACGTAATAGACTTAGAACTTTTACGGTTAGGGCAGGGGAAAATGGGCAGTAGCCAAACATGCTTGAAGCAAATTTTGTTCGTTTTTAGTTTAACCTGAATTATCCAATTTATTTTTATTTGTTGTAAGATATTATTTATTCATCTATATTAGCATCTCTAATTTGTACGTTTGACATAATCATTTATTTTAATTTCTGTTTGTGTTGGGTTTCATTCATTCTTTAATAGTAATTTCTAGTGGTTATGAGCTTCAATCATTATAGAACTTCATTTCTGCTGGTTTTATGTTTGAAATGGCACATTACTTTTCTTTAAAAATATATTCATTGGAATTTTTAAAGTAACTAATTTAAATGGTGTTCCTTTCTTTTAAAATTCTCTCAATTTTTTTTTTTTTTAGGAATCTATTCGCCGAGACTCTTTTGCTGATGAAGACGATCTAATGGCTCCTTTGGCGATCATCAATCAAACATCTCTAGCTGGTAAGCTTATAGGCTTTTATAGCTTAAGATAACAGTTGAAAAACTGCTATCTAACTACTTCTATTTATTCTTGAACAATTTATACGGTCTTGGCTATTTTTCTTTGACGGTAATAGATCTCTACTAAGTATTTATTATGTGAATTAACTAGAATCTGAATATAAGGCTTAACAATTAGGACATGTAAGTTGGAGCATTGTATAATCATATTATTTATTTTTAAAACTTCATTTTTAAAGAATATTTTGAATATTAAATTGAGTTTTTTGTAATGATTGTTACGGTTGCCCTGAGTTGCATGACATTGTTTATTTTAGCTCTTTTTTTTGCTAACCAACATACAAGGCACATGTTTGATCCAAGTAGAGGATTAACCCTCTGTTTCCAAGCTCAAATTTTACGAAATCCAGATGAGAAGAAAATTTAACTTCCAGGGGACGTAGGGGCATCAGTTGGGAGATCAGGGGGCAACTAGATTTCCTTCTCCCCTCCCCCAGATTTGGGAAAACTCCTATTATTGATATTTTCATCGAAAAATGTTTTTTCGTATTTTAATTGACAAAGTTAAAAAAAAATTGACCCCTCCCCCCTATATTTTGAAAAATAGTTTTTTTCCCTTATCCTACATGTTTTTGACTTGGTACTCCTGTTTATTTCCAATCTAGTTCCTGTTTTGAGCTGAAAGTGTTTCTCTAAAAATGTGCTATGTGGTAATATGAACCAAATTAAAATTCTTCATTTCTTCTATCTATTCGTGTTTCTCTTATTTTCTTATTTAAAAGCCTAAGTTGTTTGGAATAGCAAAAGGGTCAGTTTTAAGTCTAAATCTTTATACTAATTTGTAGCTGTTGTGGCTCCACTTGGTGGGGAAGGCAGGGGACAGTGGTGTCAATCCATGAAAATCGGGTGTTAACTTTTTTTAATCTAGGGTGAGGGCCACTTTGCTTATATTTCAATGGAAATATCAAATAGCGTTCTTCTTATGAAAATACCAGAAAACGTATTTTTCTGCGAAAATCCCAAATAAGGGTAATTTTCAAAGAAAATACTAATAAGAGGTATTTTCCTAAATATAGGGTTTGGGGCAACATAATCTAGGAGGCAAATTCAACCATCCAGCCAATTGTTGCCACTGTCAGGGGAGGATTACCCACTAGAATTTTTACCCACTCAGTCTCCCCCTCAGATTTCAACAAAACTTTTTTTTTATTTTCATTAGTAAATACTTTTTTTTAGTGTTTTCATTGAAAAAATTGAAAAAATAAAATTACCCTCCTAATTTTTCAAAAAGAAATTTTGCCCCCATCCCGATATTTTTCCAAATTGATGCCACCGGTAGCTGTGGAAGGGAAGTTTTTAAATTAAAACCATGACGTCAGTCCAAGTCAAGTTTTGTGGATTTTCTTTCAATGAGTGTTTTGATCGAAAAGTGAAAATTTTGTCCGTAAAAAATATGCCATAGCCAAAAATTTATCAACGCCAGAAATTCAGTCAAAATAATCCTAGGTTACATAGGATTTAGCTTATAAAAACGTGTACTAAATTTTACTTGATCCGCAAGACTCCCTTGGGGAATTCAGGGGGGGGGGATGCCTAAGCACTAACCCACACAAACTCAGTATAATTTCATTTAGCTTTAAGGATGAAGAATATTTTAAATGTTTTTCGAAATATTCTAATATAAATTTTGTGGCTTCTTAGATTTAAAAGGGGGTTTGACTCGTTAAAAAAATACTTAAAAGGTCTAATTGAAATCTTAGAAGCAGTCAAACTGTTTTTAATTAATTTGAAATTTTCGAATGCTTTTTACATATCTGGCTGGAGGTTTTTGAAAAAAAAGTTTTACGGTCAGAACATGGTTCATTTTGTCAAAAAATTCAAAATGACAACAGTTGTTACTATACGAAATCTGGAAGCTCCTTACTGCTTCTACAGAAAAGAGGGGTCTTACCACCACTCAGATTTGAAATTCAAAAATGAAAGAATGTGTTACCATACGCAATCTGGAAGTTGAATACTGCTTCCATGTGAAAGAGGAGTCTTTCCATCCTATAATTATTGTTCTAATCCTTTTCCCCAAGGATAAACAACATCCCTGAAAACACCAGCGCACAAAGCTTGGGAAAAAAAACTCCTCACGCCTTAACTTCTTTAGTGTTTTACTTTGAAAGACGACGCGAGTAGAACTAGAAAGTATACCAAATACTGTTTGGTTTATTTCAATAGTAGTAGTAGTAGTAGTAGTAGTAGTAATAGTGGTGGTAGTTGTAGTAGTAGTAGTGGTAGTAGTAATAGTCTTAGTAGTAGTAGTAGTAGTAGTAGTAGTAGTAGTAATAGTAGTAGGGGTTGTAGTAGTAGAAGCAGTAGTAGTAGTAGTCGTAGTAGTAGCTATAGTAGTAGTAGTAGTAGCAGTAGTAGTAGTAGTTGTAGTATGCACATATTGTATTTTGGTCAGTTGAAAATCCTGAAAAAAAAATAGTAATAGCGATGGATTCTCAAGGTACTTGTAAATGGATCAGTCGTGTTAAAAATTTTATTCTTTTTTAGCACTTGGTGGACAGTTTGGGGACCCTTTAGTACCTGAGCTTACATGCATTTCTGAAGAGGGTATTGCCGATATGGATATTCCAGAGCACCTTTTTGATGAATTTGACTTTGAAATGAATATTGATCCAGATGACGAAATCTCATCCTGTGACAAGGTAAAAAAAAAAACACTAAATCCACAAAAAAAATTAAAGCATTTTTGTCCAAAAAAGGGGCCTGAGATGGGGTATTTTTTTCAGAACAGTTTAAAAACTTGTTTCCGTAAATCCCTATGTTAAAGGGACCCGAATACGCCAAAAAAAAAATCGGAGAAACACTTGCTTTGGCTAAAAACGGGCCGAATAGTGTTTTTTTTTCCGAATGGCTAGAAAATTATATCCTTCAGATCTAGCAGCTCAGATACACAAAAAATGGAAAAATGAATTAGTTCATTTGGAAATGAGGCTCATAAAAGCCTTAAAAATTATTTTCTTTCTGAGTTACTTCAATCACCCAGGGATCCTGCCTCTAATTTAAAAAAATGGCTTTTTTAATTGTTATTCTTAGCGGCTATCAGACAGAAAAAAAAATATATTTTTTACAAAAAATATTTGAAAGGCTGTTATAAACTTTACCCTTTTACGCTAAAATTTGATTTTTCCATCACAATAATTTGAATTTGAAAAATCGTTTTCAGTAAACAGATGAAGCTTATACCATAAGAGAAAAATCATAAGCTTCCTTTTCCAAAGCATCAACACTCCTATAGCCCGCTTAGTCCGTATATAGTTCAAGTTGTTCCAAATGAAGGTAAAAGAGGAACGCATCAACACTCCTATTGCCCACTTAGTCCGTATATAGTTCAAGTTGTTTCAGATGAAGGTAAAACAGGAACGCCTCAATACTCCTATTGCCCGCTTAATCCGTATATAGTTCAAATTGTTCCAAATGAAGGTAAAAGAGGAACGCATCAACACTCCTATTGCCCGCTTAGTCCGTATATAGTTCAAGTTGTTCCAAATGAAGGTAAAAGAGGAACGCATCAATACTCCTATTGCTCGCTTAGTCCGTATATAGTCCGTAGTTCAATTTGTTCAAAATGAAGGTAAAAGAGGAACGCATCAACACTCCTATTGCCCGCTTAGTCCGTATATAGTTCAAGTTGTTCCAAATGAAGGTAAAAGAGGAGCGCATCGACACTCCTATTGCCCGCTTAGTCCGTAAATAGTTCAAGTTGTTCCGAATGAAGGTCAAAGAGGAACGCATCAACTCTCCTATTGCCCGCTTATGAGTAGTCCGTATATATTTCAAGTTGTTCCAAATGAAGGTAAAAGAGGAACGCATCAATACTCCTATTGCCCGCTTAGTCCGTATATAGTTCAAGTTGTTCCAAATGAAAGTAAAAGAGGAACGCATCAACACTCCTATTGCCTGCTTAGTCCGTATATAGTGCAAGTTGTTCCAAATGAAGATAAAAGAGGAACGCATCAATACTCCTATTGCCCACTTAGTCCGCATATAGTTAGTCCGCATATAGCTTATACCATAAGATAAAAATTATAAGCTTCCTTTTCCAAAGCAACAACACTCCTATCGCCCGTTTAGTCCGCATATAGTTCAAGTTGTTCCAAATGAAAGTAAAAGAGGAACGCATCAACACTCCTATTGCCTGCTTAGTCCGTATATAGTGCAAGTTGTTCCAAATGAAGATAAAAGAGGAACGCATCAATACTCCTATTGCCCGCTTAGTCCGTAAATAGTTCAAGTTGTTCGAAATGAAGGTAAAAGAGGAACGCATCAACACTCCTATTGCCCGCTTAGTCCGTATATAGTTCAAGTTGTTCCAAATGAAAGTAAAAGAGGAACGCATCAACACTCCTATTGCCTGCTTAGTCCGTATATAGTGCAAGTTGTTCCAAATGAAGATAAAAGAGGAACGCATCAATACTCCTATTGCCTGCTTAGTCCGTATATAGTTCAAGTTGTTCCAAATGAAAGTAAAAGAGGAACGCATCAACACTCCTATTGCCTGCTTAGTCCGTCTATAGTGCAAGTTGTTCCAAATGAAGATAAAAGAGGAACGCATCAATACTCCTATTGCCCGCTTAGTCCGTAAATAGTTCAAGTTGTTCCAAATGAAGGTAAAAAAGGAACGCATCAACACTCCTATTGCCTGCTTAGTCCGTATATAGTGCAAGTTGTTCCAAATGAAGATAAAAGAGGAATGCATCAATACTCCTATTGCCCGCTTAGTCCGCATATAGTTAGTCCGCATGTAGCTTATACCATAAGATAAAAATTATAAGCTTCCTTTTCCAAAGCAACAACACTCCTATCGCCCGCTTAGTCCGCATATAGTTCAAGTTGTTCCAAATGAAGGTAAAAGAGGAGCGCATCAACACTCCTATTGCCCGCTTAGTCCGTATATTGGTCAAGTTGTTCCAAATGAAGGTAAAAGAGGAACGCATCAAAACTTCTATTGCCCGCTTAGTCCGTATATAGTTCAAGTTGTTCCAAATGAAGGTAAAAGAGGAGCGCATCAACACTCCTATTGCCCGCTTAGTCCGTAAATAGTTCAAGTTGTTCCGAATGAAGGTCAAAGAGGAACGCATCAACTCTCCTATTGCCCGCTTAGTCCGTATATATTTCAAGTTGTTCCAAATGAAGGTAAAAGAGGAACGCATCAATACTCCTATTGCCCGCTTAGTCCGTATATAGTTCAAGTTGTTCCAAATGAAAGTAAAAGAGGAACGCATCAACACTCCTATTGCCTGCTTAGTCCGTATATAGTTCAAGTTGTTCCAAATGAAGATAAAAGAGGAACGCATCAATACTCCTATTGCTCACTTAGTCCGCATATAGTTAGTCCGCATATAGCTTATACCATAAGATAAAAATTATAAGCTTCCTTTTCCAAAGCAACAACACTCCTATCGCCCGCTTAGTCCGCATATAGTTCAAGTTGTTCCAAATTAAAGTAAAAGAGGAACGCATCAACACTCCTATTGCCTGCTTAGTCCGTATATATTGCAAGTTGTTCCAAATGAAGATAAAAGAGGAACGCATCAATACTCCTATTGCCCTTAGTCCGTAAATAGTTCAAGTTGTTCCAAATGAAGGTAAAAGAGGAACGCATCAACACTCCTATTGCCCGCTTAGTCCGTATATAGTTCAAGTTGTTCCAAATGAAAGTAAAAGAGGAACGCATCAACACTCCTATTGCCTGCTTAGTCCGTATATAGTGCAAGTTGTTCCAAATGAAGATAAAAGAGGAACGCATCAATACTCCTATTGCCCACTTAGTCCGCATATAGTTAGTTCGCATATAGCTTATACCATAAGATAAAAATTATAAGCTTCCTTTTCCAAAGCAACAACACTCCTATCGCCCGCTTAGTCCGCATATAGTTCAAGTTGTTCCAAATGAAAGTAAAAGAGGAACGCATCAACACTCCTATTGCCTGCTTAGTCCGCATATATTGCAAGTTGTTCCAAATGAAGATAAAAGAGGAACGCATCAATACTCCTATTGCCCGCTTAGTCCGTAAATAGTTCAAGTTGTTCCAAATGAAGTAAAAGAGGAACGCATCAACACTCCTATTGCCCGCTTAGTCCGTATATAGTTCAGGTTGTTCCAAATGAAAGTAAAAGAGGAACGCATCAACACTCCTGTTGCCTGCTTAGTCCGTATATAGTGCAAGTTGTTTCAAACGAAGATAAAAGAGGAACGCATCAATACTCCTATTGCCCACTTAGTCCGCATATAGTTAGTTCGCATATAGCTTATACCATAAGATAAAAATTATAAGCTTCCTTTTCCAAAGCAACTAACACTCCTATCGCCCGCCTAGTCCGCATATAGTTCAAGTTGTTCCCAAATGAAAGTAAAAGAGGAACGCATCAACACTCCTATTGCCTGCTTAGTCCGTATATAGTGCAAGTTGTTCCAAATGAAGATAAAAGAGGAACGCATCAATACTCCTATTGCCCGCTTAGTCCGTAAATAGTTCAAGTTGTTCCAAATGAAGGTAAAAGAGGAATGCATCAACACTCCTATTGCCCGCTTAGTCCGTATAAAGTTCAAGTTGTTCCAAATGAAAGTAAAAAGAGGAACACATCAACACTCCTATTGCCTGCTTAGTCCGTCTATAGTGCAAGTTGTTCCAAATGAAGATAAAAGAGGAACGCATCAATACTCCTATTGCCCGCTTAGTCCGTAAATAGTTCAAGTTGTTCCAAATGAAGGTAAAAAAGGGAACGCATCAACACTCCTATTGCCTGCTTAGTCCGTATATAGTGCAAGTTGTTCCAAATGAAGATAAAAGAGGAATGCATCAATACTCCTATTGCCCGCTTAGTCCGCATATAGTTGGTCCGCATGTAGCTTATACCATAAGATAAAAATTATAAGCTTCCTTTTCCAAAGCAACAACACTCCTATCGCCCGCTTAGTCCGCATATAGTTCAAGTTGTTCCAAATGAAGGTAAAAGAGGAGCGCATCAACACTCCTATTGCCCGCTTAGTCCGTATATTGGTCAAGTTGTTCCAAATGAAGGTAAAAGAGAAACGCATCAAAACTTCTATTGCCCGCTTAGTCCGTATATAGTTCAAGTTGTTCCAAATGAAGGTAAAAGAGGAGCGCATCAACACTCCTATTGCCCGCTTAGTCCGTAAATAGTTCAAGTTGTTCCGAATGAAGGTCAAAGAGGAACGCATCAACTCTCCTATTGCCCGCTTAGTCCGTATATATTTCAAGTTGTTCCAAATGAAGGTAAAAGAGGAACGCATCAATACTCCTATTGCCCGCTTAGTCCGTATATAGTTCAAGTTGTTCCAAATGAAAGTAAAAGAGGAACGCATCAACACTCCTATTGCCTGCTTAGTCCGTATATAGTTCAAGTTGTTCCAAATGAAGATAAAAGAGGAACGCATCAATACTCCTATTGCTCACTTAGTCCGCATATAGTTAGTCCGCATATAGCTTATACCATAAGATAAAAATTATAAGCTTCCTTTTCCAAAGCAACAACACTCCTATCGCCCGCTTAGTCCGCATATAGTTCAAGTTGTTCCAAATTAAAGTAAAAGAGGAACGCATCAACACTCCTATTGCCTGCTTAGTCCGTATATATTGCAAGTTGTTCCAAATGAAGATAAAAGAGGAACGCATCAACACTCCTATTGCCTGCTTAGTCCGTATATAGTGCAAGTTGTTCCAAATGAAGATAAAAGAGGAACGCATCAATACTCCTATTGCCCACTTAGTCCGCATATAGTTAGTTCGCATATAGCTTATACCATAAGATAAAAATTATAAGCTTCCTTTTCCAAAGCAACAACACTCCTATCGCCCGCTTAGTCCGCATATAGTTCAAGTTGTTCCAAATGAAAGTAAAAGAGGAACGCATCAACACTCCTATTGCCTGCTTAGTCCGCATATATTGCAAGTTGTTCCAAATGAAGATAAAAGAGGAACGCATCAATACTCCTATTGCCCGCTTAGTCCGTAAATAGTTCAAGTTGTTCCAAATGAAGGTAAAAGAGGAACGCATCAACACTCCTATTGCCCGCTTAGTCCGTATATAGTTCAAGTTGTTCCAAATGAAAGTAAAAGAGGAACGCATCAACACTCCTGTTGCCTGCTTAGTCCGTATATAGTGCAAGTTGTTTCAAACGAAGATAAAAGAGGAACGCATCAATACTCCTATTGCCCACTTAGTCCGCATATAGTTAGTTCGCATATAGCTTATACCATAAGATAAAAATTATAAGCTTCCTTTTCCAAAGCAACTAACACTCCTATCGCCCGCCTAGTCCGCATATAGTTCAAGTTGTTCCAAATGAAAGTAAAAGAGGAACGCATCAACACTCCTATTGCCTGCTTAGTCCGTATATAGTGCAAGTTGTTCCAAATGAAGATAAAAGAGGAACGCATCAATACTCCTATTGCCCGCTTAGTCCGTAAATAGTTCAAGTTGTTCCAAATGAAGGTAAAAGAGGAATGCATCAACACTCCTATTGCCCGCTTAGTCCGTATAAAGTTCAAGTTGTTCCAAATGAAAGTAAAAGAGGAACGCATCAACACTCCTATTGCCTGCTTAGTCCGTCTATAGTGCAAGTTGTTCCAAATGAAGATAAAAGAGAGGAACGCATCAATACTCCTATTGCCCGCTTAGTCCGTAAATAGTTCAAGTTGTTCCAAATGAAGGTAAAAAAGGAACGCATCAACACTCCTATTGCCTGCTTAGTCCGTATATAGTGCAAGTTGTTCTAAATGAAGATAAAAGAGGAATGCATCAATACTCCTATTGCCCACTTAGTCCGCATATAGTTAGTCCGCATGTAGCTTATACCATAAGATAAAAATTATAAGCTTCCTTTTCCAAAGCAACAACACTCCTATCGCCCGCTTAGTCTGCATATAGTTCAAGTTGTTCCAAATGAAGGTAAAAGAGGAGCGGATCAACACTCCTATTGCCCGCTTAGTCCGTATATTGGTCAAGTTGTTCCAAATGAAGGTAAAAGAGGAACGCATCAAAACTTCTATTGCCCGCTTAGTCCGTATATAGTTCAAGTTGTTCCAAATGAAGGTAAAAGAGGAACGCATCAACACTCCTATTACCCGTTTAGTCCGTATATAGTTCAAGTTGTTCCAAATGAAGGTAAAAGAGGCTTGAGAATGTTTTCCCTCACATCGAAATGGCGTACCTCCCATGGAAAATTTGAAAATTTTGGCATGGAACTGTAGTTTTTGCAGCTTTGGACAAGGAGCGTAACGGACAAAATGTATTTTTCGAAATCCAGGCTGTTCCAACGACTGTTCCAAAAGGCAAATATTTTTCAATGGAAAAAAAATCAAAATTTAAAGGGGTAAAAAAATATATGGGGCAACTGCCTGCCGCCAATTCCCTCCCAATTGACGCCCCTATTTAGGACTCCTCCTCCATCCGAAATAAATTGAAGGAACCCCCTCCCCTTATTAGTTGGTGGGGAACTTTGTAATTCAGTAGAAACGTCAGTATCTTATCTTATTAAGATAATATACTAACGATTTATTTATTTGATTTATTAAAGATTTATTTGACGAATAAAGATTGATTTATTTGTAAATTTTTCACGAAAATGACACTATAAGTTTCTGTGAAAATCGGCATAAGGCCAAGATAATTACCATAGAATAGCCAAAACTAGACAAGGAGTAATTAGTTCATATGTCCCCCATGTAAGATACTATTCCAGTTAATGAAAATACAAATTAGCTGTATTTAAAAAGAAAAAAATAAAATTAAGCAAATGGCAGTATATTACCAATTAGGACTCATCAGAAGCATACCACTAACCTGGTTTTCAGAAAATTCTATCTGGATGACGACAAACATGGTGTTCACCAAAGCAAGCACGAGGGGAGGCCCAATAAATTAAATTTGATAATTGGGAATAAGATCCTTGATGCCGTGCAAGATGGAAAAGCCTGATTCCTGCCGCAAGCACAAGTAAGTACAAGCTCATTCTGAAAACCGAGATGATTTAAGAAATATGGTAATAATTAATTATTGCACTAAAACCAATGACAAAGAAGCCCTTTGATTAGGCAACGATGGAGCACCTGTTTTTTTTTTTTTCTGAGGGCCGTGTCAATCTGCCATATTCCCCATAATTGGGTGGTTCTATAGCCCCAAGCTTTATGTGAATTTCAATTTAAATCATAATTCAGGAAAAGAAGTTTAGATTAAGAATGACACTTGGAATATTTGAGTTAAAAGCTCCAAGAAGAGGTGGAGGTAAAGAATAGGAATACCACCTAAATAGTGACGTGATTCAAAGCAATTGAGCGTTTTCAACATTTTCATCTTTATAAGGGAGCTAAAAATAAAGTTTTGAACTTTTTGTGGGAGCAGCACATATTTAAAGATTTGATGTGAAGTTTAATTTAAATTAGGTTTTGGAAAAGACAGTTCAGATTAAAAATGACACTGAGAATATTCGAGTTAGAGGTTCCAAAAAGAAATGGAGGTATTGAACAGGAATATCACCTAAATAGGTGCCGTGATTTAAAGCAATTGACCGTTTTCAACATTTTCACCTTTATAAGGGAGCTTAAAATAAAGTTTAGAATTTTTTGCGGGAGCAGCACATGTTTAAAATATTTGATGTGAAGTTTATATAAATTAGGTTTTGGAAAAGACAGTTTAGATTAAAAATGACACTGAGAATATTCGGGTTAGAGGTTCCAAAAAGAAATGGAGGTATTGAACAGGAATATCACCTAAATAGGTGCCGTGATTTAAAGCAATTGACCATTTTCAACGTTTTCACCTTTTTAAGGGAGCTAGAAATAAGGTTTTGAATCTTTTCGTGGGAACAGCCCATGCTTAAAGATTTGATATGAAGTTTCATAAAAATTGTATTTTTCGAAAAGACAGTTTAGATTAATAATGACGCTGAAAATATTCGAGTTTTTGGCTCCAGGGAGAGGTGGAAGTATTGAATGAGATTATCACCTAAATGGTGCCAGGATTCAAAGCAATTGACCGTTTTCAACATTTTCACCTTTATAAGGCTGCTAAAAAAAAAGGTTTTGAACATTTTTCCGGGAACAGCACATGTTTAAAGATTTGATGTGAAGTTTAATATGAATTAGATTTTGGAAAAGACAGTTTAGATTAATAATGACGCTGAGAATATTCATGTTAGAGGGTCCAACAAGAGGTGGAGATATTGAGTAGGAATATAACCTAAATAGGTACCGCGATTTAAAGCAATTGATCGTTTTCAATATTTTCACCTTTATAAGGGAGCTAAAAATAAGGTTTTGAATCTTTTTGTGGGAACAGCCCATGTCTAAAGATTTGATGTGAAGTTTAATGTAGATTAGATTTATGGAAAATACAGTTTAGATTAATAAGAGATGGTGAGATGGTTTGGGGTCTCCACTCTGTCATAGGTTCCTTTCTCCGTCCCTGTATCCGACAGAGAAATATTTGCTTGCGTGGCCTCATAGTGGCATCAAGGTGGGCCTTTCACTAGTTTTCTTAACCAAAATGAAACTGCTATCGGCGCTGCAGGGTGACCTTGAGGAGTTGTGCCCTTTGATAAAATTATAGCTTAATACACGACACAATATTTGCACTGAATTTTGATTAATTGATAGTTCTTCTGAGTTTGGTTTGTTTTGGTGAGCTTTTTTGGCTGAAAAATTTATTCCTAGCTAATTTATCTATTATTGGTTACCTTCCCCTTTCATAATATTTATTGGTAGAATATAAACTGAGTCGAAGGTTGTCTGTTTAGGATTTTGACTTTTACTGATAGAAGAGCGTCGCCAAGTGTGGGAAACCATGTTGTTACCATGATGAGCCCAGGATTCCACAAAGCCTCCATTCAACTGGATATCCCAGGGACTTCTTGCTGTCCGGTTATAAGCCAGCTTAAGCGCTTCGTGTAGACTTGAGAAGACGTGTTAGTCCCAGTCCTGCACTGGTTCTGGGACTATTGCTTTTCCTTAGGCCAAAATAATTTCAATGATGTAAAGGATAGGAAAATTGCAACTTGGAATGTTATATCTTTAAAAATAACGATTGTAGGCTATAGACATTTTGACTGACGAATTCAGACACTTTGAACGGAACTAATTAGGAGTCTTAGAAACTCACATTCCAGTGACAAGAAACATGAAATCAGAGGATATATATTTTATTCACTCAGACAGGAAGGATGGGGTACATAGACATGGAGTAGGGCTCAACATGAATAAGGAAGGTGCTATGTCTCGTTTAGGTTGGGCAGGTATTGATAATAGAATGCTAGTTGCTCACTTTATCAAACAGTTCGTGGTAACGAACTGTAAGTAAGGAGCGACCCGGCTCAATAGTAACCGAAACTCTAAAAAACGGAATTTTGATATCAATAGATACATCAAAAGAATTAGATTTTAATTCTGATTTCCAATATATAAGTTTCATCAAGTTTAATCTTACCCATCAAAAGTTACGCGCCTGAGAAAATTTGGCTGATTTTTGAAAAAAGGGGGAAAGACCCCCTAAAAGTTATATAAACTTAATGAAAATCACACCATCATATTCAGCGTATCAGAGAACCCTACTGTAGAGGTTTCAAGCTCCTATCTACAAAAATGTGGAATTTTCCATTTTTTGCCAGAAGAAAGATCACGGATGCGTGTTTATTTGTTTTTTTGTTGTTTTTTTTTTTTTTTTTTTTTTTCCCAGGGGTGATCGTATCGACCCAGTGGTCCTAGAATATCGTGGGAGGGCTCATTGGAACGGAAATTAAAAGTTCTAGTGCCCTTTTTAAGTGACCAAAAAAAATGGAGGGCAACTAGGCCCCCTCCCACGCTCATTTTTCCCAAAGTCACCCGATCAAAATTTTGAGATAGCCATTTTGTTCAGCATGGTCGAAAATATTATAACTATGTCTTTTAGTATGACTTAATCCCTCAAAGCCCCCAGGGGGAGGGCTGAAAGTTATGAACTTTACCCAATGTTAACATATAGTATTGGTTATAGGGAAGTATACAGACATTTTCAGGGGGAATTTTTTCTGGTAGTGGGGGGTGGGGGTGGGTCGGGGGATATATGGGAGGATCTTTTCATGAAGGAGTTTTCATGGGGGAAGGGACATTGCTATGAAGGGGGCGCCGGATTTCCCAACATTGTTTAAAAAAAAAATCAGAAATTAAATATAAAAAAAACAAGTTTTTCAACTGGAAGTAAGGAGCAACATCAAAACTTAAAACGAACAAAAAAATATTAGCTATATGATTGGGTTCACCTTCTAGTCAATGCCTCGCTCTTTAAGCCAAAGATTTTTTAGTACTTTCATAAGAGCTATTTATTCTAATTAATTTTAGTGGTTTTGTGATTTCAGTGTGCAAGAATAGCTTTGAAAAATTATGTTAAGAAGACTAAGTCGCTAAGGCTAGGAATAAGTGAAATGAAAATGTGATGTTAGATAACGAGAAGACTGATCAAGTGAACAGCATTACTTACCTAGGTAGTATTATTAGTAAAGACAGTGGGTGCAGTGAAGATGTTAAAAGTAGATTAGCCAGGGTCCAGGATTTTTTTTTTTTCACAGTTGAAGAAAGTTTGGAAGAATAGGAAGAAAAATCTGCAAACCAAGAATAGAATATTGGAAGCTATAGTGACGACAGTGTTCAAGTATGCTTCAGAATCGTGGGCACCCCAAAAAACAAAGGAAGATTTGCTAGATGTTTTTCAGAGAAACGGCCTACGAACTGTTATATGGTTGCGGTGCATATTTTTTTTTTTCTTTTTAGTAAATACATTTTAAATTCCTCTAGTTTTTCTGGATAGAAGTTTTAGGGAATACTAACTTAAACTACAGACCCACAAAAATGACAGCCGCTATTAAATTTCCCAAGGAGGGGGGGGTGTAAATACTACCAGGAGTTGTGTTTCTGCCAAGATTTAAGAAGGAATATTTCTCATTGTCCCATTTTCATACATTTTTTAATGTCTACTTGCATCTCAGGAGGGGGAATTGCTCGCCCTCCTCCTGCTCACATCCATGCCTACCGAGGCTTTGTTTGAACCGTCCTCCTTCTCTTTAAATGTTCTTGAAGGAATTCTTGCTGATTGGCCAATAACAATACCCATATTTTCAGGTCGAAAATTGCTTGGTTTTAAGTGAATATGAAAACAATCTCAGAAAGCATAAGGAGGCTGCACAGATTATCAACGAAAAAAGAGGGCGACGCTGGTCCATATTCAAACTTGGCCAGAAAACTGATCACAGATTATACAGGCACAGTTCCTTCAGAAACGGGTCCTTGAAAATGGCAGACCCGTATAATCAAAGGCGAGAAATAGATGTCATCGAAGAAGCATCAATTTAATTTTATAACGTGGTATTTCTCAAAAGTGGTCATGCCCAAGTTTCAGGCTATAAATTTGTTATCTCCTAGAGTCCTCCCATTTTAATACATTTTCGGCTTGAATAGTCCATGCTAATTATATTGCCTATTAGACGAGTTAACTATTTACATCATTATCAAATCTTTTTCGAGATATGATATATGAAATTGTTAAAACTGTTAATTAGTATTAAAACTCGTTTGATATTCATCTCCATCACAAGAAAAATTTAATTTGTCTAAACATCCACAAACGAGCTAATGCCAACAAGAAAAGCTGTCTATTATTTTCAACAGACACTCGTGGTCTGTCTTCAGTACTGAAGAAAGAAAAGGAGAAAGGACCAAAAAAGTTTTAAAAATTGTAAATACCAAGACAACAATGACATTAAACCAAGTTAAAATTCCAACACGTTAAAAACTAAAACTGATATAAGTTGAAATCAAGGAAATTCATATTTAACTTTATAATAAATTGTAAATTCGCTTGATTTTTTTTCAAGCTTCGATTTCAAGGCGTCCAGAAATTGCTCTGTTCTCATCATCATTTCTCGTCTACACTTTTTCATTAATTTTTGTTAAATTCACCAAATTCTCTTCTAAAATCCAGACTAATTTAATTGTTTCCATACCTTTTTTCCCCATTAGTACTATGATAATTTTACTACTATAAACTAAATTTAATTTACCATCTTAAATTCAACAAACTTGAATTCATTACTGCAAAATTAAACTTAATTGAAATAAATTATGCACTCGCTAAGTTATATTGAAAACAATTTCACTTAATTTTCTTCACATTTATTTTTGTCTTTAATCATGATAAGTTGGAGTTGTCAGATTTCAACCTAAAATTGATTTGAGCCCTTAGACTGGCTCATAATGATTACAGTAAGAATTGTGTAATTCAGTTTTAGCGATTATTATTGGAATAACTTTGAAAAAAAATAAATTCATAGCTTCTCACTAGGGTACGGCAACTTTCGAGAAACTCGGTATTCAAGCTTATATTGATCTCATTCTGTTTTTGTTTGTTTGCTAGAGACAAAAATACGTAATAAAAATGTACATTTCTTAACGATATGAACATCTATTCAAATAGGATTTGTGTTTTCTACGAATTTTAGCTGTGGTGGCTACAAAGAGGAGTTTCTCTAATTGCCTTTTAGCGTCTAAAGGTGCTGTTTTGTCAATGTCACACCGAAAGATCGTTCCTGACATTTTTACATATCTGAGGTAATTGCCACAAACGGTTTACTAAGCTGTTCTCAAACAGAGGTTCCGAAGGATAGTGTATATCAGAAGAATCAAAGTCCGATTGATTATACATTGTCCTGCTGATCCTTTTGTTGAGAACGGTCTAGGCCGTTTTCGGTCGTTTTCTTTTTTTCTGAAAATAGTTTTCGGTAATTATCTCAGAATTTTGAAAACGCCAGATGCGAACTTTCCGATGATTCTATAACTATTAAATAAAAAAAAAACAAGTTTTTTTAACTGAAAAAAGGAGCGACATTAAAACTTAAAACGAACAGAAATTATTCCGTATATGAAAGAGACTTTCCCCTCCTCAATACCTCGCTCTTTACGCTAAAGTTTTTTATTGTTTTAAAAAATAAAGTTGTGTGACAGATTCAAACTTTAGCGTAAAGAGCGAGGTATTGAGGAGGGGACAGCCCCTTTCATATACTACTATATGTAAACAATTGGCAAAGTTCATAACTTCCAGCCCTTCCCTCGGGAACTGTGGGGGATTAAGTCATTCTCAAATACATATTTATTAGATTTTCGACTATGCTGAACAAAATGGCTATCTCTATCTCAAAATTTTGATTGGGTTACTTTGGGAAAAAATGAACTTGGGAGGGGCCCAAGTTACCCTCCAACGAAATGCGAACTTTCCGATGATTCTATAACTATTAAATAAAAAAAAAAACAATTTTTTTTAACTGAAAGTAAGGAGTGACATTAAAACTTAAAACGAACAGAAATTATTCCGTATATGAAAGAGACTTTCCCCTCCTCAATACCTCGCTCTTTACGCTTAAGTTTTTTATTGTTTTAAAAGATAAAGTTGTGTGACAGATTCAAACTTTAGCGTAAAGAGCGAGGTATTGAGGAGGGGACAGCCCCTTTCATATACGGAATAATTTCTGTTCGTTTTAAGTTTTAATGTCGCTCCTTACTTTCAGTTAAAAAAACTTGTTTTTTTTATTTTAATTTCTGAACGTTTTTGAATTAATGGAGCTTTGATTTTGGCTCACCGTACATGAATAATTAAAAACACGAAATTTGCATATTAATTTTACTTTTTTGGCTAAATGGCTTTCTCGAAATTTTGTTTTGACGTAACTTACGAATTAACTTACGTAACGAACTTCTATATTCGTATGTTTTATTACGTACATTAGGGAGTTTTTCCCCTAGTCGATACCTTGCTCTTTACGCTAAAGTTCGAGTTTTGTTCGAATCACAAACCCCTGAATCACAAAGGCCGGTTAATTAGAATAGATAGCTCTTTTGAAACTACTAAAAAAAACTTTAGCGAAAAGGGCGAGGTACTGACTAGGGGGCGAACCCCCTCATATACGTAATAATTCTGTTTGTTTTAAGTTTTAATGTTGCTTCTTACTTTCAGTTGAAAAAAACTATTTTTTTTAATTAATTTCTGATCGTTTTTTAAATAATGCTGGGAAATCCGGCGCCCCCTTCATAGAAATATCCCTTCCCCCAAGGAAACATCCTCCATGGAAGGATCCTCCCCCGTAACCCCCTCATCTGACACCCCCCCCATAAGAAAAAAATCCCTCCTGAAACGTCTTTATACTTTCCATTAACCAATACTATATGTAAACAATGGGCAAAGTTCATAACTTCCAGCCCTTCCCTCGGGAACTGTGGGGGATTAAGTTATTCTCAAATACATATTTATTAGATTTTCGACTATGCTGAACAAAATGGCTATCTCTATCTCAAAATTTTGATTGGGTTACTTTGGGAAAAAATGAACGTGGGAGGGGCCCAAGTTACCCTCCATTTTTTTGGTCACTTAAAAAGGGCACTAGAACTTTGAATTTCCGTTCAGATGAGCCCTCTTGCGATATTCTAGGGCTACTGGATCGATACGATAACCCCTGGGGAAATAAAAAAAAAATAAATAAATAAATAAACACGCATCCGTGGTCTTTGTTTTGACAAAAAACACAAAATTCCACATTTTTGCAGATAGGAGCTTGAAACTTCCGCAGTAGGGTTTTCTGATACGCTGAATCCGATGGTGTGATTTTCATTAAAGTTCTATGACTTTTTGGGGGTATTTCCCGCTTTTTTTGAAAATAAGGCAAATTTTTCAGGCGCGTAATTTTGATGGGTAGAATTAAACTTAATAAAACTTATATATTTGAAATCAGCCTAAAAACCTGATTATATTGATGTATCTATGGGTATCAAAATTCTGGTTTTTAGAGTTTCGGTTACTATTGAGCCGGGTCGCTCCTTACTTGCAGTTCGTTACCACGAACTGTTTGATTAAGCCTTATAAAGTTTTAAGATTCAACATTAAACTTGCTTTGGGTTACCTGAGGAATGGAGCATGCAGAGGAAATAAAACACTGGAGCAGTAGCTTCAATGTGTCTATATTTTCCCGGTTTTCTGAATTAAGATTAACGTTTATTTTCCCTGTGAAAGTTTTTGGTATTTTATTTCCGTGCAGTCATACCATCTTGAAGTTTTCAAATGAGGCGACAATATTGTTATCATTCAAAAACTGGACTAAACTTTATGCATCTACTAAATTTAATTTTCAAATTTTATTTCATTTTTTTCTTAGATTGAAAATACGCTGAAAATTGAAGAAAGATTCTGGACTTGGAAAATACTCCTATTTGTGGTGTAGGAGTAACAAATTGGTTTTATCCTATTTCCAGTCTGCTGGTTTCAGCTTATTGCTAAAAAGTGGTAGGGGTTTAATATTTGTGGTTTTTACGGAAAATGTAGACTCAGGTTGGATGGATGAATATGACATTACATTTTAGAAAGCAACGCATAATTCTTGCCTGGGACCAAAAAGGATGGTTTTTGCAGAAATTGAGCCAGAACCAACAATGTGAGGTCCTACGGTGACCTCACGCTACTGAACCGAAGGTGAGGACCAGCTGAAGTTGCCAAGCCGAGCTTTATTTCCATCAAGCCAGTTTCTGCTTTCGACTTAGAAGCTCTGTTCTAGCATGCAAGCAGGTGTACCTTTTATGTTCTTCCGATTCATTGGAGGGTGCAGAAAATTTCACTTCATGTCTGTTGCGTCTTCTTCTTTGTAAGGGGTTATGTACATCATAAAAAAAAAAATCGTGGGATTGACTGCTTAAATGTTGTGGTACATATTGGATCTCAGGATCTTGCTATTGTTGATTCCAAGCAAATTTTGGCTAATGACGTTAAAAAATTAATGTTAATTTTATTTAAATTTTGGGTAGAATCACTCAGGCTTATACAGTTCGAATTAAAAACCTTGAACGAGGCTAAGGTTTTAGAAAAATAGGTATTCAAATGAAAGTAAAGAACAATTGTATTCATAAAGCGACCATAAATCATCTTGTATATAATGTGAGCCACCACTCCTTAGCCCCCTCCCTTAAACTTTACGTTGACACTTTACTCGTGCTTAAAAAAATCAATAAATTTCGTTTGCTTTTAGACTTTAACACATTTAACTGAATAATTTGTTGATTACTAATCTGCTGATAGCGAACAAATAAAATGAGAGCTTAATTTTTGAATATAACTTTTTAGCGATGGTGCTTTTGTAGGCTGCACCAGGGAGTCAAGGGTCCACGAAGGGAAACAGATAATTCAAATACTAAATGTGTGAATTGGTTCATCCTGCTTCTCTATAACAGGTTGAACATTTTGAAAAAAGAAAAGCGTAACAGTGCCCATGTAATAATAAAAATCAACGTTTGAACCTAACCATTTTGGTGCTTTGGAGAAAAATTTATTTTACATTTCATCAGGGTTACAAGCATACCAAAAATAAGACACAGAGTACTTCGCTAAACAAAAACCGATAATAAGAACAATTTATTCGGTTCTAGAAATGCATCCAAGACTAGCTATAGAAAAACTTTTACCCTTTTTTTCAATTCTACCGAAAACTTACCAATCCAAAGTGACCTTCGCCCAATTATCGGAAAACAGAAATGGAAGAAATTTTAATGAAGTTTCTGTTCTAAACGGGTTATTCACCTAATTTGGGGCCTTTTTCCCTGGTGCTGAACTTGGCAAGTCATTATCCAAAGTAAATTCATTCGACCTTTCAAGATTTTATTGAAATAAATTTATTTATTTTCATTTATTATGAATAAAAGACTTTTTCTTCTAAAGTATGTTTGATAATTTTAAATGCTAGTGGGGTGTGAAATATGTAAAACCTAAAGGACACGTAAAACTTTTTTCAACTTTTGGTAGATTGCGTGCATAACCTTAATCCGCACTTGAAAGCGCAAATAAGGTCCGTATTGGATCTGCTTGTTCCGTGTTAATGATTGCGGAATTTCGTCACTGTGTTATGGCACAGTGACTTGCCGTAAGAGAGTTCTTTTGGAGAGAGGCAATTAAGTTCACTTGGCTACGATTCCCACGAGGTATGTATGATCTTCAGGGGATTAAAGCTGACACTACTGCTAAACAGCAACTTTGAACTGACTGTATGAGATGCAATGCATCTCTCTTTTGGAGCGATGGAATTTAAGATCACTTGGCTACGGTTGCCACAATGTATGTATGATCTTCAGGGGTTATTAGCTGACACCACTACTAAACAGCAAATTCAGATTGATTGTACTAGATGCTTGGTTATGGAAAGTGAAATCAGCCTCCAACAAAGACAATCTCATGGAGAACTGGTATTTTAAGGCTTTTCCAGCCACTGGCAACAATATCAGAGAAGAAATATTACCAAACTCATGTATTAACAGGACGTTTTGACAATTTTTGTAATTGACCTCTTTTAGTATGCTTCAAATATTTTGTAAAAAGCAGGCTATTTGGCGGTGAATTATACTTGTGGGTGAGTATCATATCACTATAGTGGCGTCTGAAGACAAATCTTTCTTTTTGCTACGGTCACCTTTCTTGAATATAGGGGTAACACGGTTTAGCTTTCCGTCTATGAGTATCTTATTTGAGTTAAGTAGCAGTTGAAATACATTACGCTGTGGTAGTGTGGTACTGCAATTTCTTCAGCAATTTCCTTATTTGGCAAGTATCTTATTAGAGTTAAGTAGCAGTTGAAATACATTACGCTGTGGCAGTGTGGTACTGCAATTTCTTCGGCAATTCCCTTCAGTCGTCTTGGGTGCAAGTTAGAAGGATCGGTAGACTTGTTCAAGTCCATCGTTTCAAGTGATTTTTGGAAAACAGAAGAGGAAGTAGATTTGTGCTTCTATCTCTGTTTGTAAGTACTGGTGCTTACAAATACTCTCTTTTCATTTGAGGTCTGGGAATTTGAAATAACCAGCGATGAGTAGGTTCCCTGTGTAATTCATCGTTGCTTTATATAACATCGTTACTATAGTCTGCTCAGTTTCTTGGCAATCTGGGGCAGATAAACTTTTATGATTACCGCCTATTGTCACTTTTTCCTCACTGCTACCACCGCACTGGTCAAAGCGTACAGATTCAACCAAATGTTATTTATTGGGGAAAATATAATGACCGTACACTGCAAAACCTCAAGAATAGCGCTAATATATTGAACCTGAAATTTGAACGAATGTAGATTAGATATTATACCATGTCCAGGAATTTTACCAACGGAGTTTTCGAGCCGGCTACCAATAAAGTTTGGGCAAACCTCTGTGAACAGGACGAGGTGGTAATACTTAGAATATGTCACAGCTTACTCGTTCTGGGTTGTGCTTACTATGGTTGCTGGTCTTGTTACCGAGCTAACACGGGTCGTCATCTGATCTGCTTGAGGTTATTAGTGATTTGGAGTTAGCAGTGAAGTAGGAACAAGTGGCAATTTTGACATGATTTTCCTTTGATTCATTGCTTTGGGAGCATTATGTCCTATGTCGTGACACAGCTAAGGCTATTAAATACCAAGACTTGACCTCGTGTTGTGACCTATTAAAGTCTTTTAGAGGAGACAATGCATTCTCATTATTCACAACCTCTAAATTTTCATTTAAAATTCCTTGTATGTTAAAATAATTATTGGAGGAGGGGTAGACTAATCTGGTCTTCTTCGGTGGCTCTTGTATATCCTAATGTTTGTTTCAAGTATACAGTTGATCTATTATGTTCCAAATAAAATGATAGGAGCCATATTCATTTTATTTAGGTATGGTCAATCAAAGCTATATAAAAAAAATATTATTTAGTAACTTAAACCCTGGCTATCATACTGGCTCGCTCACGGTCCAGAAAAAGGAAATTTGATTCTGACTGGTGGATTGTTTTAGTACATCAATTTGAACCTAAATATTATTGGCTCAGACCCTTCTGCACTTTTACGTTATAAAATGACAATCTGAAACAGTTTTTATTCCATAAGCCTTTTTAGTAGACATACAAGGAATTCATAAAAGACTGCCATCTATCATTTCATCCCTAATTGTTTTAGATGAAACCCTAGGATTGAAATAATCATTTCTGTTTATATTCTTCTGTATTGATCAAGTTTATGCTTTATTCTTTTCTTATTAGTACATGATTTTGACCTTGAACATCGGTTCGGCTTTATTAGCTTGTAAGAGTCATTTTTTAATATATTATTCGAATAATTCATGAATTAAGATGTTTCCCATACTAGGTAAAGAAAGCCTATTGTATGTTTTAACCTGAGATGCCTTATTGGGAATTAGCATAAACAAAGTGCATTTAGATTTAATCTTAAGGCAACATTTAGTTTTTGAACATAATGGGCAAATAGGAGGGTGGGCGTGGAAGGGGGACCAGTTACCCTCCGATCAATTTCGACTATTAAAAGACCATTAGCTCTTCCTATTTTCAATCGAATGCGCCCTTTTCGAAGTTCCTAAGAGAACTCCTTTGATACGAAGTGCCCTGGTCTAAACAAAAAAAAAGAAAAAATAATAACAGATTGTGCCGACATCGATCTTTACTATAAAAAAGTAAAGCATTCCAATCCCTTTCGGCTATTAAAAAGGGCACTAGCCCTTTCAATTTCCAACCGAACGAGCCCTTTTTGAGTTTCTACGACAACACTTTCCATAAAATTCCTTATATGCCCTCAGAGCATAAATTACAACCCTTGCCCTGAGGGCTGTAAGGAGAGTTATCATCCTCAAAGACCTAATTTTCTGAACTTTCAACTACATTAAACAAAATGGCTATATCAAAATTTTGATTGGATGTGTTTGGGGAAGTGGTGGGCGTCAGAGGGGCGTTAGTTGCTCTCCAATCACTTTCAACTATTAAAAAAGGCACTTGCCCTTTCAATTTCCAATCGAATGAGCCCTTTTGAAGTTTCTACGACATAGCTTTCAATAAAAACCTTATATGCCCCCGGGGCATAACTTAAGACCCTTGCCCTGAGAGCTGGGGGGGGTCATTCTCAAAGACCTAATTTCCAAAACTTTCAACTGCGTTGAAGACAGTTGCTATCTCTAAATTTTGATTGGATGTGTTTGGGGAAATGGTGGGTGTCAGAGAGGGGTTATTGCCCTCCAATCAATTCCGACAATTAAAAATGGCACTAGCCCTTTCAATTTCAAATCGAATGAGCCCTTTTTGAAGTTTCTACGGCAACGTTTTCTATAACAACCTTACATGCCCAAAGGCATAACTTACAACCCTTGACCTGAGGGCTGTGAGGGGGTTGTCATCCTCAAAGACATAATTTCCAGACCTTTAAACTACGTTGAACAAAATGGCTATCTCAAAATTTTGATTGGATGTGTTTGGGGAAATAGTGGGAGTGAGAGGGGCGTTAGTTGCTCTCCAATCACTTTCAACTATTAAAAAAGGCACTAGCCCTTTCAATTTCCAATCGAATGAGACATTTTGAAGTTTCTACGACAAAGCTTTCAATAAAACGTTATATGCCCCCAGGGCATAACTTACAACCGTTGCCCTGAGGGCTGGGGGGGGTGGGTCATCCCCAAAGACCAAATTTTCAGAACTTTCAACTACGTTGAAGAAAATTGCTATCTCAAAATTTTGATTTGATGTGTTTGGGGAAATAGGGGGCGTCAGAAGGGGGTTAGTTGCCCTCCAATCACTTCCGACTATTAAAAAGGGCACTAGCCCTTTCTATTTCCAATCGAATGAGCCCTTTTCGAAGTTTCTACGACAACACTTTCTATACAAACCTTACATGCCCCAAGGCATAACTTACAACCCTTGACATGAGGGCTATGAGGGGGTTGTCATCCTCAAAGACATAATTTCCGGACCTTTTAACTTGGTTGAACAAAATGGCTATCTCAAAAATTTGATTGGATGTGTTTCCAATCGAACGATTCCTTTTTGAAGTATTTACGACAACCCTTTCTATAAAAAAAACCTTATATGCCCCTAGGGCATAACTTACAACCCTTGCCCTGAGGGCTGTTGGTGGAGTGTCATCCTCAAAAATGTAATTTCCAGACTTTTTAGCTACGTCAAACAAAATGGCTATCTCAAAATTTTGATTGGATGTGTTTGGGAAAAAGGTGGGCGTGATAGGGGGGTTAGTTGCTCTCCAATCACTTTCGACTATTACAAAGAGCACTAGCCATTTCAATATCCAATCAAATGAGCCCTTTTTAAAGTTTCTACGACAACACTTTCAATAAAAAAAAAACCTTATACGCCCCCTGGTCTAAGACCAAGAACCGAAAATAAATAATACATTGTACCCACATCGTTCTTTACTTAGGCAGCACTATTGCGCTGCCTATGGCATGGTCTTTTTCATGGAGAAAGACTGAGCCTCTTCTGAAGTTAAACAATCATCCCATACATAAGAACCTTAAATACCCCCTGGGCATAACTTACAACCCGTGCCCCTAATCTCTGGGGTTTGTCCACAGTTCATATAATTATCCAGTAAGCTTATCGCAGATCATTCTGGTCTTCGTTCTCGGTGCGAACAAAAAGCTCCTCCCACTTATTTCTGCATTAGCGGGAATGCGGGTTACTCTGTTTCCGATTGTTTCCAACAAAGTGCATTATTCGTAATAGCGGGTTTCCACTTGTTTCCGATTAGATCACAGTCTTACTTGTCTACCCATGAAAAGATCTGACTTCGCTTATGTTTATATCTGCAAAAACGTTCTCCGGAGCACTCGCACCCCGGTCCGGGTTTTTACAATGGGTGAGATAGGGAATGATCATACTGGATAATTATATGAACTGTGGGTTTGTCTCAACCCCAAGAGCCTTGTTATATAATATTTAGACTATTTTGAATAGAATGGCTGTCCCAAAATTTCTATTAGATGCATTTCGGAACAATACGACGTGTTTGTAGGGTGGAGGAGGTAGCTACCCTCTGATCACTTTGACTCTTGAAAAGAGCACTAGAGTGTCTTATTACCAATCCAATGAGCCTCCTCCAAAGTTTATATGACTACACTTTCTATAAAAAACCCTATATGTCACCCAGGGCAAAACTTACCATCCTTGCCCTTAGGGCTGGGAGGACTTGTTATCATCAAAGACATAATTTCCAGACCTTTGTCACGTTTGACTAAAAAAAAAGGCACTAGTCTCTCAACTTCCAATCAAATGAACCCTTTTTGAAGCAGCTATGACAAAACTTTCTATAAAAACCTTATATGCCCCAGGGTATAAGTTACGACCCTTGTCCTGAATGCTATGGGAAAACGGTTTTCATCCTCGAAGACATAATTTCCAGACCTTTCAATTCCGTTGAACGAAATGGCCATATCAAAATGTTGATCGGCAATGTTTGGGGAAATGACGGGTGTGGAGGAGGCACTTCTCCCTCCGATTACTTTCGACTATTAAAAGGGGCAATAGCCCTCTCAATTTCCAATCAAAATAGCCCTTTTTGAAGTTTTTACGACAACACTTTCTATAAAAACATTATATGCCCCAGGGCATAACTTACAACCTCAGCCCTGAGGGCTGTGAGGGTTTTGTCATACTCAATACATAATCTCTGGACCCTTCAACTACGTTCCACAAAATGGCTACATCAAAATGTTGATCGGGAGAATTTGGGAAAATGATGGGCTTGGGGGTATTCGCCCTCCGATCACTTTTGATTATCAATAGGGGCACTAGCCCTCTAAATTCACAATTGAACGAGTACTTTTTAAGATTTTTATTTGATTTATACTTACTGTAGCGTGTTTTATTTAGATTATATTAAAAAATAAAAATGCCCAAAATAACCGTGAGGGGGAATTAGTTGCCCTTCAATCACTTTCGACTATTAAAAAGGGCAGTAGCCCTTTGAATTTTCAATCGAATGAGCCCTTTTTCAAGTCTTTACGACAAAGATTTTAATACAAAACCTTATATGCCCCCAGGGCATAACCTACAACCTTAGCCCTGAAGGATCTGGGGGGGGGGGGGAGTGTTATCCTCAAAGACATAATTTCCATAACTTTCAACTGCGTTGAACGAAATGGCTATCTGAAAATTTTGATTGGATGTGTTTGGGGAAATGATGGGTGTGAGAGGGGGGTTAGTTATCCTCTAATCACTTTCGACTATTAATAAGGGCGCTAGCCCTCACAATTTCCAATTAAATTAGCCCCTTTTGAAGTTTCTACGACAACACTATCTATAAAAACCTTATATGCCCCAGGACATAACTTACAACCTTTGCCCTGGGGTTCTGGGGGGTTGTCATCCTCAAACACATAATTTCCAGAACTTTCAACTACGTTGATTAAAATGGTTATCTCAAAACTTTGATTTAATGTGTTTGGGGAAATGGTGGGTGTGAGAGGGGGGTTAGTTGCTTTCCATTTAGTTTTGACTATTAAAAAGGGCATTAGCCCTTTCAATTTCCAATCAAATAAGCCCTTTTTGAATTTACTACGACAAAAATTTCTATAAAAACCATATATTCCCCAGGGCATAACTTACAACCATTTCCCTTTGGGTCGTGGGGGAGGGAAAAGTTGTCATCCTCAAAGATCTAATTTCCAGAACTTTCAACTACGTTGAACAAAAAATATCTCAAAACTTTCATTGGATGAGTTTAGGGAAATGATAGACACGAGAGGGGGTTTGTTGCCCTTCAATCACTTTCGACTATTAAAAAGGGCACTAGCCCTTTCAATTTCCAATCGAATGAGCCCTTTTTAAAATTTCTTCGACAAAGCTTTCTATAAAAACCTTATATGCCAACAGGGCATAACTTACAATCCTTGCCCTGAGGGCTGTGGAAAAGGTTGGCGTGAGAGCGGGTTAGTTGCCCTCCAATCACTTTCGACTATTAAAAAGGGCACTAGCCCTTTCAATTTCTATTCGAATGAGCCCTTTTTAAAATTTCTTCGACAAAGCTTTCTATAAAAACCTTATGTGCCAACAGGGCATAACTTACAATCCTTGCCCTGAGGGCTGTTGGGGAGTGTCCTCCTCCAAAACATAGTTTCTATCTGAAAATAAACTAAGTTGAACAAAATGGCTATCTCAAAATTTGGATTGGATGTGGTTGGGGAAATGATTGGCGTGAGAGGGGGGTTTGTTGCCCTTCAATCACTTTCGACTATTGAAAAGGGCACTAGCCCTTTCAATTTCCAATCGAATGAGTCCTTTTTGAAGTTTCTACGACAACTCTTTCTATATCTTATATGCCCCCAGGGTGTAACTTACAACCCTTTCCCTGAGGGTTGTGGGGAGGGTGTCCTCCACAACGATCTAATTTCCAGAACTTTCAACTGCGTTGAAAAAATGGCTATCTCAAAATTTTGATTGTATATGTTTGGGAAAATGGCGGTCGCGAGAGGGGGGTTAGTTGCTCTCCAATTACTTTCGACTATTAAAAAGAGCACTAGCCATTTCAATTTCCAATCGAATGAGCTGTTTTTGAAGTTTCTATGACAACGCTTTCTATGAAAACCTTATTTGCCCCCAGGGTATAACTTACAAGCCTTGCTCTGATGGCTGTGGGGGGGGGGGGGATTGACATCCTCAAAGACCTAATTTCCAGAATTTTCAACTACGTTGAACAAAAATGGTTATCTCAAAATTTTGATTGTATGTGTTTGGGGAAAAGGTTGGCGTGAGAGCGGGTTAGTTGCCCTCCAATCACTTTCGACTATTAAAAAGGGCACTAGCCCTTTCAATTTCCAATCGAATGAGCCCTTTTTAAATTTCTTCGACAAAGCTTTCTATAAAAACCTTATATGCCAACAGGGCATAACTTACAATCCTTGCCCTGAGGGCTTTGGGGGAGTGTCCTCCTCCAAAACATAGTTTCTATCTGAAAATAAACTAAGTTGAACAAATGGCTATCTCAAAATTTTGATTGGATGTGTTTGAGGAAATGGTGGGCGTGGAGGGGGTTTTAGTTGCCTTCCAGTCACTTTCAACTATTAAAAAGGGCACTAGTCATTCCAATTTCCAATCGAATGAGCCCTTTTCCAAGTTTCTACAATAACTCCTTCGATATGAAGTGCCCTGGTCTGGAAAAAAAATAATAATAAACAAATAATACATTGTGCCAACATCGCTCTTTACTTAGGCAGCGCTATTGTGCTGCCTATGATGGTCTTTTAAGATTATGCAGAAACTTTCTCCCAGATCTTATATTCTATCAGCAGAGTCAAAGGCAATTGAGTTAGTTTTAGCCATCCTTGTAAAAAGCCCTGAATCATATAAGTCGGTTGCTATTATTGCGAGACTCAAAATGCTCCCTCCAGCTGCTCAAACAGATAAGACAGACTATTCCCGACATAGACCTCAAGAGGATGAACTGAGTTACTTTAAAAAGGCTACAAGCAAAGAATATTTAAGCAAAATTTCAGTATATACCTTTTCATATTGATATTTGAGGGGCTGAAATAAGAAGCTTAACCTCTGCCCCAACACGCACAACAAAATTGTATAAACTACAAAGATATTCTATGCCTTCAATAGTATCTTTGCTCTGTTTCAAACAAACTGACTATTAGAAAGCCATTTAGATACAAAAGCATCTAATACGATGTGCTACAGAACAAATTTCTCACTCAGCAGTCCTGAATAAATAATATCATATGAAGAAACCTAGCAAATTTTTTGTAGATTCTGCCATGTCTATGGAAATTAACTTCGACATATGATATTGGATTGTCATTCCATTTTTCTGCAAAAAAAAAAAAACTATTTCTTCTGTTAGAAGATAAAATCTCAAAGCCAACATAAGCAGCTTAAGTTTCGACAGCAGCATTTCATGTAAAGTGGAAAAGGAGGCCTTCCAAAGGCCGTCGAGCTCCTGTTAGAAAATGATTGTAAAATATAATGGAATATGAAGATCACAGACAAAATATGGTATACAGATATTTATTTGCCCTATCTCACAATGCTGAAAAAAGGGATTGATATCCGGGTGTCCTTAGGCTATGAATGATGACGTTAAACCATCCTAGAAGCCTGAGCAACTGAAGATAGATGAGCAAAAGTACGAAATTGATTGGTACCATAAAACATTTGTCAATTGGACGTCTGTATTACACATGTTTTCTCTGTGTTGAATATGTACGCGATTTTGAGGGCCAAAATGAAGTCTTGAAGAGCAAATGTATCTTGGAGCGAGGCTGCCAACTGTTTCACTTTTTTACTTCTATCGCACGTTTTTTATTATTGTCGCCCTGTAGTAAGTATAAATAGAAAATCACACTATTCCGTGCGAAGCCGGAAAGTGTCGCACAAAAGTGCGACAGTTTCTTTGTTCATAAAAAATCCTACTTTACTACTCGTACTGTGGCTAAAATAGAGTGCCACCTCTTCTTTGTTCACGGTATACAATTTGATCAAGATATTAACAAAAGAGGCTTCACCCCGAAAAAAAGAACGCGACCATTTGAGATCGACATAATTTAGTGCGCACAAAACGGGTAGCACTTCTAGTAAATATAATTTTTTCAATATAAGTAAGTAAGTAAGTAAGTATGACGGTACTAGACCCTTAAGGTCCAAACCGGTGGTGCGGATTTCCGTTTAGTGGCCCTTCAGCCAGGAATGAAAAGCTAGAATGAAAAGTTAGAATTGTTAGCTAGAATGAAAGTGAATACATCATTTAGTACAGTTTTGTATGCTCTTTCATAATTCAATAGTCGCATCTGGACAAAAATACACCATTAGTCCTCAAAAGGATTAAAAGGGTTCAAAACAGCCTATAGTAA
The DNA here is from genome assembly GCA_027921565.1 of Artemia sinica. Lineage (NCBI taxonomy): Eukaryota > Metazoa > Arthropoda > Branchiopoda > Anostraca > Artemiidae > Artemia > Artemia sinica. Next base: position 70,773,151 of record CM051257.1, on the reverse strand, counting down.
ACAAAAGTTTAAAATGTGTTTCTAAGAAAAACTGTCTAGTGAGAAAAGATACCATTTATAGTTGATTTAGGAGTGGTAATAATTATTTTCGTTAGTTCTAATATTTAAAAGTTATTTTGAACACAAATCTGCGGGTATCTTTTAAAACGAGCCTGAAACCCTTCAAAATGCAATTAGTTTTGATGTAACGTCATTTGCTATGACTTGGGTGTTTTTATACGTGAATTTGTTTCTTATGTCACATATAGCCCGAAAATAATCAATGAGCTAAAAACACACCACGAGTTTTGCTATATCAAAAACCGCAAATTGTTGCAAGTTGAAGACACGAGGTGGCTGTCGTTAGTAACATCTTTTCAGAAAATTTTGGAGAAGTGGCACCCCTCTTTCTATTTTTCATGAACCACGGCAAAATGGATTTAGCTGGCGACAGAACTGCGAGAGTGAAAGCCAATAAAATACTAAATTTCATGTGTGATCCTTGCTTAAAGGCGTATTAGTATTTTTTTTTGGAAGCTTGCACCTTGAAAAGTGAGTATTCTGAACAGAGTTTCATTCCGGGTTGACCCAAATTCCCCATTTGATCTAGAATTGCAGAAATGCTTATTTCCATAGTCCCCTCTGGAATGCTACATTAAACCAGAGATAAAACGAAACATCAGCGACCCCATTAAAGTTTGGCTAATCCCTTTAAACTATGTTGACATAGAAAATTTGAAGCTCGGGTCAAATACAATTTGCTATTTAGGGACCAAGATTGATTGTGGTCTTTTAACTACCCAGCAGCTATTACGGGGTTGAGTAAATTGCTCAGTTTTTTAACTGAGTTCTGCCCTCAAATGAGTAAAAGAGTAAACCAAAATGATCCCACTGTTCAAAATGTGAAAAGTCTAGATCCAGAAGAAGCATTGTCTGTTATTGCTGATGCGCCAATTCATATATTGATGCGTTTTTTTTAGCCTATTGGGAAAATTCAAAGCAGAAAAAGACGAGAGTCGAAATAAAATTTACCACCAGTGGTCATGTTTTCTATTTTACGATGGAATACTGCTTTTAGTATTTTTTTACTTCACTGTTTGATTTTGCAGAGACTGGTTGCTATTAAAACGTTTACTTTTTCGCTAATGAAGCCTGTCTTTTAGTGACTGAGCTGGTGCTGGAAAAATGTGCTTTAAATTTAGAAAATCTCTTAGTATATAATTCTTAAGCTTTCCAGCCATTTCAGAATGGATACCAAAATTTTAGGCTTGTCGCATTGTTTAGTTAAAAAAAGCAGGGCTTGTCGCACTTTATAGGTCAAAAAGCACATTTTCGGCTTTCATTGTCGCACGTTGGCAAGATTGTAAGTTCGGTAAAACTGTCTCTCAAATCCATGTGCTAGAAGAAATAGAAGAATCAGAGACTAGATAGGATAGTCCTAAGACAAATTGAAATAGCCTACAGCTTATAGTTATTGCAATTCCACACAAATCAGTGAAAATCAAAGCATGCATTTCATTTAGCTTAAAGGTATTTCAATATCTGTGTGTTCTTTTTTCCTTAGGGCTATGGGGTCCTGGCCTAGGCTAGCCTATATAAAGCTTTACCCCAGACTAGACCAGCCTACCTTAATTTTATTAAGACCTACTTTATCCCAGGAAGTGTTTTCAAGCTAATATCCCTGCCCTCTCCTTATATCTGGGGCTTAGAAGTTTGCACTGGCAACAGGTCTGGTTGATAGCCTAGCCTATATAGGCCTAGGCCTACAACATTCTATATATCATTAGGAACAAGGTGAACAGACTGCTCAGTAAATATATTAATGGACAATTCAGATACTTTAGCTAAGAAACAAGATTACCAGGTTACCTACATATGACAATATAGAAAAAATTTTCTTTATATCTGAGCAATAGAAAATTGTCATTTACTCTTATATAGAATGCAGTATAAAGTCAAACAGAAGACAATATCTTGCTTTCTCCTATTATGTGGAATGATAAAAAGTCATACAGATGACTTTATGCCTCATTCTTTTATAGATCAAACATAAATAAAGTCATACAAATGACTTTTTATATATCTCACTATTATTGAGAAAACATGAATAAAGTCATACAGATAACTTTTTATATCTTACACTATTATAGAGCAAACATGAATAAAGTAATGCAGATGACATTTTATACCTTGTACTATTAGGGTAAAAGACCAGTATCCAATTGAGCAAAATTATGTAAAACTTAAAACCTCATACCTTGTTATCAAATTAGAGTTCAAAAGGTTTGTATAAGCAAATGAATAGCTAAACATCTAAGCTATGCAACAACATGGTTATTATTAAAATTATTTAAGATCATTCACTGAAAATGATTAGTTTATTGACTTACCTAGAAAGACCTCTTTTTGGAAATACCAACTATCCTATTTTGATGTAACTATCTTTTTAGTGTTTCAGTATTATTCACATATTAATAGAAAGCTGATTGTCTTCTGATTCTAAAAATCTAACTTTTGTATCTTGATTTTTTATCTATAAATCACAAATTTTAAATATATATATTTTTTCATTTCACTTGCTTGTCAAAACAGAGACCACACATTGGAATTATGATGACAAATTACTCCCACTGGGCTGGCTCTAGTGAGAGATGATTGAGTCTACACTTCCATTATGTCATACTGTAGTAAAAAAGGGGCAGTCCAAAAACCCATTGCAATTTTTCTGAAATGCCAAAGAAAAGTGGTCTTTCCCAAAAAAGTGGTCTTTTACCCTATATATAGCAAACATGAACAAGTCCTACAGATAACTTGGTATTTTTATGTTAAATGCACTCTTTTATATTTGTCAAACTGGAGATACAACAGAAAATCCATTTTGTATGGGTTAATTCAAGACACTGTTATGCAGTAATTAATGCTTAGTGTGGTTTCCAATGTGTTGACAATATTTAAACTGTTGTTTTTGGGGGTTTAGGGGGAGAAAAAGGTACCTAGGTTAGGTTATGTATTTAATATATGCTATGCTTTACAAATGACTTTTTATACCTTGTATGTTTATAATTATATATTTCTATTTCTAGAGAAATGATAGAGAATGATATAAAGTCTTCTGTATGACTTTTTAAACATCAAATTATTGTTAAGAAGTACAAATAAAGTTATACAAAAGACATTTTGGTTTTCTTATTTAATATATGATCCACTAAAATGTCATACGGAAGAAATTATATTACCCCACTGATACATAGAGAAAAACAAAAAAAGTCATTTGTAAGAATTTATTTATGTTTGCTCTATACTAATGTGAGGTATAAAAATTCATCTGTAAGACTTTATTTATGTTTGCTCTATACTAGCAGGAGGTATAAAAAAGTCATCTGTATGACTTTATTCATAATGCTTTATAGTAGAATGATATATTAAAAAGTCAACTGTATGACTTTATTTATGTTTGCTGTATACTAGCAGGAGACATGAAAAGTCATCTGTATGACTTTATTCATAATGCTTTATAGTAGAATGATATATTAAAAAAGTCATCTGTATGACTTAATTTAGGCTACTCTATAAATGAAATCATGTAGGCCTATGCTTTAAAAAGCCATCTGTATGACTTTTTCTTGTTTTCTCTATGTACTAGCAGGAGGTATAAAAAGTCATCTGTATGACTTTATTGAAGTTTGCTCTATAAAAGAAAAGCATAAAAAGTCATATGTAGGACTTCATTCATGTTTGCTCTATAACAGTATGAGGTATAAAAAGCCATCTCTATGACTTTATTTATGTTTGCTCTGTAATAGCAGGATACATAAAAAGTCATCTGTATGACTTTATTCATAATGCTTTATAGTAGAATGATTATTAACAAGTCATCTGTATGACTTTATTTAGGCTGCTCTATATATGAAATCCTGTAGGCCTAGGCTATAAAAAACCATCTGTATGACTTTTTGTTGTTTTCTCTATGTATCAGTAGGGTAGGCCAATATAATTTTTTCTGTATGACATTTTAGTGGATCATATATGAAATAAGAAAACCAAAAAGTCTTCTGTATAACTTTATTCATACTTCTCTATAATAATTTGATGTTTAATAAGTCATACAGAAGACTTTATATCATTCTCCATGTTTAAAGGAAACACAATATTGTCTTTGTTTAACTTTATAGTACTTTCTATATAAAGGTAAATGACAATATTTGTTGCTTAGAGTATAAAGAACCAATGACTTTAATAGTCAAACATTGCTCACCCAGATTACCTCTAGAATCAGAATTTCATCCTGATTCCAAATATTACATTCTTCATTTCTGTTGCAGGTTCAATTTAGGCCTATATATTTCTATTTTGGCTATAGCCTATGTTTCTCTTGCATTTATTGACTCTTGTTTTTTGTCACTATTTATCCAATTTATTGGTAGGCCAGTTTTAAAAAGATTGACAATAACATAGGCATATAAGCCTAGGTGTTATTTAGCAGCCAAGATTGATTCTGGTCAACTACCCATCAGCTACTATTGGCTTAAGTAAATTGCTTAGGTTTTTAGCTGAATTCTGCTGTCAAATGAGTAAACAAGTTGACCACAATGATCTCACTGTTCAAAATTTGAAAAATCTAGATCCAGAAGAAGCATTGTCTGTTAATGTTGATATGCCAGTTCATATGATGATTTGTTTGTCTAACATGCTGGGAAAGTTCAAAGCAAAAAAAAGACAAGAGTCAAATAAAATTTACGGTAAAATTCTATAGATAAAAAAAGGAGCTTGTTGCACCTTTTAGGTCAAAAAAGCACTTTTTTGGCTTTTGTATTCATTCATTGGCTGATTCATTCATCAGCTGGCAAATCTCTCTTTGAGACTCCAAGTGCTAAAAGAAATAGAAGAATCATAATTCCATAGAGACTGCAGAATACAGCTTATAGTTGTTTCAATTCCATTTGACTCAGTGAAATCAAAGCATACATTTCATGTAGCTTAAAAGTATTTCACTAATTGTGTCTTTCTTTTTTTTTCTTAGGGTCATGGTGTCTATATCCTGTGCAGTTAGGATCCTAAATATATAAGGAAGCTCTTGCTGTCTTGAAAGTTTGTTGATTTAGGTCTATATATCCAGGCCTTAAATTTATTTTAGGAATAAATTAAGGTGAAGGTGTTTTCAAGCTGATATCTGCCCTTTCCTTATATCTGGGGCTTAGAAGATTGCACTAGCAACAGGTCTGGTTAATATATTCAATATTCTGTAGATTCATTTGGAACAAGGTGAACAGATTGCTCAGTAAATATCTATATTAATGGACAATTCAGATACCCTAGTAAGCAAAAAAATTATCTCTAGAATTCAAATTTCTTCTTGATTCCAAATATGACCTTCATTTCTGTTGCAAATTCAATTTGTATATTTCTGTGTTATATATTCATATTAGGCTGTATGTTTCTCATGGATTTATTGATTCTTCATTTGTCAACATTGATTCAATTTATGGGTAAACCAGTTTTAACAAGATTGACAATAACATAGGTATATAAGCTGTATATAAAGTATAAGAAAAGGTATCATCTTTGATGGTCCTAGAGAGGCTTTAAATTGAATTTGCAGTAAAAAACTAGTGGCATATTTGGATTCAGGATGAAATTCTGATTCTAGAGATAAGTTTGTTTCTTAGCTATCTGAATTGTTTGTTAATATAAATTCAATTGCAAATTATTTAGCCTAATAAATATTTGCAACCCAAATACACCTCTCAATAGCTTAATATTCCAATGAGAATCTATAGAGGAACAAACACTTTACTCAGTCAGTTTGAATCAAAATTGGACTTATTGATTTTTCTTCTTCAAAACAGATCAGATGTCAGAGTGAGCAGCATACAATATTCTGTAGATTCATTTGGAACAAGGTGAACAGATTGCTCAGTAAATATCTATATTAATGGCCATTTCAGATACCCTAGTAAGCAAAAAAATTATTTCTAGAATTCAAATTTCTTCTTGATTCCAAATCTATATTTCTGTGTTATATATTCATATTAGGCTGTATGTTTCTCATGGATTTATTGATTCTTCATTTGTCAACATTGATTCAATTTATGGGTAAACCAGTTTTAACAAGATTGACAATAACATAGGTATATAAGCTGTATATAAAGTACAAGAAAAAGGTATCATCTTTGATGGTCCTAGAGAGGCTTCAAGAGAGGCAACAAACACTTTACTCAGTCAGTTTTAATCAAAATTGGACTTATTGATTTTTCTTCTTCAAAACAGATCAGATGTCAGAGTGAGCAGCTTTTTGCAATATATACAAATGCTGATTGTTTATCACCAAAATAGGATGAGTTTCTTGCACTGTTCAAAGCTGAAAATCCCATGTAATTACTGTGACTGAAGTTCTGCCTAAAAAATTGTAGTAATCTCTCTGTTCATTTTCAGCAATTAAGTGGTTATGATATATTTGTATAATACAAATTATGGACAAGGAGTCTGTATCTATGTTTCTTCTTTTCTAGGTTTTAAATATAAAGAGGTTGAATTTGAGTAAGAATCAAGGATATGAAGTAGTAAGTTTAGAGTTGAGACCTTTAGGTTTTCTCAAAATCTTCTTTTGTAATTATTTATTGTAGCCCTTCAAAGAGCATTGATATTACTTTAAAAGATAAGAGCCTACTCAGTTACCTTTCCTCAGTATCATCAAAAATTGTGGTTTTTGGATACTTTAATGCCCTGGGCATTGATTGGCTATTATACACTAAAAAATGTTCTTGTATGAATTTTGGGCAAAGGTTAATTCAAACACAGGATGATAGTTATCTTTATCAAGATGTTACTGAGCCTACTAAGTTTTGGATTAAATCAAATCTGTCTTATTTAGACTGTGTTATAACTAACCACCCAGCTGACCTAGAGAGTCTTGAATTTTTGTCCCCTATAGTAAAAGTGATCACATGGTACTGTGTTTATATGTTGATGTGAATATTCTAAGTCAAATTTATATTATGACTATTCTAGAGGTAGTTATGACAAATTTAGGGAGTTTTTGCATTCTATTGTTATGGTTGGTAAGTTTCAACATTGTTTAATGGATATGAACACAGTATTTAAATTTTTCAGCAATGTAGTAGTAATGCATTGTGAAAAGTGTATTCCAAGGTATTGTCTTAGAGAGGGTATAAAGGCTTATCTGAATGCCCTTTGTCTTTCTGGAAAGTAAAGGTCAAACATGCATACCTTTCTCAATAACACATACTATATGTAAACAATGAACAAATTGCCTAACTTATACCCTTTGCCCTAAGAGCCGTGGGGGGGGGGTGACACCCCAAAGGTATAATTACTGGATTTGTATAAATATTGTGCATTCACGTTTCTACCAGTATAGAGGCGGAAAGGTGAGGCAGGGCATCATGGGTCTTGCCAGGAAATTCTTGGGGGATGGTTGGTAACAAGTACTACAAGAAGCTTTGTTTTCACTATTTTAATGGTAATTCTCCTCTTTCCCTATACAAAATATTTAAATGTATTTAAACAAATGTATAGCCTACAATGTATTTAAACATCAGAGAATACTATTGTGGAGGAGTTGATGGCTTCAGCCACATAGAAGACCAAGTCATGCAGAACTTCCATCCACATGAATAATAATACCCATCTCTGTCCACCCAAATTTCTTTAGTAAAATTATTATAAAGAACTTATTCAACAAAACTACTGTACATCAAAAGTTTCAACTAAATAATCAAATCTTGTCCAAAATTTTACTTACAATCCAATGTTTGAATTCTCAGGCAGAAAATTGAAAAAGCAGGAAGCTACCAACAAATTTACAACTATTGTACATACACTTTAACAGCAATAAATAAATTTCAGTTTCCCTTCTAATGAACATCTGGAATTATCTGGGGGGGGGGGCTCCAGAGGGAATTCACTTGCTCCCTATTTTAAAGTAGTTTTTCGGAATCTTTTGTAATTATTTGTTACTGGTAAATAATAAGAAACACAGTGTTGCTGTATGGGTCTCTTCAAGGGTTTAAATTGAATTTGCTAAGGAAGTAATAAGTATGCTTAGAAATAGTACAAAAAGATGGATCAAATGGTGTGTTCACCTTTTGCCTAGCTAATTAATGGAAAAAAAAAATTCAAATTTTGCCCTTTTTCCTGATTTTAGTGACAGATTTACAAATCTTCCACACTTTATAAGTCAGGATTAAGCATAGATATGAGGCTCAAAACACTTTTCTTGTGTCTCATTTGAATATTAGACTTATTTCTCAAGCTTTGACTTCCAAAGACAAAGATTGTCAGAGGTTAGTGCCATTTGGAGGGGAAATGGTTGGAAGTTGATATTTCAAATTATATTTCTAGGGAATCATTGAGGCCCTGATATTATTCCTGAAAGTTTTATTTACCTAACTCAACTATTTTCCAAGATAAACAATACTCTCTCATCTAGAATTGACTATTATAGGTTGGTCTTAATTTAAAGCTCAAATTTAGTTAGGACACTGGCGGATCCAAAGGGCCAGTGGGGGGGGGGGGGGAGGCAGGTCCCCCAAGATTTTTTTGGGCACCCTCTTATTGTGTTTTTTTTTCTTTATTTTTACTCTTTTTTTATAATAAATTTGTCAATTTGGTCTATTATTGGTATCTTTGCCAAATTGCTCCCCTCTCAGATTTTACTCATTGGCGCCCTTGTCACATTGGGCCTCCCCTTAGATTTTGCACTAGATCTGCCCCTGAGTAAGGGTACCTACCTTCCAGGTAGTTATGAAATAGGTAGTCACTAACTTTGTAGGTTTGTTATTATTTTTGTGTTTTGATTTTTCATCAATAGTTTCTTTGTAATACTAAATAAAGTCAATATGAAAGAAAGTCACCAATATAATTATTAAGTTTTTGTACATAGCCTAGGAGTATAATCAGCCCTATAGAAGGGTGGGAGGCAATTCAATTGGCAGTGATCAAATGGTTATACATTATGGTATTTGGAAAGAGCATTGAATTGTACAGTTCTTTGTTTTTGTTTATCTAATTTTTGCTGTGCAAGATAACTTTACTGAAGAGAAAGTCAGGGTTATTTACATGACCAAATTAGGTAGGGGAAAAAATTTGACATTGGATTCTCAGTCCAGTGCTCATTCCAAACATAGTCATCACTGGTGTCATAATTTTTTCTTAGTTAATTATGGCCTAGAGTATACCCTAGAGCTATGTCCGGCTCCATTAGCATGTAGGATTCAGGGATGTAATGGCAGTGATCATTATATTCAGAAAAAGAATTGAATAGGGAATCAAAGGTTATATATATATATATATATATATATATATATATATATATATATATATATATATATATATATATATATATATATATATATATATATATATATATATATATATATATATATATATATATATATATATATCACATTCTTTATTTTATATGTGTTCGTTATATATATATATATATATATATATATATATATATATATATATATATATATATATATATATATATATATATATATATATATATATATATATATATGTCATGCCTGTGCCCCAGCCATTTAAACATTTGCCTCTCAATTACTTTGGACTATCTGTCTTGACTTTTCTCTGTCCTACAGTTACCCAGCCCAGTCTTGACGCAACCTATACAACCTATTGTAAAATACTTGATAACTTCAATTCAAAATCATATATGTCATATATATATATGTCATGTTCTTTATTTTCCATTATTTGTGACTTGCAAAAAACTGTCAGACCTTTATTTACAAAAAAAGGAATTGGCTAGACTTTGACAGTAAATTCAAAATGCTAGTGAATAGTGGTTTTTAGTACTAAATCCAAATTATAATGCTCATAAATACAATCAACTTCCAGTATTGACTTATTTTTGTCTTTTTATTACCAATATCTTCAAGAAATCAACAGCATTTTTGAAGATAATGACTAGGACCAATTAATAATACTGGTTTACATATAAAATTGGGTATAAACAATGGAACTATGGTTAGTTTTTTTTAAATAACTTGTCTTTTCTCTTGTTATTTGTGACTAGCTAGTATGATTTTTGCTAGCATGTCCTATAAGCCAGCTTGATTTTCCATTTGTTTTGCTTGACTGGTACTTTTTCATTGCTAAGAGAAGCATTGTTGCCGAAAATTCTCCTTATATGGTGAAGATATTCTAGGACTTTGAATTAGCCTAGCTGTAGTAGAACTAGGGAAGACCTTTCAAGTTTTTGTATAGTGGAAAAGGTTCTAAATATGTTTTATTTAGCAGAGATATGGGAATATCTATTATTGAGAACAGTGCTGGGATGTTTAATGTAAAAATCATATGTTTCTTTCTTCTAGGCATCTGTAATAGTACAAGATACTTATTGAAGTCCAAGTGGAAACCTCTACAATGGATGGAATGTTTGGTCACAAAAGAGGTTTGTAAGTTTTGTATTGTGTTAGTTCCTCTCCTAAAACTGTTACACCTGTTATTTTTATTATATTTATATATATATTTATATATATTTATTTATATATATATATATATATATATTTATTTATATTATATATATATATATATATTATGAATGGGGGATTAATGATCTAACAAGATTGTGTTTCTGAAATTTATTGAATAAAAATTCTACTTTGAAAAATGACCTATGAAGATTATAATTATAAAGATTAACTGAAAGAAAAATCTCACCAAACCAAAACCTTCAAATCCAAGGGATTTATGAAGCCTCCTAATTTTCCATAACTCCATGCCTCCCACTCTCAGTTTTTTTTTTTTTTTTTTTTTTTTTTTTTTTAACCAAGTTGTAACCAAACCCTTGATTTGTCTTGTTACTTGTTACATAGATTTTGTCACTAACTAAAATGAAATGAAAAAATATTAGACAGTAAATCTTTTAACCATACAAAATAAATTAAAAAAACTATAATAATACTAACTAAGTGTGAATACTTTGGCTTCAAATTCAGAAGCCTTTATAAACAGCAGAAAATATATATATTAAGCAGCTAATGCATAATGGGAAAAAACATAAATTGATGACAAAATGCAAAAGAAGTAGAAAAGAAAAACAGGAGAAATTCACATCTGATAAATTAAGTTATTGATAATATAAGAATTTTATGAAATGTAGTATCAGTGGTGGATCCAGGGGGAGGGCCCCCCTAACGTCGTCTGAAGTTGTGTAGTTTACCTAATTAACGCAAGTTTGCGTTAATTAAACTTACTCCTAACGCAAGTTTATCGGATAAACCTTTTTGCGCCCTCCCCCCTAAAAAAATCCTGGATCCGCCCCTGTGTAGTATGGTAGAATTTTTTTAAGTTTTTTTTTTACATGTGCCCTAGTAGATCAATACCAAAATAAAAAAGAAAACAATCTGAACCCATATAGTGTTTGCTAGTTTTTATTTTGTTTCTACTGAACAAGTTTTTGTTGTAATTTTTTTTACACAATATGTTTATTATGCTAAATGGTTTTTGTGCTTTTTATCTTTTTATGTTGCTTTTTAGCATGTTTTAACTGCTAGTTCCATTTTTTTTCTCTGTGAATGATGACCGATTTTTTTTTTGACATGGTGAAATAGCCTATTCTTGACAATTCCAGGAAGCATTGCGTTAGGACAGAGATTATTTTCCAGGCTAATTTAGCAATTATATCGATTGAAAATGAAGACTCTTGGACATTGGATTTTCAGTCAATTTTAGAAGAATTTATAGAACAAAAGATTAGAAACATGTCAATCCATGTATTCATAATCGTTGATGTAAATTTTAAAAAGGCATTTTCGGCAGCTTCATAATATCTAGAGGACAAAAAATAACTAATGTAATCTCAAAATGAGAACACAAAAGAGGACAAAAAAGTAAGCTCAAAATGAACAAACTGGACCATCAAAAGTGACAAGACCAATCCAAGCAGCTAAGGCAAAGGTTAAAAATGTTTGAAGCAATGATAAACGAAAATAAAGAGCAGAGAAATTGTAGTTAGAATACTTGCGAAAACAACAATTACAACGAGTCAAAAACGAAATGAAGAACAAAGAAATATGAGGTTAAAAAATAAGTGACAGCAAGAACTAAAATTATGAAAACGAAATTTAAGAACAAAAAAAAAATATGCGGTTATAAGACATGTTACAATGAGGATCAGAACGAATCCAAAGAACAAAGAAATATGCAGTTAGAAGATAAGTGGCAGAGAGAATTGCAAGCAACAGGTGGAATCAGAGTGTTTCAAAAATGAAAGTGAAGAACAAAGAATTGTAGGGGTAGCAGAAACATGACAGCGATGAGCGATGATCGAACCCTCAATAGTCGTAATGTTTTCAGCTTCAAAGTAGCTGGTCAAATTTATCAAAAAATCAATATAGCAGCACATCCATCACAGACCCCTGACGGGGATTTTGAACCACATTCATTTGGCCAAATGTACTTTTTAGACCCTGATAAAGCTGTTAAAGGATACCTTGCACATCCTTTAAATTATGTAATCTCTCATAATCCAGTAGGTCTCTTGGAAGAAATATTGCGATACACAAAACAACTATGCTAAAGGTTACATGAAAATGCGAGAAGTGGGAGTTGATTTAAAGTAACATGCTGCTTTACTGGGGCAACAGGCTCGGATAGAAGACAAGTGACAATGTGAATCAATATATAAAAGTCAGTCGCGTAGCTGTATAATCAATATATATATATATATATATATATATATATATATATATATATATATATATATATATATATATATATATATATATATATATATATATATATATATATATATATATATACATATATATATATATATATATATATATATATATATATATATATATATATATATATATATATATATATATATATATATATATATATATATATATATATGTACTAAATCTGAATTTTGCTTAAAATTTAATACATGGAGAGGGCCCCGCAAAAAAAACTTCCATCAGGCCCCGCACCTAGTCGATCCGGCCCTGACTGTCTTAATTGAAAGTTTTGTATGATTTAGTAGTTTCATCTTATTTTAGTTATAAATAGAAAGCCAGATGTTTAATACTAGACATTACAGGTCTGTGATTTATTATATACATATGTTGTGCCCAGAGATATTAGACAAAAAAGAAAACACAAGTAAGCTTAAATTCATACCATTGGTGTCAATTAATCGAGGGAACCCTGGGTGATGGTGCAATTTTGATATTTTTTTTTTTAATGGAAATGCCAAAAAGGAAATTCCCATGAAAATACCAGAAAAAAGGTATTTTTTTAATCTAGTAACAATAGTAAATATACGGAGGAGGGGAAGGAGTAAGTTTGACTGAGATCCTTGTGTCTAATTCTAATTTGAACTGGGGGAATATATTGTAGGCCTATTTTAAACAACTGCCAATATTATAAGATGTTCATCGATATTTTGGACACCACTAGTTGAAATAGCTGGATTGAGATCCATGGATTTGGTGTGTAATTCTAATTTAAAGTAAAGAAAAATATTGAGTTTCAAAGAAGTAAAAATAAAAATGAGAAGTCAAACAGTGTTATATACATCATTAATTGAAATAGTTCAATTGAGATCCATTGACGTTATGTCTAATTCAAAGCCTGTATTTACCAGGGAGTTTGTTGCTATTTTGAATAACAGCGATTAAGGCTATGAGCTTTGTGAATCTGTGTATGTAATATTTATTAGGAAGTTAGAAAATTTCTTGCTAGAAAGTACTCGTGTTCCAAAATAAAAAAAAAGACAAAGTACATGTCTGTGTTTTGGAAAATAAAAATAATATCCCTATGAAAAGGAAAGCCAATATTTTCTACTAGATAAAAATAAATGAAAGGCCTGCTTCCTTTATTGACATCACAACAAATATACTGAAATAAGACCCTTAGACCTTATTTCCTCCAGTGCCTGCGGAGGCACACAGGGCGTAGCCTCCAACCTTCTTTCATGTGAGCCGGTGCATATATGTCTTCCCACTCTGGGATGAGACTCGTCTGGAGGGCTCTTCTGTCATGTTCATATGTCCTATGGAGCGTGTTCTTTGTTCTTCCTCGGCGACGGGTGCCTTCCGGTTGCCAGTGGAGGAGCATTTTTGGAAGTCTGTGATCTTGCATGCAGAGGATGTGTCCAAGGTATCGCCATCTACGTTGTCGTTCAACGGTTGCAATATCTGGATGGCCTGTGCGGGTACGGATCTCGTCGCTGCTGACACAGTCTCTCCAACTGATTCTAAGGATTAAGGCGAAGACAGTTATTCTCGAAGGCGGTAAGACGTTTCTCCTGTTCCGCGGTTAACTTAAGGCGTTCTATAGCGTAACTCAGGACAGACAGTACATTGCTCTGGAACAACCTGAGTTTCAACTTCAACGAGTATACGGTGGATTTCCAGATTGGTAAAAGTTTCAGAAAACGATGCGTTGGCTGAAGCTATCCTAGTACTCAATTCTTCTTCAGAGTCGCCACTGACATAAGAAGTGCACCCTTAATTATTTACAGAAAATAAAGGTCCAAAGAGTACCTGAGAGCAGGCCATGTTGTTCTTGAAAGAGTAGATATTGAGCAATTGTTGAATCAATTCAACACCTTCATATCTGAGAATATTCCATTTAGTAATCTCTTTCTGAAATTATGTGGCTACAACTAGTATACTAATCTGCCAATGCCATTTGCTACAGTAATGTATCAAACTCTTGTAAGAGAAGAAGTAAACCAGATATTACAACTTCGCAACACAATGTTAACGACTCCAGATATTTGTGGATTGTCTGTGATATAAATCTTTTTCTACTCCTTTTCGAAAGAAATATTTTTTTGAAAGGGAAATTTTCTTTTGAGCCTTCCTAGCCGAGTGGTTAGCGCACTGGACTTGAAACCACGAGAACAGGGGGTAGAGTTCTGGTGTTGCTAATTATTTGGTTTGGAACGGCGGTCAGTGGCGTGACTCTGTAAGCTCAGCCAGACTCAACCCAGCAGAGGTACCTAGAGAAATTCGGGGGGAAAAACACAGGAAGTGTCGGATGATTTGCCCCCAACCATGCGTTGCACCACCGGCTGAAGGCAATGATCCAGAAGATCAGCACCTGCGCAACGCAGACCATTGGTCAACATGCAAAAAAGTTTAAGTTTGAAACAAATGTTTCGTTGAATTTGCTCTTTTTGAGTCAGTATATTTCAATAAATGTCGGAAAAGTTTGTTTATATTTATCCTTACAACTTTAAAGAAATCACTGATTTCAATCACCAATGCCAGGGTGGGGTTTCAGCTGGAGGGGGACCCTGGGTTTTTTGAAAAATACCTGCCTGTAGTATTTTCATTGAAAAGTAACCTTTTTGGTATTTCATTGAAAAAATGCCCCTTCTCTAGATTTGGGAAAATAAATTTTGACTCCTCCGCCTACACATTCATTCTTTGGCATCCTTGATGTCAAGTAAGGTCCTTATGATGGAAAGTGCTGCATATAGTTCTAAAATAGTGAAGCCAAAGCATTGGCTACTTGGAAGCCACCATTTTGGCAAAGTATTGTGAAATAAAATGCCATCTCTGTCAGAATCACATCACAGATTCTTCAAGGAACTTCTCTTCTGGTATTTAAATCGTCTGAACATAGAGGCAAACCCCCTTTATTAGTGGGAATATATGGTTAGACCTTTGAATACATAAGGGAATTTGTTTAAAGATATCCTTGAATTTTGAGAAGAGGGAGAAGAGTGGAAAATTTTGCGAAAAAAAACAAAAATAGGAAAACTATAGATAAAATACAGGAAAGTCATAAAAGTATAGATCTTTTTGAGAGTTTAAATTCGTAGAAACTTGCTTTCTGCTCATGTCTATCCACAGTGAATTTTTTGGTTTTCTTTTAGCTAGATTTGCTAAATTGTTTTATAGTTCTGTTATTTTTTGTCTTTGCAGTCCCTTCAATTGAATTTCTGGCAAGCTATAAAAAAGAAACTGAAGAAAGCGTAAGTAGTCTATTTTTAGATGTTTATGCTGCTTAAGTTTAAAGTGTCTTTAGTGTATGGCTATCTACCTATGAGTAGATACTACAGCCCATGATTTGCATATGGTCCCTAGCACCTTTTAAAGATGAAAAACCTTTCAAAGAAATTAGTCTATTATTTTAAAAGATATATTAGTTAGTTAATTTAATTAACTAATTCAATCAAGGGATTGAATTGATAGTTATTTTATTAATTATTCTTAGTAATATAGATTAGTATAAAAATGTTTATTTTTATATATGTTTTATAGTTTCAAATTATAAGTATATTTGGTGTACGGGTATCTACCCATGAGTAGATGCCACATTCCATAGATCAAATATGGTTCTTGCCTATTTCAATTACAAAAAACTTGCGAAGATATGAATTTATGTGCGTTATCCAAAACAATTCTGCTCAATTAAAGATATTACAAGGAGAAAATAGTGGGTGCTTGTTTTTATCCCAGTGTCATTATCTTACAAATATTGTTGATTGCACATGCAAACACCATCCCGTGTAGCTCTTAGCTAATAAGTATATGCACAAAATAAACATGAAAGGAACATAAAAAAATGAACCTGAAAGAATTTCAAAATGAATTGTTTTATTTTGAAAATTATAGTCTTCAGGAATAACCTGGTCGGGTTTTTGGCTGAATGATCAGAACAAATTCATGCAAGGTGCTGAATTATTTCCTGCTAAATAGTATGCGTATCTTCCATCTCATTCACAGAATATGGAGCCATGGTTGGGCTCAGTGGCTTGTTTCTGATTTTTGAGGTAAAAGAATTATATCTTTACAAAATTATAAAGCTAAAAAGAACAATCTTTTTTTATTATCACTTTTTGCCAAAGCCTTTCCAGGTTGAAATATGGTTGATAATGGGTATGGAATATAGAAAAAGATTTTTAAAATATTGGAATTGAGGTTCTCTATTAATTAGATTAGGCTGTGCGCCAATTTATCTTTATATGGAAGAGTCTTAGTTTTTATGCTTTTCTTTAAAATAAATTTCATTCTATGAGTACTACTCGCCTAATGTTGTGTGGACCTGTTCTGGGTGCTTTCTCTGTCCCCAAGTTCTTGGATGTCTCCCCAAATGGAAATAGGTCTCTCTAAAATCTCCTCAAAATAACGTTCGTAAATACACGAATGTTAAAGCCAAATCCAAATCGTCATTTGCGTTAGTGTCAATTTTAGGAGACATCTGGAAAAGCAAATTTTCTAACATGGCAATTCTAGAAAATCCGTGAAAATTCTGGGAAAGTGGAAAAACAATAATTTGTAACGGATGAGGCCAGTTGCTTTGGGGATTTGGTAAGCAACAGCTTGTAGTTTGGGGTCAATGTAGCCTGCGATGATTCTATGGTAAATTTTGGCGTGAAATTCGGTGAGAAATTGGGATTAAACCGGTTAGCTGTTTGTTACATGGGCGTCTGACAATCAAGAGATGTCACTTAAGGAGCTGGGATTTTCACCAGGCTTGTCAATATTTGAAATTTATTTCACCTGCACGATGGTTACCCTGAGTGGTTAGGAATATACTAGAGGTATGTCTTCATAAGTCGTGGGATAGGAAATTTGGCATTACTTCTCCTAAAATGTACATAGCGATCCATATTATTTGTAATTTTCTTATTAGATTCTTTATTCTAATTCACCCCTCTATTTGCAGGATGACATAATTGTATTGCAAGAATTGCCTTCTACATATACGGGACCTTCTACAGTAACCTTGAGAAAAAAACTTCCTAGTTCTGCAGCTTCAGAGAAAAGTAGCAACGACGATCAAAGATTGACAATTAAAAGGAGCCTAGATTTCACTCCAACTAATAACAGCCGTAAGCCAAATGATTCCATCAGCCCCCGTTGGTTCTATGGTGGGGATAGAGATTCCAGTTTCAATGATTTGAGCTGCCCCGGGCTCCAAAGACCATCTCTTAGAACATCTACTGCCGCCAATACTGAGCCAATACCCCAAAAAAGTAAGCCTTTTATATCCTAAATTACTAAGGCATCTTTAGATGTATCCATACCTGAAAACATTTTTCCTGACATTTCCTAAAATTAATCTTTAAATTTTCTCAAAAGTTTTTTGGGTAATGCCGCATTGTTGCCACGTCGTACACTAATTAATTTACGGTTTTTGATATTTAAATCAAATCATGCCTGAAAACAGTGATTTCAAACAGTGATTAGTTGTCTCAAAATCTGTAGGATAATGCCGGGTTTTTGGCAGTGTTGCCGCGCTGAACTATGAAATTAAATGAGCAAAACTGTTTAGTTTACGTTTTTTGTCTGTACAATTTCAAACACCAACAAGATGTTGATTCTAAACTACAACTGCAACTTCTAAGGAAAGCTCAACCTTCTTATGTTGTTTAGAGTCAGGTGTTTTAACTTGTTTTTGCTGGTTCTTCTTCTTTGAATGCCAAGCCTTCTTAAGTCTACTTTGGTCTCCTTTTGGCTTAACGACCATTTTCAATCTGCAGGTGATGATGGGTCAGGAATAAGTCTTGCTACGATTTGTGTGATCTACCATCAGATATTATTATGTCTTAGGAAATCGAAAATAATTTTGTATAGATGTCTTTCATTGTTAGCTGGTAGGCTTGGAAGAAGTGACACGTTGGTGTCAGGCTGGAGGTTTGCCTCGCTGAAGATTCTACTAATGTCGATTACTTCCTGTTGGATGCATTAACATTGAAAAATCAGGTGGTTCAAGGATTCTGGAATAGAGTTGCAAAGTCTGCAATATGTATCGGCTTGTTTATGCCATAGTCAGTGATCCAAGGCTCGCTATCGTTCAAAAAAAGGGAAGGGGTGGCTCACATCAGCTGCAGTTGGTTTGAGGGTGGATTCGAGGGTAATCGGCTGTGCTTACAACGAATATTGGGGTGCACAAGTTCGCACGTATGTAGAACATGGTCTTTTTAGCCTATAAAGTCAAATTTGGCCTATAACGACGTCATACCGCTCTTGATTCTTTTTACATGGTAAAATAAACTGAAAACTTTATAAACTTGACATATTCTGAATCCTAAGAAAAAGTACTTTAACCTGGTATTTTTAGTTTTGCCCCACAATTTTTATTTCTTTAGTTAACCCCTATTTAATTTCTATAACAAGGGTTTTTTAATATGTTTTTTCGGTTTTTCCGAAATTTTTGCTTACATAAGTATATTTTTTTATGCTTTATTTGAATTCTGCTCGTCATTACGAGTCAAACTTTGTGCCTTTTTCCAAAAAATATTAATTCTTGAGCAACTATTTATTTTTTTTAAATAGCGTCATAGGTTTCAGAAATTATCGTACAATGACCAATTTAAATTTTTTTTTTTTTTTTTTTTTTTTTTTTTGCTGTTAAAAAGAAAATGAAACGAATCAATCTGCACTTCATTCGAACCGTCCGAATGTCCTTTACATGTTGTTAATAAAAACAAAGCCGAGACTGGAATCTGTAAGAATATATTAGCGTTTGAACAAGGAAATCCCCCCCCCCCACAAAAAAAGAAAGTTTTCTGAATATTGGCGTTTTACTCTAAATATTTTCAACACAGCCTATAGTTTTTATTTCACCAAACGACAGATCACTCTTTTTTCAGTCAATTAATTTATTTACATTTTATACAACTAATATTTTTAACCAGGAAAAAAAAACAACATGAGATGCCTCGTTCTGCGATCGCATGCGCGAATTTGGTTTTCAAAGCAATAAAAAAAAGCCGAGCATCTTACATATCGGGTTTTAGTTGCATGAAGTACTTAGCTATAAAAGGCTAATTTCTCCTTTATAGGCTAAAATCGTCAAGTTCTACATTAGTGCGAGCATGTGCACCCCGATATTCGTTTTAAGCACCTTAGATTACCCCGGCATCCATACTCAAACCAAATGCGGCTGATGTGAGCCACCCCCTCTCTTTTTTTGAACGATAGTGAGCCTTGGATCACTGCCTATTGCATAAAGTACTGAAAACTACGACATAAAAGGAAAGGATTTAGGATATTTATCTGATCTAACTAAAGGTAAGGATTTCGGCAGCAACGATTTTATGGGGTGTCAGTTGTCTTGCGTGAGGCACGCCATGTTGGTACAACTAGTTCTGAAGCATGTAAACAGATAGGAGATGCGTTGGACAGCATTGCTCCGCTTTTCTCGAAGTACAACGAGTCCAGATCTACCATTAGGAATTATAGCCTCTGGATCAACTATTTAGATCTTATCCGTACCGGAAACGACTATCTTTATGCTGAAAGAGCTGCAGACTATGGTTCACACTTAAACGCCACAAAAGAGAAGATTTCGATTTTCTTCGCACCCGGAAACTGTAAATACGCCACAGTTGCGCTTAACTACCTAGAAGAAATGCTACGCCTGCCTGAAGAGTTGGTCGGAAACCCATTCAAGGTGACGAGAACAGAGGTGTACAACTTTATGACAGGGGATAGAGCTCCAAAAGCCGTAGCAAATAGTCTGCTGAACTTCCGAAACATTGGCTTCGAAGCCGTGAGCTCTTATCTCGAGGGGACATCCACGAAAGTAAAAATTGGCATAGTGCAAACTTTCGCCTCTGTTGCAAAAAAAGGAAAAAAGAAAGAGCCACGAAAAATATTTTGAGAAAACTGTGCTGCTTAAAAACGATCTCTGCGTCTTGCAAATTCAACACAAACTTCGTCCCTCTGTGAGCTGCTAAAGTACGAGCTACAGCCATATCCGGCCTCCCTTGCAGCATTATCATCAAGTCGTAGGGAGCCTCAGCTACGTACTGGTACAAAGTCAACAGCCTTGAACTACATTCTGCAACAGTCTGGCTTGCAGTCATGGCCAAAAATTATTCCACATACACTTTTTGAAGACTCTCCTCGATCTGACTATATAGTTGATGTCATGAGTGTCATAAGGTGTTATAGACCAGAACAAAATGAGACGCTAGCATATTTTGGAAAAATAGTCTACGAAGGAATTCTTAGGAACATACCCGAAGCTTGTCAGTCAATCCATTTGGTTGGTGACAGGTATGACAGTCTTAGTGACGATAGAACCCATGATGACTACTCGTTCAACCTCAAAGAAGTATCTCGCTGTCGAGAAACAAGAGGAGATCCTAAAGGAAATATTTCCAACCCGTTCACTTCCTCCAGCAAAGTTGCAACACTCTGGGACGGGATTCTCAGTAGTCGCTCAGCCAAAGGTCGACTCTTGATAGTTCTTTTCGAGGTCTAGGAGTACAATTTTTCGACCCGTCTGATGGTTCATCTCGCTGGAGGTTTCGAGAGTAGACATAGAACTGTTACCGTCACGCCTCATGGAAGCTCTGTTGGTGACTATATCTCGTCTTGCCATGAGGAGGCAGACACTCGGATATTATACCACACAGCAGTTGCCGTGAGACGAAAGAGTACAATTGTGATAGTACAAGCCAACGATACTGATATCGTCTTACTAGCTGCATACTACTTCCAGTATCTTGCTAGTCTCGGCCTCAAGCAGCTCCGGGTTAAGTTTCCGTGCTACTGCATACCTATGCATACGGCAGCACAAAAACTAGGAGTAACATTTTGCAACACCTTGCCGCTTGTCCACAGCTTGAGTTGATGTGACACCACAAGGTTTCTGTATGGAATTGGAAAGGTTCGCTTTTTTCGAGCTGCGAAGTCTTCAGAACTTTGTTGGGGTCTTTAGGTGATGAAGTTCGAGCCCTTGCAGAGAAGCCATCATCTGTGCAAAGTGATGGTTTAGTCAACGTCTGTAAGCAGCTTGTGGTTACAGTGTATGGCAGAAGTGCGACTAACTTTTGTATTCGAGCACTTTTGTACTCAAGATTGAAGGATTTGTGGCGTTTACCACCAACTGATATCTCGTTTCTGCTTCATTTGAAAAGGTGTATTTTCCAGTCACTGATTTGGATCCAAAGCCACAAGCCCTGTATTGATTTACCTCAGGCTGTCCATATGGGCTGGAGAACTGAAGATCATGAACTAAAGCCAGACCTAGTTTCTCTGATGCCACATGGGCTAGCATCGCTTTCTTTTTGCAACTGTGACAAGACGAAGTGCGGTTCGCACTGCAAATGCTCCAAAATAGGTTTCTGTGACAGCGCGTGCAAGTGTGGAGCTGATTCCCAAAAATGCCTACTTTCCGATGTGTATCAGAACGAGTCCCAAGACGAAGATGAAGAAGAAAAAGAGATTTTAGCCACCGTTTCATGTTCAGTTTTAAATATTTGATTTTTATTTGTTTTGATATTAAACTGCTAATGCAGTCGTCTAAACCTTACTTTCAGCTGATCATGACATTTACCGTCTACTACATCAGTGGCCGTTGACCCAATCTAACCGATTGGATCATTGGCCTCTGCTATGCTGGGATTTAAAGAAAATAGTATCTTAAATCAGCCTTAGCCACCTCTGCACCTCACGTTCACACGGCTTCGCCACCTTGAGGCTCGTATGTGAGCCTACATAAGCCAGATTGTATCCATTGCTACAGAAAAAATAACTAGTTGCTCAAGAATTAAGATTTTTTGGAAAAGAGGCACATGGTTTGACTCGTAATGACGAGCAGAATTCAAATAAAGCATTAAAAATATACCAAATTCGCGCATGCGATCGCAGAACTAGGCATCTGTGTTTTTTTGTTTATTGTTTTTTCCTGGTTAAAAATATTAGTTCTATACAATGTAAATACATGATTTGATTCAAAAAGGAGCGATCTATCGTTTGGTGAGATAGGTTGTCTTGAACATATTTCGAGTAAAACGCCACTATTCAGAAAATTTTCTTTTTTTGGGGGGGGGGGATTCTCTTGTTCAAACGCTTGTATATTCTTGCAGATTCAAGTCTCGACTTTGTTTTTTATTAACAACGTATGAAGAACATTCTGACGGTTCGAATGATGCGCAGTTTGATTAGTTTTCATTTTTTTAACAGCTAAAAAAAAAAAAAAAAAAAAAAAAAAAATGAGAAAAAAAACTTGGTCATTGTGAGCTAATTTCTGAAAGCTATGACGGTATTTAGAAAATATAAATAGTTGCTCAAGGATTAATATTTTTTTAAAAAAAGAGATACATGGTTTGACTCGTAATAACAATCGCAATTCAAAAAAATCATAAAAAAATATACTTATGTAAGCGAAAACTTCAGAAAAATAAAAAAAATTAAGAAAAGGTAAGGTATATTTAAAAACTTTGTTTTCAAAATTAAAGAAGGGTTAACAAAAAAATAAAGGTTGTGGGGAAAAACTAAAAATACCAGGTGAAAATACTCGTTCTTAGGATTCAGAATATGTTAAGTTTACAAAGTTTTTAGTTTATTTTACCGTGTAAATAAAATCAAGAGCGGTATGACGTCGTTATAGGCCAAATTTGACTTTATTGGCTAAAATGACCATGTTCTACACGCGTGCGAACTTGTGCCCCCCGATATTCGTTATCAGCGCCCCCGATTACCCTAGAATCCACCCTCAAACCAACTGCAGCGAATGTGAGCCAACCCTTGAAAGATAACGGTCCCTGGATCACTGACTACCAAGTAAAGTCCTCTTTTCGCAGGATCAAAGAGTTCCTTTTGATTCTATAATAAAGAATATTTTCTGCCCTTGATGGAATTAAGGATGGAATGGGCATTTTCGTTTTTTAAGGAATTCTTCTTCTGAGTAAGTCTCTGAAGGTCTGGGCCTTCAAATTGGGGTTGATTTGATTATACAAGGAGCTACTAGCTAGCTGGTCTGCTACCCCATTACATTTGATGCCTTGGTGGCTGGGGATATGCTGGAACTTGATGTTAATAAGGCTGTTTTGGAGACTAATTAATCTCTGATTGTCCTCAGGTCTGTGTCCATGGCACTCCAATGGATATTATTATACATGAGCTGAAGGGTGCCTTTGAAGTCTGAGAGCAATACTACTCTTTTGGAAGCCGGTGGATTAATATTGACGACTTTTAAAGCCTCTTTTATGGCCAGCAGCTCTGCACTGAGGATGGAAGTATCATCAGGAAGTCTGGTTGTCACCCATGTTTTCTTTTTTTTTAATTTGGCGTCGACTACTGCTGCCGCAAGATTGGGTGACAGACTTAGTACCTGTCCCTGTAAGACAAGACTCAGAAAATGAAACGGCGATTTGACGCCCTATGCGCCATCAGTGGCTGGAGGATCTCTATCTTTTAATGTTTATGTTTTTACGGGCAAAAAATAGTGTGAAATTTAACTAATTAGTTTCACTTGTTTATTTCCTCGGTTCAACGTGACAACACTGGCAGAAATGTGGTACTGCAAAAATAGGTTTTGGAAAATATCTTTAAAAAAAAGTCGTTGAAACGTCGATTCATCGTAGCCTACAAAAATAGAATTTTCTGTTTATTGTTTTTGTGAAAATATGTTTAAATGCGTCTCTAAGAAGTTCTGTTTTATATAAGCTGAACTAATTTGAGACAGGAGTATTTCATTTCCGCTTTGGCAGTGTTGTTGAACTGTGGTTACCTTATTGTGCTTCAGCTCGAGATTCAAAGTCGATCCTAATTTGAAATATTCAAGAAAAAATAAAGGTGTGTGGCCAGGACCATATCCAGGATTTTTTTTTTTGGGGGGGGGGGAGGGGGGCTGTTTACAACAAACTTCAAATTAACTTGAAATTTGTTTACAACAAATTTCATTCGAAATTTTTCGCACGAAAAATTTGTCTATATCCGATTTTGTTACGTTTTTACGAGTTGGAAAAACATTTCGGGGGGGGGGGGGGTCAAAAAACCCTACCCCCCTGGTTACGGTCTCAATAATACGGTTACGTGGTGTCAATTGTCGTGATATTTTAGGTCCTCTTTTTAATGCAGTTGCCCCCCGCATGTTCTCTATCCTTCCCTTCCTTTTCGAGATTTTAAAATTAGTGATTTTTCTTCAATTCGCGTTTGTAATTTTAGATATGAAAATTTTTTACTTGGTTTTTCCAATTCGTTTTAGTGACATTGAATTAGTTTTGAGATTTAAAATTAAAGAGCTGTTGAAATCAGATATGATAAATAAAGATAAATAATTTCTATCATAGGTCTGAGAATATCCTCTCTATGCATACCCATTTCCTTTTTTTTTTTTTTATTGTTTTCCAGAATTTGAATAACTTCTGACATTGTAATTATTTTTTTTTTTTTTTTACGGATTTCATGTAGTTGTGTTTTAAGCCTATAGTAAATCGTTGATTTGTTTCATTTGTTGAAGTATCTTTGCAATTTCATTTATGTACTTTATTTACTCCTCGACTTTGAGGAAAGTAAATAAATAATGATCAAACAAGTTCGTTCATTAGCAATATTTGTACAACAACAACAAAACACGAAAATTGACACCCTCTTCCCAGTAAGCTCTTTGGTCTAAAAAAAAAAGGAAAGAGGAAAGAAAATCAAAAATAAGCCAAGCAGTAAAAAAGAAAAAAAAGCAGCAAAGTGATGCCATGTATCACCATTAACTAAGTCAAATCCGACGATATGTGGTTCCACAGACCCGACAAAAAAACGCATAAGAGAAAGGTGGCGTCAGTTCTTACAAGCAACTCGAGAAGAGTAATGAAAATAATTTAAAAACATCTATTTTTACACATATAAGAGAAAAAAAAAGAAAGTAATAATAAACATATAACCGAGCTGTCTGAAAGAATCGTTATTTATAGATTTAATCTAACCTTGGAAAATTGAACCATCAGACCTTTGAAAGTACAGCCCTGTGCCGTAATTGTAAGTGTATTCCATATTGTTGAAGGTCCATCAGAGGGTCAGAATCAGAATGAACGCAAGGCTGGCAGGGATCTTTTTGCTGTCAGTATATCATTGATAACACGACGAGTGGTCAGATACAAAAATAGAAGACAATTTGAAGTTTGCCATGCAGCCAAGCCAAAAAAAAGAAAGCACATATAAAGGCGTAAACTGATCTTGGATTTCAGAGCGGCTACTTACTAGCTTCACAACTATTTTGGCCTCCTCATGATGACATGCTATGCTCCATAAATTTGACTGCAAAGAAAGACCCATTTGGTTGGACATTAAGACGTAAATGATTCGATCAAGGTGAAGAAAATAAGTCGTAAGATAGATATGGGGAATAACCACTTTCAGACCTAAAGAGAGTTCCACGTAACGTATGTATAAGATGAATGCCCGGACATGCTGTACAGATTCTAGAACAGACTATCGTAGGTATCGTTGCTATCGTAGGTATTGAGCTCATCAGATAGATACTAGTTTAAAACCAAGGCTAATTCGAATAAACATTTGATGAACAAATTACAGGATATTATATCCAAATAGGCACGTACCTAAGTAGGCGAACTGCCCCCTTCCCCTCTCATATTACGCTAACAGTAGTTTTGTTTTTCCAATATATGATATATCCTGTCTCTCCTTTTTTGCTGATTTGGCTTCCCCCAGGAATTCTCACTTTTATCCCCTCTCCTAAGATATTTTTACATATGCCTGCCTCTAATTTCTTTTTTTTCGTTATTGTTCCTTTTTTGTCTGAAACTTTTAAAACTGTATTTGTCAATACTTTAAGTTGCTGATTCTATGCAATGAGCCATGATTTTGGCTCTTTGTTTTTTATTATTATTTATTTTTAGTTTCTTTATTATTTGTTTATAATACATTATTTTTATATTATCATATTTTGTATCCTTCTGTTTACATTACTTATTTATACCATTTTTTATTATTTATGTGAAACTTTTTTATAATATTTTTTATTACTTACATAATCGTTTATATTATATTATTTATAATTCCTTGCAGAGAAAAAGTTTTTCAAGGATCAAAGTTTGCATCAGAAATATTTTGCTAGTATGATTCGCAAATATCCTGCCAAACTGCGTTCTCTGCTTTTACTCTAAATGTAAGTCCAACCATTTTTATTATTATGCCCTTGCTTATTTTCTTGGTAAGGAATTAACCTGGAATATTTAGCCAATAAGAGCCTCCTTATTGGGATGTTGTTATATATATTTTTATTCCTGATGATCCACAATCCCTCTTCTCCTTTTTTTCTTTTTCCTTTTCTTCCTTTCTTTTTTTTCTTTTAGCTATCAGTTTCAAAGAATTAATAATGAAACTGATGGAATTGAGCTAACGAAGAAATAGTAAGCATGTAGTCTATATAGAACCTACTGGGGCTGAATTTATTTGACTCTGTTTCGTCTTTTTTGACAACAAAAGATTTCGATGATTGATTCTAATCTAGTTCTTCAAATAATATTTTAGTTGAGCTCCGAAATCTTTTTATTTACAAAGATGAATAAATTGAATCTCAAGCCAGATAATATAAATAGAGATCTTTTGATGTATGAGACACATGCTCTCTATTTTGACGTTGCAAGATTGGTTGTATTTTGACAATGCCGTGTATCTTTATGCAACTTGCTCCAAATGTTGTTTTTGTTTTGCAACTTTATTCCTGGTTACTCTCAATGCCTTTTCTTCTTTTTTCTTTTTGTTATTACTTTCAAAGAATCAATAATGGAACTGATGGAATTGAGCTAACGAAGAAATAGTAAGCATGTAGTCTATATAGAACCTACTGGGGCTGAATTTATTTGACTCTGTTTCGTCTTTTTTGACAACAAAAGATTTCGATGATTGATTCTAATCTAGTTCTTCAAATAATATTTTAGTTGAGCTCCGAAATCTTTTTATTTACAAAGATGAATAAATTGAATCTCAAGCCAGATAATATAAATAGAGATCTTTTGATGTATGAAGACACATGCTCTCTATTTTGACGTTGCAAGATTGGTTGTATTTTGACAATGCCGTGTATCTTTATGCAACTTGCTCCAAATGTTGTTTTTTGTTTTGCAACTTTATTCCTGGTTACTCTCAATGCCTTTTCTTCTTTTTTCTTTTTGTTATTACTTTCAAAGAATCAATAATGGAACTGATGGAATTGAGCTAACGAAGAAATAGTAAGCATGTAGTCTATATAGAACCTACTGGGGCTGAATTTATTTGACTCTGTTTCGTCTTTTTTGACAACAAAAGATTTCGATGATTGATTCTAATCTAGTTCTTCAAATAATATTTTAGTTGAGCTCCGAAATCTTTTTATTTACAAAGATGAATAAATTGAATCTCAAGCCAGATAATATAAATAGAGATCTTTGGATGTATGAAGACACATGCTCTCTATTTTGACGTTGCAAGATTGGTTGTATTTTGACAATGCCGTGTATCTTTATGCAACTTGCTCCAAATGTTGTTTTTGTTTTGCAACTTTATTCCTGGTTACTCTCAATGCCTTTTCTTCTTTTTTCTTTTTGTTATTACTTTCAAAGAATCAATAATGGAACTGATGGAATTGAGCTAACGAAGAAATAGTAAGCATGTAGTCTATATAGAACCTACTGGGGCTGAATTTATTTGACTCTGTTTCGTCTTTTTTGACAACAAAAGATTTCGATGATTGATTCTAATCTAGTTCTTCAAATAATATTTTAGTTGAGCTCCGAAATCTTTTTATTTACAAAGATGAATAAATTGAATCTCAAGCCAGATAATATAAATAGAGATCTTTGGATGTATGAAGACACATGCTCTCTATTTTGACGTTGCAAGATTGGTTGTATTTTGACAATGCCGTGTATCTTTATGCAACTTGCTCCAAATGTTGTTTTTGTTTTGCAACTTTATTCCTGGTTACTCTCAATGCCTTTTCTTTCTTTTTTCTTTTTTTTTTGTTATTACTTTCAAAGAATCAATAATGGAACTGATGGAATTGAGCTAACGAAGAAATAGTAAGCATGTAGACTATATAGAACCTACTGGGACTGAATTTATTTGACTCTGTTTCGTCTTTTTTTGACAACAAAAGATTTCGATGATTGATTCTAATCTAGTTCTTCAAATAATATTTTAGTTGAGCTCCGAAATCTTTTTATTTACAAAGATGAATAAATTGAATCTCAAGCCAGATAATATAAATAGAGATCTTTGGATGTATGAAGACACATGCTCTCTATTTTGACGTTGCAAGATTGGTTGTATTTTGACAATGCCGTGTATCTTTATGCAACTTGCTCCAAATGTTGTTTTTGTTTTGCAACTTTATTCCTGGTTACTCTCAATGCCTTTTCTTCTTTTTTTCTTTTTGTTATTACTTTCAAAGAATCAATAATGGAACTGATGGAATTGAGCTAACGAAGAAATAGTAAGCATGTAGACTATATAGAACCTACTGGGACTGAATTTATTTGACTCTGTTTCGTCTTTTTTGACACAACAAAAAGATTTCGATGATTGATTCTAATCTAGTTCTTCAAATAATATTTTAGTTGAGCTCCGAAATCTTTTTATTTACAAAGATGAATAAATTGAATCTCAAGCCAGATAATATAAATAGAGATCTTTGGATGTATGAAGACACATGCTCTCTATTTTGACGTTGCAAGATTGGTTGTATTTTGACAATGCCGTGTATCTTTATGCAACTTGCTCCAAATGTTGTTTTTGTTTTGCAACTTTATTCCTGGTTACTCTCAATGCCTTTTCTTCTTTTTTCTTTTTGTTATTACTTTCAAAGAATCAATAATGGAAACTGATGGAATTGAGCTAACGAAGAAATAGTAAGCATGTAGTCTATATAGAACCTACTGGGGCTGAATTTATTTGACTCTGTTTCGTCTTTTTTGACAACAAAAGATTTCGATGATTGATTCTAATCTAGTTCTTCAAATAATATTTTAGTTGAGCTCCGAAATCTTTTTATTTACAAAGATGAATAAATTGAATCTCAAGCCAGATAATATAAATAGAGATCTTTGGATGTATGAAGACACATGCTCTCTATTTTGACGTTGCAAGATTGGTTGTATTTTGACAATGCCGTGTATCTTTATGCAACTTGCTCCAAATGTTGTTTTTTTGTTTTGCAACTTTATTCCTGGTTACTCTCAATGCCTTTTCTTCTTTTTTTCTTTTTGTTATTACTTTCAAAGAATCAATAATGGAACTGATGGAATTGAGCTAACGAAGAAATAGTAAGCATGTAGACTATATAGAACCTACTGGGACTGAATTTATTTGACTCTGTTTCGTCTTTTTTGACAACAAAAGATTTCGATGATTGATTCTAATCTAGTAGTTCTTCAAATAATATTTTAGTTGAGCTCCGAAATCTTTTTATTTACAAAGATGAATAAATTGAATCTCAAGCCAGATAATATAAATAGAGATCTTTGGATGTATGAAGACACATGCTCTCTATTTTGACGTTGCAAGATTGGTTGTATTTTGACAATGCCGTGTATCTTTATGCAACTTGCTCCAAATGTTGTTTTTGTTTTGCAACTTTATTCCTGGTTACTCTCAATCAATGCCTTTTCTTCTTTTTTCTTTTTGTTATTACTTTCAAAGAATCAATAATGGAACTGATGGAATTGAGCTAACGAAGAAATAGTAAGCATGTAGTCTATATAGAACCTACTGGGGCTGAATTTATTTGACTCTGTTTCGTCTTTTTTGACAACAAAAGATTTCGATGATTGATTCTAATCTAGTTCTTCAAATAATATTTTAGTTGAGCTCCGAAATCTTTTTATTTACAAAGATGAATAAATTGAATCTCAAGCCAGATAATATAAATAGAGATCTTTGGATGTATGAAGACACATGCTCTCTATTTTGACGTTGCAAGATTGGTTGTATTTTGACAATGCCGTGTATCTTTATGCAACTTGCTCCAAATGTTGTTTTTGTTTTGCAACTTTATTCCTGGTTACTCTCAATGCCTTTTCTTCTTTTTTCTTTTTGTTATTACTTTCAAAGAATCAATAATGGAACTGATGGAATTGAGCTAACGAAGAAATAGTAAGCATGTAGTCTATATAGAACCTACTGGGGCTGAATTTATTTGACTCTGTTTCGTCTTTTTTGACAACAAAAGATTTCGATGATTGATTCTAATCTAGTTCTTCAAATAATATTTTAGTTGAGCTCCGAAATCTTTTTATTTACAAAGATGAATAAATTGAATCTCAAGCCAGATAATATAAATAGAGATCTTTGGATGTATGAAGACACATGCTCTCTATTTTGACGTTGCAAGATTGGTTGTATTTTGACAATGCCGTGTATCTTTATGCAACTTGCTCCAAATGTTGTTTTTTTGTTTTGCAACTTTATTCCTGGTTACTCTCAATGCCTTTTCTTCTTTTTTCTTTTTGTTATTACTTTCAAAGAATCAATAATGGAACTGATGGAATTGAGCTAACGAAGAAATAGTAAGCATGTAGTCTATATAGAACCTACTGGGGCTGAATTTATTTGACTCTGTTTCGTCTTTTTTGACAACAAAAGATTTCGATGATTGATTCTAATCTAGTTCTTCAAATAATATTTTAGTTGAGCTCCGAAATCTTTTTATTTACAAAGATGAATAAATTGAATCTCAAGCCAGATAATATAAATAGAGATCTTTGGATGTATGAAGACACATGCTCTCTATTTTGACGTTGCAAGATTGGTTGTATTTTGACAATGCCGTGTATCTTTATGCAACTTGCTCCAAATGTTGTTTTTGTTTTGCAACTTTATTCCTGGTTACTCTCAATGCCTTTTCTTCTTTTTTCTTTTTGTTATTACTTTCAAAGAATCAATAATGGAACTGATGGAATTGAGCTAACGAAGAAATAGTAAGCATGTAGTCTATATAGAACCTACTGGGGCTGAATTTATTTGACTCTGTTTCGTCTTTTTTGACAACAAAAGATTTCGATGATTGATTCTAATCTAGTTCTTCAAATAATATTTTAGTTGAGCTCCGAAATCTTTTTATTTACAAAGATGAATAAATTGAATCTCAAGCCAGATAATATAAATAGAGATCTTTGGATGTATGAAGACACATGCTCTCTATTTTGACGTTGCAAGATTGGTTGTATTTTGACAATGCCGTGTATCTTTATGCAACTTGCTCCAAATGTTGTTTTTGTTTTGCAACTTTATTCCTGGTTACTCTCAATGCCTTTTCTTCTTTTTTCTTTTTGTTATTACTTTCAAAGAATCAATAATGGAACTGATGGAATTGAGCTAACGAAGAAATAGTAAGCATGTAGTCTATATAGAACCTACTGGGGCTGAATTTATTTGACTCTGTTTCGTCTTTTTTTTTGACAACAAAAGATTTCGATGATTGATTCTAATCTAGTTCTTCAAATAATATTTTAGTTGAGCTCCGAAATCTTTTTATTTACAAAGATGAATAAATTGAATCTCAAGCCAGATAATATAAATAGAGATCTTTGGATGTATGAAGACACATGCTCTCTATTTTGACGTTGCAAGATTGGTTGTATTTTGACAATGCCGTGTATCTTTATGCAACTTGCTCCAAATGTTGTTTTTGTTTTGCAACTTTATTCCTGGTTACTCTCAATGCCTTTTCTTCTTTTTTCTTTTTGTTATTACTTTCAAAGAATCAATAATGGAACTGATGGAATTGAGCTAACGAAGAAATAGTAAGCATGTAGTCTATATAGAACCTACTGGGGCTGAATTTATTTGACTCTGTTTCGTCTTTTTTGACAACAAAAGATTTCGATGATTGATTCTAATCTAGTTCTTCAAATAATATTTTAGTTGAGCTCCGAAATCTTTTTATTTACAAAGATGAATAAATTGAATCTCAAGCCAGATAATATAAATAGAGATCTTTGGATGTATGAAGACACATGCTCTCTATTTTGACGTTGCAAGATTGGTTGTATTTTGACAATGCCGTGTATCTTTATGCAACTTGCTCCAAATGTTGTTTTTGTTTTGCAACTTTATTCCTGGTTACTCTCAATGCCTTTTCTTCTTTTTTCTTTTTTGTTATTACTTTCAAAGAATCAATAATGGAACTGATGGAATTGAGCTAACGAAGAAATAGTAAGCATGTAGTCTATATAGAATCTACTGGGGCTGAATTTATTTGACTCTGTTTCGTCTTTTTTGACAACAAAAGATTTCGATGATTGATTCTAATCTAGTTCTTCAAATAATATTTTAGTTGAGCTCCGAAATCTTTTTATTTACAAAGATGAATAAATTGAATCTCAAGCCAGATAATATAAATAGAGATCTTTGGATGTATGAAGACACATGCTCTCTATTTTGACGTTGCAAGATTGGTTGTATTTTGACAATGCCGTGTATCTTTATGCAACTTGCTCCAAATGTTGTTTTTGTTTTGCAACTTTATTCCTGGTTACTCTCAATGCCTTTTCTTCTTTTTTCTTTTTGTTATTACTTTCAAAGAATCAATAATGGAACTGATGGAATTGAGCTAACGAAGAAATAGTAAGCATGTAGTCTATATAGAATCTACTGGGGCTGAATTTATTTGACTCTGTTTCGTCTTTTTTTGACAACAAAAGATTTCGATGATTGATTCTAATCTAGTTCTTCAAATAATATTTTAGTTGAGCTCCGAAATCTTTTTATTTACAAAGATGAATAAATTGAATCTCAAGCCAGATAATATAAATAGAGATCTTTGGATGTATGAAGACACATGCTCTCTATTTTGACGTTGCAAGATTGGTTGTATTTTGACAATGCCGTGTATCTTTATGCAACTTGCTCCAAATGTTGTTTTTGTTTTGCAACTTTATTCCTGGTTACTCTCAATGCCTTTTCTTCTTTTTTCTTTTTGTTATTACTTTCAAAGAATCAATAATGGAACTGATGGAATTGAGCTAACGAAGAAATAGTAAGCATGTAGTCTATATAGAATCTACTGGGGCTGAATTTATTTGACTCTGTTTCGTCTTTTTTGACAACAAAAGATTTCGATGATTGATTCTAATCTAGTTCTCTTCAAATAATATTTTAGTTGAGCTCCGAAATCTTTTTATTTACAAAGATGAATAAATTGAATCTCAAGCCAGATAATATAAATAGAGATCTTTGGATGTATGAAGACACATGCTCCCTATTGGTTGTATTTTGACAATGCCGTGTATCTTTTTGCAACTTGCTCCAAATGTTGTTTTTGTTTTGCAACTTTATTCCTGGTTACTCTCAATGCCTTTTCTTCTTTTTTCTTTTTGTTATTACTTTCAAAGAATCAATAATGGAACTGATGGAATTGAGCTAACGAAGAAATAGTAAGCATGTAGTCTATATAGAATCTACTGGGGCTGAATTTATTTGACTCTGTTTCGTCTTTTTTGACAACAAAAGATTTCGATGATTGATTCTAATCTAGTTCTTCAAATAATATTTTAGTTGAGCTCCGAAATCTTTTTATTTACAAAGATGAATAAATTGAATCTCAAGCCAGATAATATAAATAGAGATCTTTGGATGTATGAAGACACATTGCTCCCTATTGGTTGTATTTTGACAATGCCGTGTATCTTTTTGCAACTTGCTCCAAATGTTGTTTTTGTTTTGCAACTTTATTCCTGGTTACTCTCAATGCCTTTTCTTCTTTTTTCTTTTTGTTATTACTTTCAAAGAATCAATAATGGAACTGATGGAATTGAGCTAACGAGAAATAGTAGCATGTAGTCTATATAGAATCTACTGGGGTCTGAATTATTTGACTCTGTTTCGTCTTTTTTGACAACAAAATTTCGATGATTGATTCTAATCTAGTTCTTCAAATAATATTTTAGTTGAGCTCCGAAATCTTTTTATTTACAAAGATGAATAAATTGAATAAATTGAATCTCAAGCCAGATAATATAAATAGAGATCTTTGGATGTATGAAACACATGCTCCCTATTGGTTGTATTTTGACAATGCCGTGTATCTTTTTTTGCACAACTTGCTCCAAATGTTGTTTTTGTTTTGCAACTTTATTCCTGGTTACTCTCAATGCCTTTTCTTCTTTTTTCTTTTTGTTATTACTTTCAAAGAATCAATAATGGAACTGATGGAATTGAGCTAACGAAGAAATAGTAAGCATGTAGTCTATATAGAATCTACTGGGGCTGAATTTATTTGACTCTGTTTCGTCTTTTTTGACAACAAAAGATTTCGATGATTGATTCTAATCTAGTTCTTCAAATAATATTTTAGTTGAGCTCCGAAATCTTTTTATTTACAAAGATGAATAAATTGAATCTCAAGCCAGATAATATAAATAAGAGATCTTTGGATGTATGAAGACACATGCTCCCTATTGGTTGTATTTGACAATGCCGTGTATCTTTTTGCAACTTGCTCCAAATGTTGTTTTTGTTTTGCAACTTTATTCCTGGTTACTCTCAATGCCTTTTCTTCTTTTTTTCTTTTTGTTATTACTTTCAAAGAATCAATAATGGAACTGATGGAATTGAGCTAACGAAGAAATAGTAAGCATGTAGTCTATATAGAATCTACTGGGGCTGAATTTATTTGACTCTGTTTCGTCTTTTTTTGACAACAAAAGATTTCGATGATTGATTCTAATCTAGTTCTTCAAATAATATTTTAGTTGAGCTCCGAAATCTTTTTATTTACAAAGATGAATAAATTGAATCTCAAGCCAGATAATATAAATAGAGATCTTTGGATGTATGAAGACACATGCTCCCTATTGGTTTGTATTTTGACAATGCCGTGTATCTTTTTGCAACTTGCTCCAAATGTTGTTTTTGTTTTGCAACTTTATTCCTGGTTACTCTCAATGCCTTTTCTTCTTTTTTCTTTTTGTTATTACTTTCAAAGAATCAATAATGGAACTGATGGAATTGAGCTAACGAAAATAGTAAGCATGTAGTCTATATAGAATCTACTGGGGCTGAATTTATTTGACTCTGTTTCGTCTTTTTTGACAACAAAAGATTTCGATGATTGATTCTAATCTAGTTCTTCAAAAATATTTTAGTTGAGCTCCGAAATCTTTTTATTTACAAAGATGAATAAATTGAATCTCAAGCCAGATAATATAAATAGAGATCTTTGGATGTATGAAGACACATGCTCCCTATTGGTTGTATTTTGACAATGCCGTGTATCTTTTTGCAACTTGCTCCAAATGTTGTTTTTGTTTTGCAACTTTATTCCTGGTTACTCTCAATGCCTTTTCTTCTTTTTTCTTTTTGTTATTACTTTCAAAGAATCAATAATGGAACTGATGGAATTGAGCTAACGAAGAAATAGTAAGCATGTAGTCTATATAGAATCTACTGAGGCTGAATTTATTTGACTCTGTTTCGTCTTTTTTGACAACAAAAGATTTCGATGATTGATTCTAATCTAGTTCTTCAAATAATATTTTAGTTGAGCTCCGAAATCTTTTTATTTACAAAGATGAATAAATTGAATCTCAAGCCAGATAATATAAATAGAGATCTTTGGATGTATGAAGACACATGCTCCCTATTGGTTGTATTTTGACAATGCCGTGTATCTTTTTTTGCAACTTTGACTCCAAATGTTGTTTTTGTTTTGCAACTTTATTCCTGGTTACTCTCAATGCCTTTTCTTCTTTTTTCTTTTTGTTATTACTTTCAAAGAATCAATAATGGAACTGATGGAATTGAGCTAACGAAGAAAATAGTAAGCATGTAGTCTATATAGAATCTACTGGGGCTGAATTTATTTGACTCTGTTTCGTCTTTTTTGACAACAAAAGATTTCGATGATTGATTCTAATCTAGTTCTTCAAATAATATTTTAGTTGAGCTCCGAAATCTTTTTTATTTACAAAGAGATGAATAAATTGAATCTCAAGCCAGATAATATAAATAGAGATCTTTGGATGTATGAAGACACATGCTCCCTATTGGTTGTATTTTGACAATGCCGTGTATCTTTTTGCAACTTGCTCCAAATGTTGTTTTTTGTTTTGCAACTTTATTCCTGGTTACTCTCAATGCCTTTTCTTCTTCTTTTTTTCTTTTGTTATTACTTTCAAAGATCAATAATGGAACTGATGGAATTGAGCTAACGAAGAAATAGTAAGCATGTAGTCTATATAGAATCTACTGGGGCTGAATTTATTTGACTCTGTTTCGTCTTTTTTGACAACAAAAGATTTCGATGATTGATTCTAATCTAGTTCTTCAAATAATATTTTAGTTGAGCTCCGAAATCTTTTTATTTACAAAGATGAATAAATTGAATCTCAAGCCAGATAATATAAATAGAGATCTTTGGATGTATGAAGACACATGCTCCCTATTGGTTGTATTTTGACAATGCCGTGTATCTTTTTGCAACTTGCTCCAAATGTTGTTTTTGTTTTGCAACTTTATTCCTGGTTACTCTCAATGCCTTTTTCTTCTTTTTTCTTTTTGTTATTACTTTCAAAGAATCAATAATGGAACTGATGGAATTGAGCTAACGAAGAAATAGTAAGCATGTAGTCTATATAGAATCTACTGGGGCTGAATTTATTTGACTCTGTTTCGTCGTCTTTTTGACAACAAAAGATTTCGATGATTGATTCTAATCTAGTTCTTCAAATAATATTTTAGTTGAGCTCCGAAATCTTTTTATTTACAAAGATGAATAAATTGAATCTCAAGCCAGATAATATAAATAGAGATCTTTGGATGTATGAAGACACATGCTCCCTATTGGTTGTATTTTGACAATGCCGTGTATCTTTTTGCAACTTGCTCCAAATGTTGTTTTTGTTTTGCAACTTTATTCCTGGTTACTCTCAATGCCTTTTCTTCTTTTTTTTTCTTTTTGTTATTACTTTCAAAGAATCAATAATGGAACTGATGGAATTGAGCTAACGAAGAAATAGTAAGCATGTAGTCTATATAGAATCTACTGGGGCTGAATTTATTTGACTCTGTTTCGTCTTTTTTGACAACAAAAGATTTCGATGATTGATTCTAATCTAGTTTCTTCAAATAATATTTTTAGTTGAGCTCCGAAATCTTTTTATTTACAAAGATGAATAAATTGAATCTCAAGCCAGATAATATAAATAGAGATCTTTGGATGTATGAAGACACATGCTCCCTATTGGTTGTATTTTGACAATGCCGTGTATCTTTTTGCAACTTGCTCCAAATGTTGTTTTTGTTTTGCAACTTTATTCCTGGTTACTCTCAATGCCTTTTCTTCTTTTTTCTTTTTGTTATTACTTTCAAAGAATCAATAATGGAACTGATGGAATTGAGCTAACGAAGAAATAGTAAGCATGTAGTCTATATAGAATCTACTGGGGCTGAATTTATTTGACTCTGTTTCGTCTTTTTTGACAACAAAAGATTTCGATGATTGATTTCTAATCTAGTTCTTCAAATAATATTTTAGTTGAGCTCCGAAATCTTTTTATTTACAAAGATGAATAAATTGAATCTCAAGCCAGATAATATAAATAGAGATCTTTGGATGTATGAAGACACATGCTCCCTATTGGTTGTATTTTGACAATGCCGTGTATCTTTTTGCAACTTGCTCCAAATGTTGTTTTTGTTTTGCAACTTTATTCCTGGTTACTCTCAATGCCTTTTCTTCTTTTTTCTTTTTGTTATTACTTTCAAAGAATCAATAATGGAACTGATGGAATTGAGCTAACGAAGAAATAGTAAGCATGTAGTCTATATAGAATCTACTGGGGCTGAATTTATTTGACTCTGTTTCGTCTTTTTTGACAACAAAAGATTTCGATGATTGATTCTAATCTAGTTCTTCAAATAATATTTTAGTTGAGCTCCGAAATCTTTTTATTTACAAAGATGAATAAATTGAATCTCAAGCCAGATAATATATAAATAGAGAGATTCTTTGGATGTATGAAGACACATGCTCCCTATTGGTTTGTATTTTGACAATGCCGTGTATCTTTTTGCAACTTGCTCCAAATGTTGTTTTTGTTTTGCAACTTTATTCCTGGTTACTCTCAATGCCTTTCTTCTTTTTTCTTTTTGTTATTACTTTCAAAGAATCAATAATGGAACTGATGGAATTGAGCTAACGAAGAAATAGTAAGCATGTAGTCTATATAGAATCTACTGGGGCTGAATTTATTTGACTCTGTTTCGTCTTTTTTGACAACAAAAGATTTCGATGATTGATTCTAATCTAGTTCTTCAAATAATATTTTAGTTGAGCTCCGAAATCTTTTTATTTACAAAGATGAATAAATTGAATCTCAAGCCAGATAATATAAATAGAGATCTTTGGATGTATGAAGACACATGCTCCCTATTGGTTGTATTTTGACAATGCCGTGTATCTTTTTGCAACTTGCTCCAAATGTTGTTTTTGTTTTGCAACTTTATTCCTGGTTACTCTCAATGCCTTTTCTTCTTTTTTCTTTTTGTTATTACTTTCAAAGAATCAATAATGGAACTGATGGAATTGAGCTAACGAAGAAATAGTAAGCATGTAGTCTATATAGAATCTACTGGGGCTGAATTTATTTGACTCTGTTTCGTCTTTTTTGACAACAAAAGATTTCGATGATTGATTCTAATCTAGTTCTTCAAATAATATTTTAGTTGAGCTCCGAAATCTTTTTATTTACAAAGATGAATAAATTGAATCTCAAGCCAGATAATATAAATAGAGATCTTTGGATGTATGAAGACACATGCTCCCTATTGGTTGTATTTTGACAATGCCGTGTATCTTTTTGCAACTTGCTCCAAATGTTGTTTTTGTTTTGCAACTTTATTCCTGGTTACTCTCAATGCCTTTTCTTCTTTTTTCTTTTTGTTATTACTTTCAAAAGAATCAATAATGGAACTGATGGAATTGAGCTAACGAAGAAATAGTAAGCATGTAGTCTATATAGAATCTACTGGGGCTGAATTTATTTGACTCTGTTTCGTCTTTTTTGACAACAAAAGATTTCGATGATTGATTCTAATCTAGTTCTTCAAATAATATTTTAGTTGAGCTCCGAAATCTTTTTATTTACAAAGATGAATAAATTGAATCTCAAGCCAGATAATATAAATAGAGATCTTTGGATGTATGAAGACACATGCTCCCTATTGGTTGTATTTTGACAATGCCGTGTATCTTTTGCAACTTGCTCCAAATGTTGTTTTTGTTTTGCAACTTTATTCCTGGTTACTCTCAATGCCTTTTCTTCTTTTTTTCTTTTTGTTATTACTTTCAAAGAATCAATAATGGAACTGATGGAATTGAGCTAACGAAGAAATAGTAAGCATGTAGTCTATATAGAATCTACTGGGGCTGAATTTATTTGACTCTGTTTCGTCTTTTTTGACAACAAAAGATTTCGATGATTGATTCTAATCTAGTTCTTCAAATAATATTTTAGTTGAGCTCCGAAATCTTTTTATTTACAAAGATGAATAAATTGAATCTCAAGCCAGATAATATAAATAGAGATCTTTGGATGTATGAAGACACATGCTCCCTATTGGTTGTATTTTGACAATGCCGTGTATCTTTTTGCAACTTGCTCCAAATGTTGTTTTTTTTTTTGCAACTTTATTCCTGGTTACTCTCAATGCCTTTCTTCTTTTTTCTTTTTGTTATTACTTTCAAAGAATCAATAATGGAACTGATGGAATTGAGCTAACGAAGAAATAGTAAGCATGTAGTCTATATAGAATCTACTGGGGCTGAATTTATTTGACTCTGTTTCGTCTTTTTTGACAACAAAAGATTTCGATGATTGATTCTAATCTAGTTCTTCAAATAATATATTTTAGTTGAGCTCCGAAATCTTTTTATTTACAAAGATGAATAAATTGAATCTCAAGCCAGATAATATAAATAGAGATCTTTGGATGTATGAAGACACATGCTCCCTATTGGTTGTATTTTGACAATGCAGTGTATCTTTTTGCAACTTGCTCCAATGTTGTTTTTGTTTTGCAACTTTATTCCTGGTTACTCTCAATGCCTTTTCTCTTCTTTTTTTCTTTTTGTTATTACTTTCAAAGAATCAATAATGGAACTGATGGAATTGAGCTAACGAAGAAATAGTAAGCATGTAGTCTATATAGAATCTACTGGGGCTGAATTTATTTGACTCTGTTTCGTCTTTTTTGACAACAAAAGATTTCGATGATTGATTCTAATCTAGTTCTTCAAATAATATTTTAGTTGAGCTCCGAAATCTTTTTATTTACAAAGATGAATAAATTGAATCTCAAGCCAGATAATATAAATAGAGATCTTTGGATGTATGAAGACACATGCTCCCTATTGGTTGTATTTTGACAATGCCGTGTATCTTTTTGCAACTTGCTCCAAATGTTTGTTTTTGTTTTGCAACTTTATTCCTGGTTACTCTCAATGCCTTTTCTTCTTTTTTCTTTTTGTTATTACTTTCAAAGAATCAATAATGGAACTGATGGAATTGAGCTAACGAAGAAATAGTAAGCATGTAGTCTATATAGAATCTACTGGGGCTGAATTTATTTGACTCTGTTTCGTCTTTTTTGACAACAAAAGATTTCGATGATTGATTCTAATCTAGTTCTTCAAATAATATTTTAGTTTGAGCTCCGAAATCTTTTTATTTACAAAGATGAATAAATTGAATCTCAAGCCAGATAATATAAATAGAGATCTTTGGATGTATGAAGACACATGCTCCCTATTGGTTGTATTTTGACAATGCCGTGTATTTTTTTGCAACTTGCTCCAAATGTTGTTTTTTGTTTTGCAACTTTATTCCTGGTTACTCTCAATGCCTTTTCTTCTTTTTTCTTTTTGTTATTACTTTCAAAGAATCAATAATGGAACTGATGGAATTGAGCTAACGAAGAAATAGTAAGCATGTAGTCTATATAGAATCTACTGGGGCTGAATTTATTTGACTCTGTTTCGTCTTTTTTGACAACAAAAGATTTCGATGATTGATTCTAATCTAGTTCTTCAAATAATATTTTAGTTGAGCTCCGAAATCTTTTTATTTACAAAGATGAATAAATTGAATCTCAAGCCAGATAATATAAATAGAGATCTTTGGATATATGAAGACACATGCTCCCTATTGGTTTGTATTTTGACAATGCCGTGTATCTTTTTGCAACTTGCTCCAAATGTTGTTTTTGTTTTGCAACTTTATTCCTGGTTACTCTCAATGCCTTTTCTTCTTTTTTCTTTTTGTTATTACTTTCAAAGAATCAATAATGGAACTGATGGAATTGAGCTAACGAAGAAATAGTAAGCATGTAGTCTATATAGAATCTACTGGGGCTGAATTTATTTGACTCTGTTTCGTCTTTTTTGACAACAAAAGATTTCGATGATTGATTCTAATCTAGTTCTTCAAATAATATTTTAGTTGAGCTCCGAAATCTTTTTATTTACAAAGATGAATAAATTGAATCTCAAGCCAGATAATATAAATAGAGATCTTTGGATGTATGAAGACACATGCTCCCTATTGGTTGTATTTTGACAATGCCGTGCATCTTTTTGCAACTTGCTCCAAATGTTGTTTTTGTTTTGCAACTTTATTCCTGGTTACTCTCAATGCCTTTTCTTCTTTTTTCTTTTTGTTATTACTTTCAAAGAATCAATAATGGAACTGATGGAATTGAGCTAACGAAGAAATAGTAAGCATGTAGTCTATATAGAATCTACTGGGGCTGAATTTATTTGACTCTGTTTCGTCTTTTTTGACAACAAAAAAAGAGTTTCGATGATTGATTCTAATCTAGTTCTTCAAATAATATTTTAGTTGAGCTCCGAAATCTTTTTATTTACAAAGATGAATAAATTGAATCTCAAGCCAGATAATATAAATAGAGATCTTTGGATGTATGAAGATACATGCTCTCTATTTTGACGTTGCAAGATTGGTTGTATTTTGACAATGCCGTGTATCTTTATGCAACTTGCTCCAAATGTTTGTTTTTGTTTTGCAACTTTATTCCTGGTTACTCTCAATGCCTTTTTTTCTTTTTTCTTTTTGTTATTACTTTCAAAGAATCAATAATGGAACTGATAGAATTGTACTAACGCAGAAATAGTAAGCATGTAGTCTATATAGAACCTACTGGGTTCTATTACTCCTATTGGTTGTATTTTGACAATGCCGTGTATCTTTTTGCAACTTGCTCCAAATGTTTTTTTTGTTTTTGCAACTTTATTTCCTGGTTACTCTCAATGCCTTTTTTCTTCTTTTTTTCTTTTTGTTATTACTTTCAAAGAATCAATAATGGAACTGATGGAATTGAGCTAACGAAGAATAGTAAGCATGTAGTCTATATAGAATCTACTGGGGCTGAATTTATTTGACTCTGTTTCGTCTTTTTTGACAACAAAAGATTTTCGATGATTGATTCTAATCTAGTTCTTCAAATAATATTTTTAGTTGAGGCTCCGAAATCTTTTTATTTACAAAGATGAATAAATTGAATCTCAAGCCAGATAATATAAATAGAGATCTTTGGGATATATGAAGACACATGCTCCCTATTGGTTGTATTTTGACAATGCCGTGTATCTTTTTGCAACTTGCTCCAAATGTTGTTTTTGTTTTGCAACTTTATTCCTGGTTACTCTCAATGCCTTTTCTTCTTTTTTCTTTTTGTTATTACTTTCAAAGAATCAATAATGGAACTGATGGAATTGAGCTAACGAAGAAATAGTAAGCATGTAGTCTATATAGAATCTACTGGGGCTGAATTTATTTGACTCTGTTTCGTCTTTTTTGACAACAAAAGATTTCGATGATTGATTCTAATCTAGTTCTTCAAATAATATTTTAGTTGAGCTCCGAAATCTTTTTATTTACAAAGATGAATAAATTGAATCTCAAGCCAGATAATATAAATAGAGATCTTTGGATGTATGAAGACACATGCTCCCTATTGGTTGTATTTTGACAATGCCGTGCATCTTTTTGCAACTTGCTCCAAATGTTGTTTTTGTTTTGCAACTTTATTCCTGGTTACTCTCAATGCCTTTTCTTCTTTTTTCTTTTTGTTATTACTTTCAAAGAATCAATAATGGAACTGATGGAATTGAGCTAACGAAGAAATAGTAAGCATGTAGTCAGTCTATATAGAATCTACTGGGGCTGAATTTATTTGACTCTGTTTCGTCTTTTTTGACAAAAAAAGATTTCGATGATTGATTCTAATCTAGTTCTTCAAATAATATTTTAGTTGAGCTCCGAAATCTTTTTATTTACAAAGATGAATAAATTGAATCTCAAGCCAGATAATATAAATAGAGATCTTTGGGATGTATGAAGATACATGCTCTCTATTTTGACGTTGCAAGATTGGTTGTATTTTGACAATGCCGTGTATCTTTATGCAACTTGCTCCAAATGTTTTTTTTGTTTTGCAACTTTATTCCTGGTTACTCTCAATGCCTTTTTTTCTTTTTTCTTTTTGTTATTACTTTCAAAGAATCAATAATGGAACTGATAGAATTGTACTAACGCAGAAATAGTAAGCATGTAGTCTATATAGAACCTACTGGGGCTGAATTTATTTGACTCTGTTTCGTCTTTTTTGACAACAAAAGATTTCGATGATTGATTCTAATCTAGTTCTTCAAAAAATATTTTAGTTGAGCTCCGAAATCTTTTTATTTACAAAGATGAATAAATTGAATCTCAAGCCAGATAATATTTAATAGAGATCTTTGGATGTATGAAGACACATGCTCTCAATTTCGACGTTGCAAGATTGGTTGTATTTTGACAAGGCCATGTATATTTTTACAACTTGCTCTCAAATGTTGTTTTCGTTTTGCAACTTTATTCCTGGTTACTCTCAATGCCTTTTTTTCTTTTTCTTTTTGTTATTACTTTCAAAGAATCAATAATGAAACTGATGGAATTGTGCTAACGCAGAAATAGTAAGCATGTAGTCTATATAGAACCTACTGGGGCTGAATTTATTTGACTCTGTTTCGTCTTTTTTTGACAACAAAAGATTTCGATGATTGATTCTAATCTAGTTCTTCAAATAATATTTTAGTTGAGCTCCGAAATCTTTTTATTTACAAAGATGAATAAATTGAATCTCAAGCCAGATAATATAAAAT
Organism: Artemia sinica; assembly: GCA_027921565.1. NCBI lineage: Eukaryota > Metazoa > Arthropoda > Branchiopoda > Anostraca > Artemiidae > Artemia > Artemia sinica. The sequence continues at coordinate 70,728,259 of CM051257.1, read as the reverse complement.
AGAGATCTTTGGATGTATGAAGACAATAATATTTTAGTTGAGCTCCGAAATCTTTTTATTTACAAAGATGAATAAATTGAATCTCGAGCCAAATAATATAAATAGAGATCTTTGGATGTATGAAACACATGCTCTCAATTTCGACGTTGCAAGATTGGTTGTATTTTGACAAGGCCATGTATATTTTTACAACTTGCTCCAAATGTTGTTTTCGTTTTTGCAACTTTATTCCTTGTTACTCTCAATGCCTTTTTTTCTTTTTTTTTTGTTATTACTTTCAAAGAATTAATAATGGAACTGATGGAATTGAGCTAACGAAGAAATAGTAAGCATGTAGTCTATATAGAATCTACTGGGGCTGAATTTATTTGACTCTGTTTCGTCTTTTTTGACAACAAAAGATTTCGATGATTGATTCTAATCTAGTTCTTTCAAATAATATTTTAGTTGAGCTCCGAAATCTTTTTATTTACAAAGATGAATAAATTGAATCTCAAGCCAGATAATATAATAGAGATCTTTGGATGTATGAAGACACATGCTCCCTATTTTGACGTTGCAAGATTGGTTGTATTTTGACAATGCCGTGTATCTTTATGCAACTTGCTCCAAATGTTTTTTTTGTTTTGCAACTTTATTCCTGGTTACTCTCAATGCCTTTTCTTCTTTTTTCTTTTTGTTATTACTTTCAAAGAATCAATATGGAACTGATGGAATTGTGCTAACGCAGAAATAGTAAGCATGTAGACTATATAGAACCTACTGGGGGCTGAATTTATTTGACTGTTTCGTCTTTTTTGACAACAAAAGATTTCGATGATTGATTCTAATCTAGTTCTTCAAAAAATATTTTAGTTGAGCTCCGAAATCTTTTTATTTACAAAGATGAATAAATTGAATCTCAAGCCAGATAATATAAATAGAGATCTTTGGATGTATGAAGACACCATGCTCTCAATTTCGACGTTGCAAGATTGGTTGTATTTTTGACAAGGCCATGTATATTTTTACAACTTGCTCCAAATGTTGTTTTCGTTTTTGCAACTTTATTCCTGGTTACTCTCAATGCCTTTTTTTCTTTTTTCTTTTTGTTATTACTTTCAAAGAATCAATAATGAAACTGATGGAATTGTGCTAACGCAGAAATAGTAAGCATGTAGTCTATATAGAACCTACTGGGGCTGAATTTATTTGACTCTGTTTTTCGTCTTTTTTTGACAACAAAAGATTTTGATGATTGATTCTAATCTAGTTTCTTCAAATAATATTTTAGTTGAGCTCCGAAATCTTTTTATTTACAAAGATGAATAAATTGAATCTCAAGCCAGATAATATAAATAGAGATCTTTGGATGTATGAAGACACATGCTCTCTATTTTGACGTTGCAAGATTGGTTGTATTTGACAATGCCGTGTATCTTTATGCAACTTTGCTCCAAATGTTGTTTTTGTTTTGCAACTTTATTCCTGGTTACTCTCAATGCCTTTTTTTCTTTTTTCTTTTTTGTTATTACTTTCAAAGAATCAATAATGAAACTGATGGAATTGTGCTAACGCAGAAATAGTAAGCATGTAGTCTATATAGAACCTACTGGGGCTGAATTTATTTGACTCTGTTTCGTCTTTTTGACAACAAAAGATTTCGATGATTGATTCTAATCTAGTTCTTCAAATAATATTTTAGTTGAGCTCCGAAATCTTTTTATTTACAAAGATGAATAAATTGAATCTCAAGCCAGATAATATAAATAGAGATCTTTGGATGTATGAAGACACATGCTCTCTATTTTGACGTTGCAAGATTGGTTGTATTTTGACAATGCCGTGTATCTTTATGCAACTTGCTCCAAATGTTTGTTTTTGTTTTGCAACTTTATTCCTGGTTACTCTCAATGCCTTTTCTTCTTTTTTCTTTTTTTTTATTACTTTCAAAGAATCAATAATGGAACTGATGGAATTGTGCTAACGCAGAAATAGTAAGCATGTAGACTATATAGAACCTACTGGGGCTGAATTTATTTGACTGTTTCGTCTTTTTTGACAACAAAAGATTTCGATGATTGATTCTAATCTAGTTCTTCAATAATATTTTAGTTGAGCTCCGAAAAATCTTTTTATTTACAAAGATGAATAAATTGAATCTCAAGCCAGAAAATATAAATAGAGATCTTTGGATGTATGAAGACAATAATATTTTAGTTGAGCTCCGAAATCTTTTTATTTACAAAGATGAATAAATTGAATCTCGAGCCAAATAATATAAATAGAGATCTATGGATGTATGAAGACACATGCTCTCTATTTTGACGTTGCAAGATTGGTTGTATTTTGACAATGCCGTGTATCTTTTTTGCAACTTGCTCCAAATGTTGTTTTTGTTTTGCAACTTTATTCCTGGTTACTCTCAATGCCTTTTTTTCTTTTTTTCTTTTTGTTATTACTTTCAAAGAATCAATAATGGAACTGATGAAATTGTGCTAACGCAGAAATAGTAAGCATGTAGTCTATATAGAACCTACTGGGGCTGAATTTATTTGACTCTGTTTCGTCTTTTTTTGACAACAAAAGATTTCGATGATTGATTCTAATCTAGTTCTTCAAATAATATTTTAGTTGAGCTCCGAAATCTTTTTATTTACAAAGATGAATAAATTGAATCTCAAGCCAGATAATATAAATAGAGATCTTTGGATGTATGAAGACACATGCTCTCTATTTTGACGTTGCAAGATTGGTTGTATTTTGACAATGCCGTGTATCTTTATGCAACTTGCTCCAAATGTTGTTTTTGTTTTGCAACTTTATTCCTGGTTACTCTCAATGCCTTTTTTTTTCTTTTTTTCTTTTTGTTATTACTTTCATAGAATCAATAATGGAACTGATGGAATTGTGCTAACGCAGAAATAGTAAGCATGTAGTCTATATAGAACCTACTGGGGCTGAATTTATTTGACTCTGTTTCGTCTTTTTGACAACAAAAGATTTCGATGATTGATTCTAATCTAGTTCTTCAAATAATATTTTAGTTGAGCTCCGAAATCTTTTTATTTACAAAGATGAATAAATTGAATCTCAAGCCAGATAATATAAATAGAGATCTTTGGATGTATGAAGACACATGCTCTCTATTTTGACGTTGCAAGATTGGTTGTATTTTGACAATGCCGTGTATCTTTATGCAACTTGCTCCAAATGTTGTTTTTGTTTTGCAACTTTATTCCTGGTTACTCTCAATGCCTTTTTTTTCTTTTTTCTTTTTGTTATTACTTTCAAAGAATCAATAATGGAACTGATGGAATTGTGCTAACGCAGAAATAGTAAGCATGTAGTCTATATAGAACCTACTGGGGCTGAATTTATTTGACTCTGTTTCGTCTTTTTTGACAACAAAAGATTTCGATGATTGATTCTAATCTAGTTCTTCAAAAAATATTTTAGTTGAGCTCCGAAATCTTTTTATTTACAAAGATGAATAAATTGAATCTCAAGCCAGATAATATAAATAGAGATCTTTGGATGTATGAAGACACATGCTCTCAATTTCGACGTTGCAAGATTGGTTGTATTTTGACAAGGCCATGTATATTTTTACAACTTGCTCCAAATGTTGTTTTCGTTTTGCAACTTTATTCCTGGTTACTCTCAATGCCTTTTTTTCTTTTTTCTTTTTGTTATTACTTTCAAAGAATCAATAATGAAACTGATGGAATTGTGCTAACGCAGAAATAGTAAGCATGTAGTCTATATAGAACCTACTGGGGCTGAATTTATTTGACTCTGTTTCGTCTTTTTTGACAACAAAAGATTTCGATGATTGATTCTAATCTATTTCTTCAAATAATATTTTAGTTGAGCTCCGAAATCTTTTTATTTACAAAGATGAATAAATTGAATCTCAAGCCAGATAATATAAATAGAGATCTTTGATGTATGAAGACACATGCTCTCTATTTTTGACGTTGCAAGATTGGTTGTATTTTGACAATGCCGTGTATCTTTATGCAACTGCTCCAAATGTTGTTTTTGTTTTGCAACTTTATTCCTGGTTACTCTCAATGCCTTTTCTTCTTTTTTCTTTTTGTTATTACTTTCAAAGAATCAATAATGGAACTGATGGAATTGTGCTAACGCAGAAATAGTAAGCATGTAGTCTATATAGAACCTACTGGGGCTGAATTTATTTGACTCTGTTTCGTCTTTTTTGACAACAAAAGATTTCGATGATTGATTCTAATCTAGTTCTTCAAATAATATTTTAGTTGAGCTCCGAAATCTTTTTATTTACAAAGATGAATAAATTGAATCTCAAGCCAGATAATATAAATAGAGATCTTTGGATGTATGAAGACACATGCTCTCAATTTCGACGTTGCAAGATTGGTTGTATTTTGACAAGGCCATGTATATTTTTACAACTTGCTCCAAATGTTGTTTTCGTTTTGCAACTTTATTCCTGGTTACTCTCAATGCCTTTTTTTATTTTTTCTTTTTGTTATTACTTTCAAAGAATCAATAATGGAACTGATGGAATTGTGCTAACGCAGAAATAGTAAGCATGTAGTCTATATAGAACCTACTGGGGCTGAATTTATTTGACTCTGTTTCGTCTTTTTTGACAACAAAAGATTTCGATGATTGATTCTAATCTAGTTCTTCAAATAATATTTTAGTTGAGCTCCGAAATCTTTTATTTACAAAGATGAATAAATTGAATCTCAAGCCAGATAATATAAATAGAGATCTTTGGATGTATGAAGACACATGCTGTCTATTTTGACGTTGCAAGATTGGTTGTATTTTGACAATGCCGTGTATCTTTATGCAACTTGCTCCAAATGTTGTTTTTGTTTTGCAACTTTATTCCTGGTTACTCTCAATGCCTTTTTTTCTTTTTTCTTTTTGTTATTACTTTCATAGAATCAATAATGGAACTGATGGAATTGTGCTAACGCAGAAATAGTAAGCATGTAGTCTATATAGAACCTACTGGGGCTGAATTTATTTGACTCTGTTTCGTCTTTTTTGACAACAAAAGATTTCGATGATTGATTCTAATCTAGTTCTTCAAATAATATTTTAGTTGAGCTCCGAAATCTTTTTATTTACAAAGATGAATAAATTGAATCTCAAGCCAGATAATATAAATAGAGATCTTTGGATGTATGAAGACACATGCTCTCAATTTCGACGTTGCAAGATTGGTTGTATTTTGACAAGGCCATGTATATTTTTACAACTTGCTCCAAATGTTGTTTTCGTTTTGCAACTTTATTCCTGGTTACTCTCAATGCCTTTTCTTCTTTTCTCTTTTTGTTATTACTTTTAAAGAGTCAATAATGGAACTGATGGAATTGCGCTAACGCAGAAATATTAAGCATGTAGCATATATTGAACCAACTAGAGCTGAATTCATGTCATTATATTTCCTCTTTTCTGACAGCAATGGATTTTGGTGATTGATTCTAATCTAGTTTTTCAAATAGTATTTTATTTGATCCCCGAAGCCTTTTTATTTTTAAAGATGGCTAAATGGAATCCCTATGCCAGCTAATGAGAAATAGGAAACTTAACCTAGTGTTCAAGGGGCTTTAGGGACAGCTCAAATATTATCTAAATACGAACAAATAAACTTTCAAATGGGGATAAATCTATTTATTTAGACAGTGAAAAAACAGGTACAAAAGTCCAGATATTTCGGTCACATATACAGCGACCTACTGACCGTCTATCTACTGAAGACGGTCAGACAAACATTTCGGGGAGGATGGTTCAAAAACCCTATCCCCCCCCCCCCTCTGGGTACGGCCTTGATATTAGACTTGCTAGGGCTTGCCGCTTGAAAATTTGGAGGTGCTCATATAAGGGGTCTCCAGAGCCTCCTCTAAGTTGTAAAGAAAATAAAATCTTTTTTCTCTTTTATTTACTTTTGTTCGTTATAGTAAGTTCTTTTGCAGGCATTTCGACCAGAAGAAAAGAAACGGTATTCAGAGCTGCTTAAACAATATTGCACACCCTTGAACACCAGAGGAGGAGCAAAGTAAGAAATTGTTTAGTTATTGTGATCGAGTTTACACTTAGCTTTTAAATACACCCTAGTATTGTTAGTGTGTTAGTTTTTGCTTCGGAATTATTTCCCTCCTTTCAACCAGTATCAAGTTGAAGGGAAGTACTTCAAAGGCTGCCAAAGTTAATAAAAAGTCGGTTTTTCCACTTTGACTTCTTCATTGAAGCAACAAAAAATACATGTTGCAAAAAAAAAGCTAAAAAAAAACAATATAAATATCGATATGTAAAGACCTTAGAAGAAAGAAATAATTGTGGAAAGAAAGCACAGTTTAGAATGAAATAAAGGGTCGTGGTGGGTGGGGCAAAGAAAAAGAAAAGAAAGTGCATATTGTTAATGTATACTATGCGCACAGTTGCCAGTGTGAAATACTGAGCACGAGAAAGGGCTATTTTAACTAATTTTGGATTACTTTGAAAAAAGAAATAAAATGCCATAAATTATTGATAAAACGCAACAAAAAAGGTTTATTTCCCGTTTAACGGATGTCCTTCCGTAAAAATACCTCTTCGTGGCTGGGTATATTGCATTACACTAATGATCAACAAACCTAATTGCCAAAGAGTCAAATATGAGAAATGACAAAGCCAAATAAAAAAATCAGCCATTTATCACAGAGCCAGATTAAAAATTTCTTAGAGCCAAATCTGTTTATTAATTTAGTAAGCCTTTACTATAAATTTAGACCTTCATTAACTTCCTCGAAGCTTGACCCTGCTCTTAATTGTTGTCAGCATAGTAGGAATTTACAAAATGAGAAAAAACCTGTATCAACATGGTCAGCGAAAATGTATCAAACAGTTCGTGGTAACGAACTGTAAGTAAGGAGCGACCCGGCTCAATAGTAACCAAAACTCTAAAAACCGGCATTTTGATACCAATAGATACATCAATAAAATCAGATGTTTATGCTGATTTCAAATATATAAGTTTCATTAATTTTAGTTTTACCCATCAAAAGTTACGCACCTGAGAAAATTCGCCTTTTTTCGAAAAAAGGGGGAAAACAACCCCTAAAGGTCATAGAACTTGAATGAAAATTACACCATCAGATTCAGCGTATCAGAGAACCCTACTATAGAAGTTTCAAGCTCCTATCTGCGAAAATGTGGAATTTTGTATTTTTTTGCCTGAAGAAAGATCACGGATGCGTGTTTGTTTGTTTTTTTTTTTATTTTTCCCAGGGGTGATCGTATCGATCCAGTAGTCCTAGAATATCGTGAGAGGGCTCATCTGAACGGAAATTAAAAGTTCTAGTGCCCTTTTTAAGTGACCAAAAAAATTGGAGGACAACTTGGCCCCCTCCCACGCTCATTTTTCCCCGAAGTCACCCAATCAAAATTTTGAGATGGCCATTTTGTTCAGCATAGCCGAAAATCTAATAAATATCTCTTTGAGGATGACTTAATCCCCCACAGTTCCTGGGGAAGGGCTGCAGTTATGAACTTTGCCCATTGTTTTACATATAGTATTGGTTTGTGGGAAGTATTCAGACGTTTCAGGAGAGATTTTTTTCCTGGTGGGGGGGGGGTCGGAGGAGGGGTTACGGGGGAGGATCTTTCCATGGAGGATATTTCTTTGGGGAAAGGGACATTTCTATGAAGGGGGCGCCGGATTTCTCAGCATTATTTAAAAAACGATCAGAAATTAAATTAAAAAAACAAGTTTTTTCAACTAAAAGTAAGGAGCAACATTGAAACTTAAAGCAAACAGAAATGATTACGTATATGAGGGGTTTCGCCCCCTAGTCAATACCTCGCCCTTTATGCTAAAGTTGTTTTTTTTTTGGTACTTTCAAAAGAGTTATCTATTCTAATTAACCGCCTTTGTGGTTCAGGGGTTTGTGATCCGAACAAAATTTGAAGTTTAGCGTAAAGCGCGAGGTATTGACTAGGGGTAAACTCCCTAATATACGTAATACAAGCATACAAATATAAAAGTTCGTTACGTAAGTTAATTCGTAAGTTACGTCAGAACAAAATTTCGAGAAAGCCATTTAGCCAAAACAAGTAAAATTAATATACAAGTTTCATTCTGATTATTCATGTACGATGAGCCAAAATCAAAGCTCCGTTAATTCCAAAACGTTCAGAATTAAATAAAAAACCAAGTTTTTTTTTAACTGAAAGTAAGGAGCGACATTAAAACTTAAAACGAACAGAAATTATACCGTATATGAAAGGGGCTGTCCCCTCCTCAACGCCTCGCTCTTTACGCTAAAGTTTGACTCTGTCACACAACTTTATTTTTTAAAACAATAAAACAACTTTAGCGTAAAGAGCGAGGTGTGAGGAGGGGACAGCCCCTTTCATATACGGAATAATTTCTGTTCGTTTTAAGTTTTAATGTCGCTCCTTACTTTCAGTTAAAAAAAACTTGTTTTTTTTTTAATTTAATATATTAGAGAAGCACCCAGAATAATGCTCCTTGACTGACAAGTACATCTTGTGGTCAATACCCCAAAAACTCAATATATTGTTTCCCTTTATTTTCTATATAACTTACTAGTATCAATTTAATAAACATTAAACACCATTTACATAAATGAAAACACGGACTTGTAGTGAGACGTCTTGTTGTTCTTTCAGACATACCTGCATACAAATGACCCATCCCCCCCCCCCCAAAAAAAAAATGCCGCAGATAACTGCTTTTTTGGAATATCTTGAGAAATGGATGCTTAAATGTAATCCTTGGGAAACGGATCCTGGACGTCCTAACGCTTCCATCAAAATACAAATGATGGGGTTTGGGGGGGGGGGTACCAATATTTCTCTACCTGGAAAACTCTGGAATTGGCTTTACCCCTTTTTAAATAAAATTCTTCATAGAATGTGAAGTACCGTCTCTGTTGGATTACTGTATCCTAATTTCTCTGACTATTATGCAAAATTTTGTGTCCTTTTTTTATGATAGAATTTTTAAAACCAGCGAAATTCAGAATTTTTCGTCTTTTTTCCTTTTCTTTTGATTCCAGAACATCCAGAGTTTTGCTATAGTTTCATTGTTATATTGTCAGTAGTGATATATACAAAGTTACACAGAACTGATTGGTTTATTCAAGAGTGTACGAGAATGTTTTTTTGTATTCATTATTTTGCTTGTTTTAGCGAGTAAGATCAGGATGTATAAAACAATTTATTGATGCAAGAATACAAACTTGCGAAAAGTTTCACAGGTAGTGCCAGATATATTGTTTCGATCAAGGACGATTTCTAATTTCATAAGGACGTCGGAATGTACCATAGTTTTCGGGAGGATGGAGGGTATCTAAGAAATAAATTTTCTTTCGGAAAAAATTAAACATTTTCGGGATTTAGGTGGAAGTTTTGTATATTAAAAACACTTATACTGACCAAACCTAACCAGGCTTGTTTAAACGCAGAAGTCCCCATGCCGCGTACTCTGCGGTTAGCCGATGCGTTAGACCATAAAAAAATGCTATTTTTTCTAGTAACTGGCAATTGTGGAAAATTTAAATGGGTTTTGTTAATTTACAACATCCAGATTGATTTAACAATTATCCAGTGTATCTACTGTTTCTTAGTTGGATGGAACTAAATGATTTAGATTTAATAAATTCAGTAAACTAAAATTTACAGTTTAATAAATAAATTTAATTAGTTTAGTAAAAAAAATAATAAAATGACTAAATAAATTTAATGAATTAATAAATAGATTTAATACATTTAAATAAAATTTATAATTAAACGATTTAGCCAATTGGGATAGTGCTGAATGGTTTCTAATCCATTTAAATTTTGTCGTGAGGAAAATAGGGGAAAGATAGAAGTCACCTACGAATTACAATGTTATGTAATTTCTTTTTTGTCTTGGTTTTTGAAATTATATTAGCCTGTCATATGTACTAGTTCTATCTGTATTGCATTTCTGCACATATTTGTATTGTACACTATCATGGGTGTAGGCAGCATATTGTCTAGGGGGGGGGGGGGGCAGTTGATAGTGTGATGGAGGGCCTTTTATCAACTGCTTTTTCAGCTATATCTAATGTAAATTTGAAGGTCTAGGGGGGGCAGGTGCCTCCCCCCCCCTTCCCCCCCCTACGCCCCATGTACACTATCATATCTGTCTGCATAAGGGTTTGGTGAAGCGTATAGTTTGTTCTAATTTTTAGAGTATATTTGCTTTTTTGTCGTAATAAAGAATGAGTATAATAAAACTGTCTGACTCTTTTCTATGTTTTTTTTTTTTTTTTTTTTTTTTTTTTTTTTTTTTTTTTTTTTTTTTTTTTTTTTTTTTTTTAGTTGGGCCATGATAATGGTCTTGTAATAATGAAATTTTTATTCTAATGAAAATTAAAAATCGCGGCCTGATTTTACAGACAGTGCAAACAGTGGAAAGGCTTCTGAATTAGCTTATGCTTCAAGTAAGCATTGCTAGTTTGAGCTTAAAATAGTATGTTAAACATGTAGTTTTTGAAATCATTTTAGGTTGAACTCCGAACCTTTCTCTCAATTAATTGTAACTAATTAGATTAATTAAGAGTTATTTATATTAGTTAAAAGTTAAATTAATTTGATAGTAATGTTAGATTAATGTTTAAAGTAACTATCGAATGAAGTGAAGATTTACTTCCTTTTGGTACTGAAAGAACTTAAAAAAGAAAACAAATCTAACATAAAATATTTTGTTTAAAGAAAAAAATAGCCTATATCCTCTTTTTGAAAAAATGAAATATGACCTAGGTATATTAACTTAAGCTGCAAAAATAGTATTTAAACTCAAGAGTTCTCAAACCACAACTTAATTCCTATTTTTATTTCCGGCTATTTTCTTCTTTTGTTCTTTCTTTGAGTCCTGATAATTTTTCTTCAAGGGCCTATCCAGGATTTTGTTCGGGAGGGGGGCTGCAAAAAAAAAACTAAGACGCATCAACAAATTTTTAGTTGCATTTGTTACTTTTTTCGAGTAGAACAAAAAAAAAATTTCGGGGAGGGGGTTCAACCCCAGTAATCCTCCCCCCCCCCTGGTTACGGCCATGTTGCCTTGGAGTAACGTAAGTGTTATTTAGGCCATTCACTAAAAGAGAAACCCCAACTTGTATTATGTCTGGAAAAGCCAATACTTACTTCCATGAAAAGACGATCACTAAGTATTTTCGCAACGTATTCGTAAGTTTATCGTGTTTTGTGCAAATTAATTAAAGGTAACTAAATTACTAAGTGCAGATTAAAATAGCATGGCTGCAATATAACATACTTAGCAAAAAAAGCGTCAACGTTCTCATTTAGTCCATTGGAGTATAAGGAAATCCTTTTTTTCCGAAGGATTAAAATAGAGCTTTTTTGGTCGTATATGGAACATTATTTTCACCACAGTGGACTTGTTTACGTATGAAATAGTAAATCTAGTTTTAAAAAGGCAGTCACTGCAATAGTGGCAATAGTGGCAGTAGTAGCAATAGTGGTCGGGAAATCTCAAGTTGATACCCTAACCCGCTTCTAAAATATTACAGATACGCCCGTTTGCTAACCTGAATGCACATAATGTCTTTTGATTTAGCTTAGTATCCCCTTCAACATTCCTTAAAGTTTCCCATTAATACCCTTAGCCTTTACTGATACATGCAGGATCAACCCCCCCCCCCCCCCCCTGCCATTTCCCAATTATACATCCTGTCTGTAAACAGTGGACATTTTCAATAATATAAAACCCTTTCCCCTGGGGCATGGCTACAAAATCTTATGAAGTTGAGCCGTGATAGCTGAAATCTAATTTGATTGTAGAAATGTGTTTCGTCTTCTTTTTTAAGCATTGATTTTATGTTTAGAGAGTATCCTTATGACTTGTATTAACATACCAGTCAATCATATCCTCTACAATAATTATACACGTGATTTCAATGGCCAGAATATATTTACGTGTGTGCGAGGTTTAAACCGCAAAGTGTTACAAATGGATTTCCTTTAATGTAGTCCCTTAATAACTAACGCACCAATTCCAACGGTTGTATTCATTTATGAAAGCGTTGACTTCATATATTTATATTAAATTAAAAAAGTAATAATAAACAAAATAGTGTGCCCCTTAAAGGCATCTAGACAGGAAATCCTTATGATGTACGCCCAGTAGACGCATTCTTGATTTTTTTTTTTTTTTTTTTTTTTTTTTTTTTTTTTTTTTTTTAGGATAATTTTCAACTTTTTTTTTAGGATAAATGGGCTGATAAAAAAAAGTAACATAAAGTCAATGAAAGACGATCAGTCTCTGTTGTTAAAAAACAAAAATGAAGTTATTTTAATTGCAGCATCACCCAAATCATTTAGTAAAAAATGGCCAGGAACCCTTAAAATCCATTGCCCCTTTCCTCAAGCATTTTGGCCAGTGACACCTCTGGTCAGTGCCAGACTAAGTTCACGGAAAGTTATCACTTGTGCTTCTTAGTCTCAGCTTCTGCTCTCTGTGCACTTCCATCATAGGGCAACCCTTCTACAGTTGCCACTTAATATTTTTAAATTATTTTCTGTATAGACACTTTATTTAAAAGTCAGGAAACTGAATTCAGGACCTGAAACTTAAATTCAGGTCTTCGACCATCTTCCTAATTGCAAGTCTACAGTCCGAGTGCACCGAATCGCAAAATTTTACGATGTTCTTGTCGGCTTTTGATGTGGAAGGCCTACCGAATCGGTAGTCATCCTCAAATGACTTGTAGCCATCTTTAAATCTATTTGAAAATTGACTAAAAGCATTTTCCAAGTCAGTCATTTATCTCCCAATGCTGTTTAAAGAGTTCATGAGTCGCTCAAGTAGATTTTCCAGTGGTAGAACAAAATTCAGACAAATCCATTGTTCCAGTTTTTCATCCATTTTACCCGGTTGATTAGCTACCAAGACACACACACACGCCCTCCTACATTCAACTGGCTGTTGGGTTGAACAAAAATGTATCAATGACACACCAAGCCATCACTTCCATGCTAGTAGCGAGTTCTATCTACTTCTACTTAAAAGCAGTCCACCTGTGCTAAAACGTTCCAATCACATATCGTAATTGGCTAATGTCCGTAACGCTCAGTTCTGAAAGCAACCGTTTGACGTAACACGACGGGTAGCTGAAGTCATCCTGCTAAGTGCGTTTTTCTCATTATAGAGTCACAGTTTTATCAATCATAGGCAGCGCGCTAGTGCTGCCTAAGTAAAGAACGATGTGGGCACAATGTGTTGTTTTTTTAGTTCTCCATACCCGGGCACTTCGTATCGAAGGAGTTGTCGTAGAAACTTCGAAAAGGGCTCATTCGATTGGAAATTGGAGTGGCTAGTGCCTTTTTAATAGTCGAAAGTGATTGGAGGGCAACTAGCCCCCCCCCCCCACGCCCATCATTCCCCCAAACACATCCAATCAAAATTTTGAGATAGCCATTTTGTTCAGCGTAGTTGATTTCCAAATAGAAAATATGTTTTTGAGGAGGACACTCCCCCACAACCCTCAGGGCAAGGGTTTTAAGTTATGCCCTGGAGGCATATAAGGTTTTTGATAGAAGGCGTTGTCGTAGAAACTTCAAAAAAGGATCATTCGATTGGAAATTCAAATGGCTAGTACCCTTTTTAATAGTCGAAAGTGATTGGAGGGCAACTAGCCCCCCCCCCCACGCCAATCATTCTCCCAAATACATCCAATCAAAATTTTGAGATAGCCATTTTGTTCAGCGTAGTTGATTTCCAAATAGAAAATATGTTTTTGAGGAGGACACTCCCCCACAACCCTCAGGGCAAGGGTTTTAAGTTATGCCCTGGGGGCATATAAGGTTTTTATAGAAGGTGTTGTCGTAGAAACTTCAAAAAATGCTCATTCGATTGGAAATTCAAAGGGCTAGTGCCCTTTTTAATAGTCGAAAGTGATTGAGGGCAAATAGCCCCCCCATGCCCATTATTCCCCCAAACACATCCAATCAAAATTTTGAGATAGCCGTTTTGTTCAGTGTAGTTGATTTCAACATAGAAAATATGTTTTTGAGGAGGATACTCCCCCACAGCCCTCAGGGCAAGGGTTTTAAGTTATGCCCTGGGGGCATATAAGGCTTTTAAAGAAGGCGTTGTCGTAGAACTTCAGAAAAAGCTCATTCGATTGGAAATTCAAAGGGCTAGTACCCTTTTTAATAGTCGAAAGTGATTGGAGGGCAACTAGCGCCCCCCCCCCCCCCCACGACCATCATTCCCCCAAACACATCCAATAAAAGTTTTGAGATAGCCATTTTGTTCAGCGTAGTTGATTTCCAGATAGAAATCATATTTTTTGAGGAGGACACTCCCCCAACCCTCAGGGCAAGATTAGTAAGTTATGCCCTGGGGGCATATAAGGTTTTTATTGAAATCTTTGTCGTAGAAACTTCAAAACCGGCTCATTCAATTGGAAATTCAAAGGGCTAGTACCCTTTTTAATAGTCGAAAAGTTATTTGAGGGCAACTAACCCCCCTCTCACGCCCACCTTTTCCCCAAACACATCGAATCAAAATTTTTAGATAGCCATTTTATTCAACGTAGTTGAAAGTTTTGGAAATTAGGTCTTTAAGGATGATAACCCCTCCCCCCACTGCCCTCAGGGCAAGGGTTGTAAGTTATGCCCTGGGGGCATATAAAGTTTTTATTGAAAGCGTTGTCGTAGAAACTTCAAAAGGGCTAATTCAAATGGAAATTGAAAGGGCTAGTGCCTTTTTTAATAGTTGAAAGTGATTGGATAGCGACTAACGCCCCTCTCACGCCCACCATTTTCCCAAACACATCGGATTAAAATTCTGAGATATCCATTTGGTCAACGTAGTTGAAAGTTCCGGAAATAGGTCTTTTAGGATGATAACCCCCTCAGAGCCCTCAGTGCAAGGGTTGTAAGTTATGCCCTGGGGCATATAAAGTTTTTATTGAAAGCGTTGTCGTAGATACTTCAAAAGAGCTCATTCAATTGGAAATTGAAAGGGCTAGTGCCTTTTTTTAATAGTTGAAAGTGATTGGATAGCGACTAACGCCCCTCTCACGCCCACCATTTTCCAAAACACATCCAATCAAAGTTTTGATATATCCATTTTGTTCAACGTAGTTGAACGTTCTGGAAATTAGGTCTTTTCGGATGATAATCCCCTCAGAGTCCTCAGTGCAAGGGTTGTAAGTTATGCCCTGGGGGCATATAAGGTTTATATAGAAAGTTGTTGTATAAATCATAGGCAGCGCGATCGCGCTGCCTAAGTAAAGAACAGGGACAGTCGAGAACGAGACAAGAAACGGGGACTAAGTAAAGAGGAGGACACTCCCCCACAGTCCTCAGGGCAAGGGTTTTAAGTTATGCCCTGGGGGCATATAAGAACGACGTTGGCACAATGTATTATTTATTAATTTTTTCCTTTAGAGCAGGGCACTTCGTATCGAAGAAGTTGTCGTAGAAACTTCGAAAAGCACTCATTCAATTGGAAATTGGAGTGGCTTGTGCCCTTTTTAATAGTCGACAGTGATTGGAAGGTGACTAACACCCCTTCCACGCCCACCATTTCCCAAAACACATCCAATCAAAATTTTGAGATAGCCATTTTTTTCAGCGTAGTTGATTCCCAGATAGAAATTATGTTTTTGAGGACAGTCCCCCTAGGGCAAGGGTTGTAAGTTATGCCCTGGGGGCATATAAGGTTTCTTATAGAAGGCTTTGTCGTATAAACTTTAAAAAAGGCTCATTCGATTGGAAATTCAAAGGGCTAGTGCCCTTTTAATAGTCGAAAACTGATTAGAGGGCAACTAACCCGCCTCTCACGCCCACCTTTTCCCCAAACACATCTAATCAAAACTTTGAAATAGCCATTTTATTCGACGTAGTTTTAAGTTCTGGAAATTAGTCTTAGAGAATGACAACCCCCCCCCCCCCTCAGCCCTCAGGGCAAGGGTTGTAAATTATGCCCAGGGGCATATAAGGTTTTTATATAACGCGTTGTCGTAGAAACTTCAAAAAGGGCTCATTCGATTGGAAATTGAAATGGCTAGTGCCTTTTTTAATAGTCGAAAGTGATTGGAAAGCAACTAACACCCCTTCCACGCCCACCATTTCCCCAAACACATCCAATAAAGATTTTGAGATAGCCATCTTGTTCCATGCAGTTCAAAGTTCAGGAAATTATACCTTTGAGCAGGACACTCCCCTCACAGTCTTCAGGGCAAGGGTTATAAGTTATGCCCTGGGGCATATAAGGTTTTTATTGAAATCTTTGTCGTAGAAACTTGAAAAAGGGCTCATTCGATTGGAAATTCAAAGGGCTAGTGCCCTTTTTAATAGTCGAAAGTGATTTGAAGGCACTAACCCCCATCTCACGCCCATCTTTTCTCCAAACACATCCAATCAATATTTTAGATAGCCATTTTATTCAACGTAGTTGAAAGTTTTGGAAATTAGGTCTTTAAGGATGACAACCCCTCTCCTCCCCCCCCCCCAGCCCTCAGGGCAAGGGTTTTAATTTATGCCCTGGGGGCGTATAAGGTTTTTATTGAAAGCGTAGAAACTTCAAAAGGGCTTATTCAATTGGAAATTGAAAGGGGTAGTGCCTTTTTTAATAGTTGAAAGTGATTGGAGAGCGACTAACGCCCCTCTCACGCCCACCATTTTCCCAAAGACGTCCAATCAAATTTTGAGATATCCATTTTGTTCAACGTAGTTGAAAGTTCTTGAAATTAGGTCGTTTAGGATGATAACCCCCTCAGAGCTCTTAGGGCAAGGGATGTAAGTTATGCCCTGGGGGCATATAAAGTTGTTATAGAAATTTTAAAAGGGCTCATTTGATTGGAAATTGGAATTGCCCTTTTTAATAGTCGAAAGTGAGTGGAGAGTAATTAACCCCCCTCTTACGCCCACCATTTCCCCAAAAACCTTCAGTCAAAGTTTAGAGATTTTGTTCAACGCAGTTGAAAGTTCTGAAAATTATGCATTTAAGGATGACAAACCCCCCAGAGCCCCAAGGACAAAGGTTGTAAGTTCTGCCCTGGGGGCATATAAGGTTTGTATTTTGTTTGCACTAAGTGCAACACAAAATTTGCACTTAACTGAAAAAAATATAAATGTTTTTGCTTTTATAACTTTAATAAATCAAATAATATTAACATTTTGATTACTAAATATCAGTATATGTGTATTAAACTGACAATGCATATTCATTTATGTTTTTCAGTAAAGTGCAAATTTTGTTCTGGCCTTGGGAAGGCATAGGGGTTTTTCGCCCAACTTATGTTAATTTTAGCTCGTTTTTGAGTTTGACTCGGTTAATAATTGTAATTTCTGTTCGTTTTGGGTTTCATTTATTTATCGATGCTGATTTGTGGTAGTTTCACGCTTGGTAGATTATTTGATTTTATTTTTGCTCATTTTTTGTTTAACGGATTTTTTTACTTTTCTTTTGAAAAACTTATTTTGTGGAAAAAGTTTTTTTTAATTAATCTTCACAAAAGAGCGAATGTTAGATTTTTTTGATGCCTTTAGTCGGACAGGCAATCCTTAACTGTTAAAGTCCTTTAGTTAATTATTGTTTTCAGTTTATTTATCGTGTTGTATTGAACGGTCTATGATAAATCATTGTGAAAAAGTTTCCTAATATGCTAATTTGGTCTAGGGGTAAAGGATTTAGCTAGTTACCTAGGGCTTGCTGGTTCAACTCCCGTGCCGACGGGATTTTTCCGTCAAGATGAATTTTGAAAGGCTCAATTTCCTTCTGTTCATTATTTCATTGCAGCCAGGCTTTCTAACCAAAAATGGAATGTCTCCGCTTTCAAAATATTAAAAAGCAAAAGAACCTCTATCTAAAGCTGAAACAACCAGTATCTGAAATTACAATTTTAAATTATAAGTTTCTATTTTTAAAAGGAAAATAATGTGATCCTGACAGTGTGAATTTCTCTTTTGGGTCCTGTTTTTCAGCGTCTGTATGTCGCATAAGAAGTTTTTGAGAAGCATGTCATTCCACATCACTTCATGTCTAACAAAATAAAGGTTAGTATGACTAGGGCACGCTTTATGGATGAAAACTTGCCGAAAATTGTACTTGTTGCCATTCTAGCATTGGCCAAACAAAACAGAACGTCATCGTATCGATTAGGAAGAGGTTTAAGACCAAAGTTTGAAGGAAAGGGAAAATTTGTGAAAAGGACTAAAGAATGAAGCTCTGAACAGTTTCAGACGGAGGAGGAACCTGTGCTAATGTGTTTGCTTCAGGTGAATTAGGGCTATGACGAGTTCTTGGTAATAGTATGATTTTTCTGAGTTTTTTAGGTGCTATTGTGATGAGTTGTTAGTAGTTATTGTTCTTGTGAGTTGTTATCATGTTAGTAGTTATTAGTAGTGGAAGGAGTTGTTATTCTTCCTTTGAGGCTATAGGTATGAATTGTCCAATGAAAGTAGCCCGTGGTTTGGGGAATTAAAATCTTTTCTATAGACAAGCGTAGATCAAGTAATAAGTTCCTGTCATATAATACTTCCGAGTTCCTCTGTTTTTTCTGTAATGTATTGAAATAACTCAATCGTTGTTTCAGGTCGCAATCTCCGGCCATAAACAAAAGTATCTTATCCACTGATGCTACCCTTAGGGAGAGGAAAGCAATTGAATTCTCCAGGAGGAAGAGCCAGTCCCATCGAAGGTATTCACTTTTTTTAATTTGCTTTGTGGTTTATTTCATTCTGTGAGCAATTTGTTCTTCTAATCTTTGCTATTAATATGAAAAAATTAGGAAATAGGTATGTATAATGATTATAATTGGTAAGTGATTGGAACGAGTATAAATAAGTATTATTGTAATAAAAAAGATAAACTGAGGAATAAGACTTTATTTAGAGGATTGGAAGTGTGGGAGTCTACTTGAGATCAAATGATTTTTTTTTAATATCAAAATGTTTTAGCTTAGAGTGTGTTTCTCTCAAAAATTTGGTAGAGTATCTCCATAAAGCTTTCCTGAACAATCTTCGGAAAACACAATATTTCCTTCTCAAGCTTCAAGCAATAAACAAGCACCGGATTTCCTGAAACACCCATCTTGTGCTATATTTCTGGACTACTTTACTTATGTAGGAAACTTGTATAAAAAATTTGAAGGAGATACAACTATTGTTCTGACCTGAGATATAATCACGCCCCTGGTGCATGATATACTTAAACTGGCTGAAGCAGTTGCGAAACGGAATAGGTCATTTATACATAATCTTGCCCCTTGAAAATAAACTTATTTACTCTTTGAAGAACTCCGTCACATCTCCTACTCGTTGAAATTTATAGCCACTGTGAATCAACTGGCCGGAACTTTATTTATGGTTGATCTCTGAGCTGAATACTGCTATTAGCCGGCGTTATATGGTAGCTACTATATGGTAGGTTCACAATCTGTGGCTTTTTTCTAGCTGACGGTTCTTTCTGTTTACCAAAGGATTCTCGAATTCAACTAGTTGTGGTTTCTGGATTACAGAAGATGCAATGGCACATACAAGGTATTTTGCCGCTACTAGATTTTGAGAAAATCGGATGAGAAATGATGATCTCGTAAAGATAGGTTCTAACCAGTTATTGTCTGTTCTATGTCATTATTATACTATGTGTGGACTCACAGAACTGGGTCCTGGCTCAGGCTGTAAAGACCCATTAACGTTGATTCTTGGCTTGTTCTTTCTTTCTAGTCGCCCTGTATTTGTCTATTGGTGTGTCATCAATTGAAGTGGAGGGGGGGGGGGGTAGGAATTGATGATGATTTTATTTGTGTTGCAGCGCTGAAAACGACAAAGGTCATCCAGATATCACTTTCGCCTTCACTAAAGCCTTTTTTTAATGCTCAAGCTCATTGTTTGTATCTAAACTCTTAAGTATTCTTAAGGGGTGAAATAATTGATCTTTTTTTCTTCTTTTTTTTGTCTTAGAACTTTGACGGCCATCTTGTAGAAGATGAACGAAAACGGTAAAATAACGCCACTATCTATTTTCTTCTTAGCTTTTTTATTTATTTGTTTTGGTGTATGATGAAATTCGTTTTGGGGATAGGTAGCCTTCGCTTCCAGCTTGCCTCTCTATTGGCTATTTTTAGAAACTTTCATCTGCTTATTTTTTTATGCATTAATAAAATAAAATGTGATCAAGAGGACTCAACTCTTGCTCATTTTTGCACCTATAATGTGATATGGTATTTATTAACATTAAAAGCCTTTTAACATAACACTTATAAACAAAAACACACACGTTAAGTCCAAACTAGTAAATAAAGAAGCTAAAGGAATGGTTTGTATGGGCCATGCTGGTACTCACTAACTTCCCCAATTTCTTCAAGCCCATAAAACTTCTACCACTTAACATAAAAATACATCCTTTCCTGCCTTTTATACATCCCGGAAGTATGTCCTCCCTCAGTTCATTAAAATTCTTACAAAAAACCCAAATAATTAATTAAATCATCCTTCCCATCTCCACACACTGGGAAGTTACGAGTATCTTTGACCTCACCCATCTCAAATACTTTCTCTTATCTCAGAATGGTAGAAATTTCCTCTCGCCAATATTATCCACTTTAATTCTTTGCTTTAAAATAATGTACATCCCCCCATGCTTCCTTAATTTTATGATAGAGAGGGAGAGACGGAGACATCGATATTTCAAATTACCATTTCTGATTTCCTGGTTCTCTAAAATGATCCTTACTCCTTTGGCTACCATCCCCATTTCGAGCCTAAGCCTTTCCTGGTATTCCAGGAAAGCACTGGCGGCTCCAGGGGGGCCGAGGGGACCCTGGCCCCCAAGATATTTTTTGACGCCTTCTTATCCTGTTTTCTTCTTTTTTTTTTTTTTTTTTTTTTTACTTTTTTAATAAAATAAACTTATTAATTACTGGAATTTTTTCTCACATCTGACCCCCAAGATTTTCCTTATTGGCGCCCTTGTCACATTGGGCCTCTCCCAAGATATTGCTCTAGATCCGTTTCTGCTATTGAGAGCCTAAAAAAATTTCGATACTGGTGCATTATGTGGATACTACCATATATTGTGCAGGGAAACCAGTCATGAAAACTCATTCTCCTCAACTCTGTAAAATATATCCTACTTGGCTGCCCAAGAACCCTTGTCCTATCTTTCAAGCATTCATGGTATGCTGCCTTTAGTGATCCACTTTCTATGTTAGTTTCTCCCAATACCTAACCTTGCTAACTAGTCTATTTACTCTTAGCCAAAGTCTTAATCAGCCTGAAGTCGGACTTTAAAACTAGTCCATTAATTTTATTAATTAATATTCCATTAATTATTTAATAGTCCATTAATTAATAGTCCATTAATTAATTAATTAACTAGTCCTTAAACTTGAAATTTTTTTTAGAAAAAACGTAAGTGAATTAAATCTTCGATTGACTTTACTGAATCTCAGAGCCCAAATGAACAGCCAAATAACTCCCATTCGAACCCTAACTCGGGCAAACATATAAAAATAAGACATGGTCACCGCTATGGTTGAGAAGCTACATCATGAGGGATAAAAGAGTATAATAAAGCAATTTTTTAAAGAAGAAAGGGTTTATTAATCAACAAAAACATAATAAAACCTGAAGCAAAGTTTGTTTAGGTAAATATTCACCCCACTAGGCCTAAATATAATCAACTTATGAAAGGTGACGACAATCACCTACAAAAAAAGAAAAAAAAAAACAAGAAACCATTCGGTATCTCCCATCATCCATCCATAAAAAAACGTCAAAAATTTGATTAACTTAGTAAATAAAGAAACCGGAGAACTCAACACCCATCCTTTTCATAAACTCTAAAACAATGGTCTTTCAAAAACCTTCGGAATTCACTTGGGTTTGATTCCTGCACAATATTCTGAGGCAAACCATTACAGGCACTAGGACAATACAAAAAAAAGAAGATTTAAAAGCATATCTGTAGGTGAACACCGGTTGAACCCTTGGGAGGGGGGGGGGGTCATGATTGAATCTCTAACTTATCCTCCTTTGAAATATTCGGTTCGTTTCTTGTTTCCAATCAGAATGAAAATTCCTCTCTCCCGCCGGTAAAATTGTTTTAAAATACGAGACAGCTTTCTGCTTATGTACTGATAAAAAAATTATATTTTGGGGTACTCATTTAAATGTGTGTTTTAAAATACTTTATTTTTAGATAGGGGAATTTTCTTCAGAGACTTCAGAGAATTCTGCTTTCAAGCAG
Organism: Artemia sinica; assembly: GCA_027921565.1. Taxonomy (NCBI): domain Eukaryota; kingdom Metazoa; phylum Arthropoda; class Branchiopoda; order Anostraca; family Artemiidae; genus Artemia; species Artemia sinica. The sequence continues at coordinate 70,706,022 of CM051257.1, read as the reverse complement.
AACTACTAGCCAAATTCTGTAAAATGACATCGCTTAATCTTGTACATTCAATATCTACCATCTCCTGCATAAGTTTTTGATGTTAATTACCTCTAAAAGATGTTTAATCTTGTCTTTGGATCAATTAATACCTGCCTAAAATTGAGCAAAAAAAAGTATACTGCCTTTATACTACTACTAACAACTGACTGCTGCACCAAACCGCTTGAGGCCAACGCAGCTGCACCTTCATCCAAATGTATTGAAAGCTTCTCTCTTTTCGCACCCTTGCAAGAAGTTTAGATTTCCTTTAAATCCTTTCTTACGACCTCTTCCCACCCCATATGGGGATGACTTGCTTTTTGTTTTGGCCCTATATGATTGGTCGAAAAGGACGATCTTTGGCAATCTGTCATCCTTCATCCACAAAACGGTCCTAGCCATTTCAACCTTTCTCTCATTATAGCCCTTGAAAGATGGACAAAACTATATATTTCTTGTGGTTTGCTGTTTGAAATGCGGTCAGTCAAATGGTGCCAAAACAATGTGCAGACAATTCCTCGGGAAAATATCAAACATATCCTCTTCCGTCTTCCCAAGTGCCCACGTTTCAGAAACATATATGGTGTTCTGCTACATTTATAGGAGTTTACAGTAAACGTAAGAGGTTTTAAAGGAATGTGAAAAGGTAATGGGGCAAAACGATGTGCGTTACTTCACTGAAAAATTTGAATTGTGCATTTCAAGTGTTTGTATTTTGTGTTATTTTAAGGGTCACATATGAAACAAGGATTGATTAGCTCTTTTCTCCGAGAGTAAATGTTTTTTATACTTTTTTTTTTCTAGATTGAGCTTGTTGACTTGACCGACGAATCCAAATCTCCAGCAACTCCTACAGCTGATAAGTATGCTTTGGTACCTCGGCGAAATTCGTTTGCCAATGAGTTTTCAAGTCAACTGGAGAGTGATTGGATGGAAGATTTGTAAGAACTTTTTTTTAAGCAATGAAATTATTATAGGCAGCACAATAGCGCTGCCTAAGTAAAAGAACGATGTGGGCACAATGCATTATTTATTTTTGGTTCTTGGTCTTATAACAGGGGCACTTCGTATCTAAGGAGTTGTCGTAGAAACTTCAAAAGGGCTCATTTGATTGGAAATTGGAGTGGCTTATGCTCTTTTTATTAGTCGAATGTGATTGGAAGGCAGCTAACACTTCTTCCACGCCCACCATTTCCCCAAACGCACCCAATCAAAATTTTTAGATAGCCATTTTGTTCAGCCTAGTTGATTTCCTGATAGAAATTATGTTTTTTTATGAGGAGGACACTCCCCCAAAGCCCTCAGGGCAAGGGCTTTGAGTTAAGCCCTTGGGGGCATATAAGGTTTTTACAGAAAGCTTTGTCGTAGAAACTTCAAAAAGGGCTCATTCGATTAGAAATTGAAATGGCTACGCCCTTTTTTATGCTCGAAAGTGATTGAAGAGCAACCAACAAACCCAACACCATAAACCCCCCTCTCACGCCCACCTTTTCCCCAAAACATCCAATCAAAATTTTGAGATAGCCATTTTTGTTCAAAGTAGTTGAAAGGTCTGGAAATTATATCTAAGAGGATGACACTCCTCCCATAGCCCTCAGGGTAAGGGTTGTGTTGTATCTTGGGGGCATATAAGGTTTTATTGGAAGTTTTCTCGTAGAAACTTGAAAAAAGGCTCATTCGATTCAAAATTCAAAGAGCTAGTGCCCTGTTTAATAGTCGAAAGTGATTTGAGGGCAACTAACCCCCTCTCACGCCCACCTTTTTCCCAAACACATCCAATAAAAATTTTGGATAGCCATTTTGTTCAATGTAGTTAAAAGTTTTAGAAATTAGGTCTCTGAGGATGATCAGAGCCCTCGGGGCAAGGGTTGTAAGTTATGCCCTGGGGCATATAAGGTTTTATAGATAGTGATGTTGTAGAAACTTCAAAAAGGGCTTATCCGATTGGAAATTAGAAGGGCTTGTGCCCTTTTTTAATAATCGAAAGTGGTTGGAGGATAACTAACACCCCTCTTACACCCACCATTTACCCAACACATCCAATAAAAATTTTGAGGTAGCCATTTTGTTCGACGTAGTTAAAAAGTCCGAAACTATATTTTGGAGGATGAAACTCCCCCACAGCCCTCAGGGCAAGGGTTTTAAGTTATGCCCTGGGGGCATATAAGGTTTTTTTTTTTTAAAGAAAGCGTTGTCGTAGAAACTTCAAATGGAATCATTCGATTGGAAATTGAAATGGCTAGTGCCCTTTTTAATAGTTGTAAGTGATTGGTTGGTAAGTGACCCCCCCTCTCACGCCCACCATTTCCCCAAACACATCCAATCAAAATTTTGAGATAGCAATTTTCCTCAACGTAGTTTGAAACTTCTGGAAATTTGTTCTTTGAGACGTTAGCTGAAACTTCTGGAAATTTGGTCTTTGAGGATGACACCTCCCCCCAGCCCTCATGGCAAGGGTTATAAGTTATGCCCTGGGGTCATATAAGGTTTTTATTGAAAGCTGTGTCGTAGAAACTTCAAAAGGGCTCATTCGATCGGAAATTGAAAGGGCTAGTCCCTGTTTTAATAGTTAAAAGTGATTGGAGAGCAACTAACGCCCCTCTCACGCCCACCATTTCCCCAAAACACATCCAATCAAAATTTTGAGATAGCCATTTGTTTAACGCAGTTGAAAAGTTCTGGAAATTAGGTCTTTGAGGATGACACTCCCCCCCAAAGCCCTCAGGGCAAGGGTTGTAAGTTATGCCTTGGGGCATATAACTTACAACTACGTAATTCAAAGGGAAAATTACAACTAATTCAAAGGGCTAGTGCCGTTTTTTTTAATAGTCGGAAGTGATTGGAGGGCAACTAACCCCCCTCTGACGCCCACCATGTCCCCAAACACATCCAATCAAAATTTTTAGATAGCTATTTTGTTCAACGTAGTTGAAACTTCTGGTAATTTGGCCTTTGAGGATGATAACCCACCCCCACCCCTTCCAGCCCTCAGGGCAAGGGTTGTAAGTTATGCCCTGGGGGCATATAAGGTAATAGTTGAAAGTGATTGGAGAGCAACTAACGCCCCTCTCACGCCCACCATTTCCCCAAACACATCCAATCAAAATTTTTGAAATAGCCATTTTGTTTAACGTGGTTGAAAGTTCTGGAAATTAGGTCTTTGAGACTGACAACCCCCTCACAGCCCTCAGGGCAAAGGTTGTAATTAATGCCCTGTGGGCATATAGAAAGCGTTGTCGTAGAAACTCAAAAAGGGCTCATTCGATTAGAAATTTAAAAGTGCTAGTGCCCTTTTTAATAGTTGAAATTGATTGGAAGGCTTGACATTTTTATAGTAAAGATCGATGTGGGTACAATGTATTGTTATTTTTTTTCTTTTTTTTTTAGACCAGGGCACTTCGTATCGAAGGATTTGTCTTAGGAACTTCGAAAAAGGCTCATTCGATTGAAAGTAGAAAGGGCTAATGCCCTTTTTAATAGTCGGAAGCTATTGGAGGGCATCTAGTCCCCCTCCCACGCCACACCCTCCCATTTTCCCATTATGTTTAAAAACTAAATGTTGCCTTAAGATTAAATCAAAATGCACTGTGTTAATGCTAATTCCCAATAAGGCATCTCAGCAGTATCCCAAGAACGACTGAGGGTATTATGTTCCAAATTTCGGGGCTACTTCTGCTCTTAAAATTTAACCAAATAAAATTAGCGTAAGTGTATCCAAGCTATCAAAGAAAGTAAACAGATTTTTTTTGCGAATGTATCAAGTTTTCTATTTTAGGTCATCTAGAGGAGGTATGAACTAAATTAAACACTACTATTTGTGTCCAGATTTTTAAAAGGGTTAATTTTGTTAAACATTTCTGAAAATTTTTCTCCAGCATACAAATAGCATGCCAAACTATAAAGTCTTGAAAAAACTAAGAGATTTAAAGAATTATTTTCTTTTTCCCTGAAAAACTATGTCAATATAAAACGAACAGAAATTAATTTTAAAAAAAATTTCCCACAAAATAAGTTTTTCAAAGAAAAGTAAAGAACTTCATTTAACCAAAAATGAGCAAAAATAAAATCAAATAATCTCCCAAGCGTGAAACTACCACAAATCCACATATCTATATAAAAATATACTATAACTGTATCATTAATAGTATTATAGTATTATTGTATTATTATTAATACATTATGTTGGATCTCCGGGATATCAATTTGGGAATATCTATTTTCGAGTTCTAAAGAATTTCTCCTCCAACGTTTTGGTTTTGTTTTGAAGCTTATTATTTGATTTTAAAATAGCATGCGTAAAAGTTCTTGAGAGAGGAAATTTAAGGTAATTAAATACAAAAAACAACAAGAAACAAAGTATAGAAATATGGTTAGTCAATATCAAAAGATGTATATTTACCTACAACCATCCAAAGGGGGGGGGGGGGAGAGATCTGGTTTGGCGAGCAACTAACAACCGTAAATGACATAATTCATTCTATAATAATATTTTATAAGTGTTAGGGTTAATAATTCTTTTGAAATTATTTGGAACATTCTTTGAACTATTTAGAACTACCAAACATAAGTAATATAGTTCGTTTTCTTATTTTTAAAAGTATGTGGGTTGACATTACTTTGAGCAGTCTGTGAAACATCGGGCCAATTCTTGGGGCCCTGGATTTGCAAAGAGAATGACGAGCCTGCTGAGGGTGTTTTTTTATATGAATATTTTGTATATTTATAAAGTATATTTATATACATAAATATATTTACCATTATTAATATTAATGTTATACATAAATATATAAAAAGATAAGTATATGTATATTTTATAAATATAAAATATTTTTTAAATTTCAATATTTTGTATAACATATAACACTTTATAGCACTTTATAGCATTATCAGAAACAGTGATTAGCAAAACATGTTCCATTATTATTGCCTAATATTAACTGCATAAACTTAAGGAAAAGTACTTAGGAAAAATAAACCATATATTGGCACAATTTTAATGCGTTCATAATCGCCCTAACTGACGTACTACAACATTCATTTGCCTGAATCCTGTTGCTTCCTTCTGCGAAACAGGAGGTGACCATCAAACGTAATAATCAAAATTGAACAACGGTCGAATAGATAGGGATACAATAGTGAAGAATACATTGTATAAAGAATAGACACAGGAAAAAAAACTTTACAATATGTAATAGAATAATATTGCCGCCGACTTTGGCTGCTGTTATCCCTAAATACTTTTTATAACAGCCTCATCTACATACACCCCCAGATACTTGATTGCTTCAATTCTGGGAATTGTAAAATCCCACAATTTATGCCCCTTTTCTATGGATAATAAAGTTTTTACTGACCATATATAATCATGGATAACTTTGAACAATTAACTTCTTGCCGATTTGCGGTAAGCCAATCAGAAAAATGTTTAAACTAGAATATAAAGTTTAGATTAACTTTTTTTTGGTAGCAGTTTCGTATAAATGAAAACTGTCCCCCGAGGAAGGGAGTAGTACCAAGCCCCCCCCCCCCCTCCAAAGCCTATACTGCTTGAAATTAATTCATTCACGTTTCTTTGCTCAAAATACAGAAATAAAAAAAAAAAACAATTGACATAACACCACAGCATTATGTATAACAATCACTTGTTTCCTCATGAGAATCCTTCTAATTGATTAGGACCAAGGCCGTATCCTGGGGAGTGCTTAAAGGGTTTGAATACCACCCCCACCCCTCCCGAAATGTTTGTAAAACGTAACAAAATGAATATAAACAAATTTTGATGCGTTCTTTTCGTACTCCCCCCCCCCAAAAAAAAAAAAAATCCTGGATACGACCCTGGTCAGGACACAGAAATAATAAGGAACTGCTCTTTTAGGACAATAAAAAGAGACCAAATAAATAGTGTTTCCAAACCTGTTTAGTGTTGAAAATGAAACCGCATTTGAAAGTGTATTATAACTTGTTGGAATTAGTTTTGCTTTTATCATACTGATCTGTTGAAAAGCTTTAATCTTCTTTTTTTCTTGTTCTCTATTGTAGAGTTTGAAAAATGGATTTGTATCAACCGTTTTGGAAAAAGTGCACAGTCAGGCATGCTCGGAAGAATTTAATTAGGGAGGATACACAAAATTTTTGGTAGAGTATGGGTTAGTAAAACTGAAGAGTTTGTTTATTTAGAAAATAATGTACAATATTGAAAATCCTAAAATACTTACTATGGTGTGGTTGACAAGGATGTAAGCCTACCATGCGTATTGGCCTAACAACAGCAGTTGCGCTGGAATGAACCTATCCAAAGTCGAATTGACAAAACCTGTGGCTCACGGCTATGGCGTGAAACAGGATTTAGAGCCAGATTTGACACTTTTGATGTTATTGTATATATGTACACAGTTTGGAAGGCCATAAAATATCTCGAAAACTTTAGTTTGCTTATCAGAAAACAAAGAGTGTGTGGCATTCAATGGTTTCATTCTAATAAAGTGCTATATTCAACAATCTGTTTTTTTTCTTTTTTAGAGAGTCCTCTGTAAGATCAATTCGGATACACCGAAGAACAAACGAGCTAGAACTGGAGTCGGCTTCCGATCGTTGAAGGAGGATAATGAAGGCTTTGCTGAGAAAGCAATCGCTTTGCGAACTGAGAAAATTGGTATCCGTGACATTTTTCTGTCTGAAGAAGTAGAGATCATTGAAGAAGAGGAGGCCCTCCCCGAAATAACAGAAGAAATGGAGGTATGGTATTTGCTCGTTTATTTTTAAACATTTTCGTGCCTTCTTTTTTCGTGGAGACTTCGGGTGAGCCCTTGTGTAAAATCCAAAAGTATTCTTTCTTAGGTTTAGTAATTTTTGTCTCTTTGGGGTTTAAATTGCCTCCAAACAACCTTGAGATTTGAGTAGAGACCTGACCCAAAGCAAAGGCCTGGCTCGTTCAGAATTTTCGAAACCTCTTCCTGTGACACCCCAAAATTTAATTATTTATTTATTTGTGAACTTGTTGTAAAAAAGCACAAAAACACAAAAAAAAAAAACGGAGATGAATGAAACAACTGCTTTAATATTCGTAACTAATTTGACAAACATTTGACATTTAACGTAGTATTTTGACAAAATTAAACTGTGCGATTATGTTTTGCACTTTGTCCAGTAGCTTTGATTTTGGGTTTTGCTACTTCGATTTCAGATACTATTTGTGAGTTCCTATACCATGGAGGCAGGGGTATAGACATGAGTGCCCATATGGGGGGGCAGAGGGGGCTCCAGCCCCATTCCTGGCTAAATGATGCTGCCTTATATTTTATATTTTTGTTTTGATATTTCTATTATACAGCATTGGAAATGCCGATTAGACCAGCTAAGCCCCTCCCCCCTAAAATTCAGCTGATGAGCGCCAATGGATGTAGATACTTATAAAATCGGAAAAACTTCGATCTTTTATTACAAAATAATTGGTCAAAATATGTTTGAATTAATGAATTTGTAAAAATCCAATTCAAACCAGGTTTTGTCACTTTGAACTCTGAATAAATAATGTAGTTAACTTAAAGCTCTTTGCTATTTTCAACCGAGGTGTACAGAGGAGGAGATGGAATACACCTGCGGATTTCCTCCTTCCACTTAAAAGAGTAGAAATATCCCAATAGTGCATAATTTATGTAACATTTGACGGCCAAAAAAATGTTGTAAACATATACCCCCCCCCACACACAAGTTGAAAATGGCCTTACCTGGTAGTAGCTTGGGTTTGGTGGATGCCACGAGAATTTGCTACAAACTTTACTGAGGTTGAAATTGCTACTTTCGCTGAGAGTCAGTACAATGCAGTTAGCATTTTAATTCAACTTATAAGGAGAATTTAATCAAAGACGAACTGCTCCCAAGCTTATCCATTGCTGCTTGAATTCGATTCTGTCGCTTTTTCTTTGTTCTGGTGAAGAATTTTCTCTTCAGCATAACACCATGTAGCAATTTAACACCATGTACTGTATGTAGCAAATATTTTTATTGTTTAAATAATCCTAGGCAAAAATTGACTCAGGACGGCGAAAAAATAGACAAAGTAAATATCGGCAACGTAAATATCGACGCAGAATGCAAAATTTGACACCAAATTTTGTATATAGCAGTTGTTTGTGTGTTGTTTTTTTTTAGTACTTTTGGAAAATTATCTATAAATGAATGAATGTTTTGTTGCCCACTTTAGAGAATCACAAGCGGAGTTATACAAAGGGTAAAAAGAATAAAAAAAGACATCCTAAAGAAAAAACATTAATAACGAAAAGATATCTAAAGGTGTTTTCTTTATCAGGTTATGCCAAAAGATCTGAATCCTTTTTTGCATAGCCAGATATGAATCTTGAATACCATACTCTTCACTTATTGAAGAATTTCTTCTCCAATGGGGTGAAGATAACAAAAACTTTTGGATTTTTATCCGATAATAGAGGTCAAAAAGGAGAAAGGACAAAAGGACAAAGGACGAAGTCGAGGCACAAAAAGGGAAGAATACAACTTTGCCTGAACGTAACAATTACAATAAATCTTCGAAGATATAAGGATCCTTACTTGTGTAGGACCTGTGTTCAGAAACGGGTAAACACTCTAGCCAATAGCAGAGGGATCATCATTTGCCCTTTGGAGACGGTCTTCAGTTTTAAATTTCAGATGAAAAGATTTGGTCGTACAAATTTGAACACCTTTGATGTAGCTGTCAGTGAGGCCTTTCACTTTTGTGATTTTCACTTTTGTGATTTTCACTTTTGTGTCAGCGACACAGCGTGTCTTCATAACAGCATTGGAAACCATTGGCGGCATCTTTGTCAGACGTAATTACTCACCACCAGGGATAGGGTATCCGGTCTGATCACTCCCCGAAATTTTTATGCGAATCGTAGAAAAGTATCAAAATGCATGTTAACAAATTTTTTTGCTTTTTTAAAAGTTTTTTTTTATCTCTTTACGGGAGTTTAGATTGTCCAAAATCTTAGGTTTCTTTTGTTTTGCAGTAGATACAGTCTCAGGGAAGTGGAGCAGGATAACATTCTTTGTACTGCTGTGTTCAGCAAAGGTCTTAAATTCCATGTAAAATTCATTTCCCGCGGTAACTTCCCAGGGAAAATTTTTGCCTAATTAAGCTAAGAAAATAACCTAAAGAGGCAATGACACTCTTTTCTAATCATATATATTGAATATCGGAACCATGTCAGCAATATTATCTCCATGCTTTAGCTATTCAGTAAACCAAGTGAACACAGGTTTAGATCATAGCATTTTCTTAACCTTGATAGTTTCTTTAGTCTTGAAGAAATCCCGCGCAATTCCCATAATCAAATCTGTAGTTCCTCCAACTTTACTTGCACGTGAGATAAAAATTCAACACAGGATTCAGTCTAATTTGTGGCTTGCCACTTCAAAGCGAGGATATCAATCAGGTAATCAGGTGAATATCCCGGGTAAGTGCTATCAGTGCTATAATTAATATAATTATATATGCAATATAATTGCACGTTGAAATAAATGTGTAGGTAAACTATATACTCACTTACGTGACCAGGTTCAGTCATCAACTGAGATTAGATGAAGGAGATATACCTGTCCAAGGTGAAAAAGCAGTGTGTAGCTGTATGTATCCTCTCTGAGCCTTTCATACTCTCCCCTCCTTTTTTAGATCCTCCATTCTATCTGCTTAATTGTGTGGCATCTGCCTTGCCTCGAATGTGCTTGGAAAACATTGCATAGAGACTGGAAATATTCTCTCTTTAACTGTGTTGTAATTTGCAATGTTGTTTCTCCTGAAGGTCAATAGAATTGCAGATGATCGGAGACAAATGTTTATAAACATATCAGTTATGAACAACACTGAATGTCATCAAGATAGACGACGTTTTGCATCATTACTAAAAAACAAAAAAAATAAACTTTTAGGTTTCAAATTTTTAAAATTCTTTTTTCTTTTTTTTTGTTCTCTATTGCCAGTTTAAGCTGTCGGAAAGCTGATTTGTTTCATTCTGTGACTTTAAACTGTAAGTTATATTTATATTAATAGTATAATTTAACAATTTTTTATACTTTAATAGTATATTTAATAGTACAATAAAATTCAATTTAAACTAACTAAGTATAATTGAAACTATCTAGCTGAGAGACAGAGAGAGAAAAGGGGAAGGAAACTAATTAAAGCTGATACAAATTTCAAATAGTGTTGTCTGATCATTCCCATTGGAGGACTAGTCTCATAGTCTCAGAGATCTTGTTGTTTCCGCGTAACTTGTGTATTTTTATATTTCACCTGTCCTCCCCTCTCCTTCAAAATATGGGTCTCCCGAAGGAGTTTATCGCACACCTGCCTGGAGATAATTCATATTATTTTCAATGTAACAAGACTCCCTATTTGGAGGCTCAAGTTAAAATTACGTTTAAAAAAAACTAAAATAAAGCACAAGTCATGAGAGGACGACAGAGTTTTCCTTCAACTTTCCTCCCCTCCCCCTTAAATTATTAGAAGGGAACTGCTGCATCTTCGGGCAAAAGGCAATCTTGTATTTTTTAAACATCCCAAGTCATAAAGGTGTGAAACATAGCGAAACAGCGGATCTGATTGCTGCCAAGGTCACCTCCCTGGCCACAAGAGCGTCAACCTAAATACAAGGAATATAATCAGGCAGTAGAATTCAAATAGACACAATACGTAAACATGTGCCATTCCCTTTCTACTTAAGAGACCATGAGGCTTTATATTTCTGGTTGAGGTCCGGTGCTCTTGTTGTGAGTAGTGTCCTATTTAATGGGGATTACATCTATCTTCACTGTGCCGTACTTACCTCGCCGCAGCTGAAAAAACTATCCAGAATCTCTTGTTTGAATGCCAGCTCCACCGCGAGGAGACCGTTTGCCCTCAAGTAGCTTCGCTCCAAGTCTAAAATTGCTGACTCTCTCAATGCAATTCTGAAATTCGTGCATCCCTCCCCATCACGAACAAAAAAAATTTGAAAGCGTCCATTGTCATTCTAAAGAACAAACTAATCTCCTAGGTTTCCTCCTGGTGTTTGAATTGTGTGGCACATGAATTGTATGATAATCATGCTATGTCAGAGAATTATGATGTATCTAATGATGTCCCTGTGCTGGTAGCCAGTTCAATGAAGAAGTAAAAGATTCTGAACTTGGTGTTCATTGACCTCATACCTTAAGAAGAAGGAGAAAGATGTGGGCGTGTCTGATAAATCTGATGGAAAATATCCAGTAGGTAAATAAGTTGTCAGGTCACTGACTCAGTGAAAAACGATTGGGTAGTAAAGCTTAGCCAGCATGAGTCTATCTTGGTAGTTGCTTCTTTTTTTACTAATTTTGATAAAAAAAATGACGCAGAACAACAAGGATTTCCTTTTCTATGGGAGCGAAAAAAAAAACTGGACGAATAGTTCTGATCCTATTCTAATATATTTTTTCCGAACAGATTTTGCCCATTATATATTGCTAGTTTATATATATAATATATATATATATATATATATATATATATATATATATATATAGATATATATATATATATATATATATATATGATATATATATATATATATAATATATATATATATATATATATATATAGATATATATATATATATATATATGTATATATATATATATATATATTTCTTCTGATGAGCCCTAAATGGAAGGTTCTACTTGGAAATATTTTGCTAGATTTAAGGTGCTTTTGCTGGTAAATTTACAACGACTTACATTTATTGATGACAACTTTGCTTGGATTTGGACTTTTCTATTTGGTTGACGGTTCGGGTATACTGTTGGTCCTAGGTAGTTGGATAGATGGGTAAGGTAAAAGCCTCGTTCAACTGCACATTTGTCTCAATTGCTGGATTATGACGACAGTTTTTTTTTTTTTTTTTTTTTTTTTTTTTTTTTTTTTTTTTTTTTTTTTTTTTTTTTTTGCCAAGTAATTACCTCTTAAACATAATATGAATCCAGGTTGGATCTATGCTGGTGGAGGAATCATCAAAAATTCCTCCCCGACGGACCTTAACCCTGGTCCAGGTTTTACCTGAAAATTGATGATTATTTGGCAAATTTATCACTTATTTTAAAAGGGTAGCATAAGCAAATGTTCTATTTAGGGTAGTTGTTTTTTTTTTTTTTTTTTTTTTTTTTTTTTTTTTTTTTTTTTTTTTTTTTTTTTTTTTTTTTTTTTGTATGATTAGTTAGAGTAACCTTATTACCTGTGGACTTTTGGCTTGGCTTTTGGAGATGTTTTGGATTTTTCAATTGTTTGTCGTTTTGGCTTTATTTGGTTTCTGATTTTATATTGAATAATATTGGTAAGGATTATATTCAAAAGGGTCTGCCGAATATTAGTAAATGTAATGGTCGTTGTTGTTTTCTTTGTCAAGATCACTTCATCCCTCGAAATTATGTTAAAAGCACTTTATATAATAAAAAGTTTCAATGTTTATTAACTGGACAGGTAAATTGTAAAACAAATAATATTATCTATTTACTAGAATGTAAAAACTGTCAATTACAATATGTGGGGGAAACAATTAACAACATATATAAGAGATTTTTCGGGACATAAAACTACAATTACCAAGGAAAAAACTAATAATTATCTAGTTCAACATTGTAATAATGGTACTTGCTCAGTATCTAATCTAACTATTACAATTTTAGAAAATCTGGACCTAGAAAACTTTACTAAAGAAGAAAAAAAATAATAAATTACGCAGACAAGAAGAGTATTGGATCCATGCTCTGGGTACCGCGTATCCTTTGGGCTAAATGATCGAGTTGCGAAATACGGAGACATGTCGAATGTAGTTGCTAATTGTATCAATGGGTTAACTGAGCACCCTTCTTTTAATTGCCCCACTAAACGTAAAAAAACCGATCAAGAGGACATAGGAAAAATAATAAAAAGAATTATTTAGATTTAAATGCATTTTTAATCGATTTAGGTCACATATTTGAGACTAATGGAATGACTAGTTTAATAAAATCTTTAAATAAGTTATCAAGGAATAATTTAATAAAAGTATTCTGGATTGCAAAAAGTAGTACAACATGTAACTCAAAAAATAAATTAATTATGATGCAGTTTGCATTTTAGCTAAATCAAAATTTATTTCAAAATATAATAAATCTGATAAAATTGTAAATAAGGATAATAGATTATATTTGTCTATTAATTTTTGTTCTAAACAAATAGAAGATATTAATTTGCCAAGAATCTTAAACCAGCGGAGAGTAAAGAATGCCCTTCCATGTAATTGGTGTATAATGGTAGTCCAATTTTAACATATAAATTTTCAAAAACAATTGGTCAAATGATTTTTAACTATAATTCAATACTTAAAAAAACTGGACAGGGGGAGTAATTGGAAACCGGTTTGTAATTGTGAGCAATTTTTACCGTATGTGGATCAAACTTATGAGCATATTGTAACGGGGGATTTGTCCATTATAAAGCATCGTGATCTTCAAAATATAATGAAAATGGGTGCTAAGTTCCGTCTTTCTTACGCATAAGGCCAGCAGATATTCTTAGGGGATTAAAGAATGATTTAAACGTATTTATTGATAATTGGTGAAAGAAGGAGAAAATTACTAAAGATAGATTTCAGCATTGGATAAATTTGATTTTGACTAGTGTAAGAAATAGCATGCATAGAATTAATCCAACAGATTCTGTGAAAAATTCAATATTTTATAATGCCAATATGAAACAAGCAATTGCTAATATACAGAATGAATTTATAATTGTACCAGTTGATAAAGCTAGCAATAATTTTGCCATAATTTGTCAGAAACTCTATTGTGATATTTTTTATCAAAAGAGTTACAAACAACAAATACATACGAAAAGGCCCATATGGGAGGAGAATAGTTTAATTGAAAATATAGAGGAAAGAATTTTGAAAAATTTCAATATTAAAATAAATGATAATGATAAACAGTTTCCTTTCTTATATTGGACGATAAAATTTCATAAAAATCCACCAAAACCACGTTTTCATTGCTGGGGCAGCAAGGTGTCCAACCAGAATTGCGGCTACTGATCTATCTTTAATTTTAGGAGAAATTAGAAATAAATTTAAAGCATATTGCTCCGGAATTAAAAAATTTTCTAACTTTAACCCATATTGGAGTGTTAATAACTCGTTACAAGTAATAGATTCTTTGGCGAATGTTTCAGCTAAAAGAATCGATTCATTTGATTTTACTACTTTGTATACAAATTTGTCACTAAATTTAGTATTCGAAAAATTGAAAAATGGTGATAAAGAAATCTTTTCTTTTGTCTAATATTGGATTTTTGAAAATTGATACTTTTAATAAAAAAGCCCGATGGACGAATTTCTTTAGAAGTACTATTAATTCAAGATGTTATAGCTTGGATATGGTATGCGATTTATTGGAATTTGTTCTATTTATACATTTATAAGATTTAATGGAATTTATATAAACAAACTGTAGGTATTCCTATGGGTGGGAATGCGAGTCCATTCATAGCAGACCTGTTTTTAAGTCAATTAGAATATGAATATATGATAAATAAAAATAGCCCAAGCAATGTAAAATATAACCTTTCAAATAATAAAAGATATCTGGACGATCTCTTGGTAATAAATTGTGCAGAGTTTTGAGATTTCAAAAAAATATTTTATCCACAAGAGTTAATTCTTGAGCCTAGCTATGGGATGGGACACTCCGACCATTTCTTAGATTTAAATATTAATATTTCAAATAATAATAAATTAGTTTTTAAATTATATAATAAAAAACGGAGATTTTATTTTGGAGTAATTAATTTTCCATTTCTTGAAAGTAATATACATTCAAATATTACTTATTCGGCTTATTATTCCCAATTATTTAGGTATGCAAAAATATGCAGTAATTACACAGATTTTAAAAATAGATGTAAAAAGCTGAGCGAAAAACTGATCTTAAGAGGTTTTTCTGCCAAAAAAATTAGTTTGCAATTCAAAAAATTTAGTTTCATGTATCATGAACTTTTAAGTAAATATACAAAAAATTATAAAGAAATACTGAATGATATTTTAATATAATTTCTCTTTTGCGCTTTTCTTTTTTTGGAAGTTTGAGTTTGTAGGGGTTTTCAAAACAAGCTTGAGGATCTTTAAAATTGGTAATGGTTCCAGATACCAATAAAAGATACATCTGGACATGTCTTCATTTGTTCCAGAATGGTCTCTTTCAGTGACCTCTGGGATTTCATTATGGAAACATTGAAAACACTTTTTGTATGTAGTTTTTAATAGCTTGACTAGTATGCATGTATTTCACAAGTTTTACCTGACATAGGGTTACCATATAGATCTTATGGTAGAGGGCTCCACCGTGCCGGGTAAAGAATGTAAAGCCTCGAAACCCGTTAAGGCAGGTGGTATTTTCTTCTGATGAGCCCTAAATGGAAGTTCTACTTGGAAATATTTTACTAGATTTAAGGTGCTTTTTGCTGGTAAATTTACAACGACTTACATTTATTGATGACAACTTTGCTTGGATTTGGACTTTTCTATTTGGTTGACGGTTCGGGTATACTGTTTGGTCCTAGGTAGTTGGATAGATGGGTAAGGTAAAAGCCTCGTTCAAGTGCACATTTGTCTCAATTGCTGGATTAGGACGACATTTTTTTTTTTTTTTTTTTTTTTTTTTTTTTTTTTTTTTTTTTTTTTTTTTTTTTTTTTTTTTTGCCAAGTAATTACCTCTTAAACATAATATATATATATATATATATATATATATATATATATATATATATATGTATATATATATAATATGTGTGCCTTATATATTAGACTGTATGGCTAGTGCACATTTAATATACTCTAAAATGGTTTGAGTTAGTAATACTCATTAGTAATACAATCGAATTTCCATATTTTAGGGGGGGAGACTGATTGAAACTTGATACAAAAGAAAAAGAAACGACTCTGACAGTGGCCCGAAAAGCTCATATTTAATCATTATATTTTATACTTTGTTAATTCTGTTTTATTTGATAGCTTCATTAAACCCAGTCAGAATTGTGTATGGCAACCCCCTATCCCTATTGTCACCTTTGCTAAGAATAAGTACAGCACCGATAAACATTTTTTACACTAAGCAAACGAGAAATTTCTAAAAATCTAAATTAATTTATAATGTGAAAATGTTTATCGATGTTGTTTTTCAACTTAGCAAAGGTGACAATGGGGAAGGGGGCTACCATTGATTCGGCACTACTGAGTCACTGTGATTCTATTATCTCTGATACTGTTACGTTACACGTAACGTCAAAGCTGTAGTAACCTTTGAGTAGTTCATCCGAAAGTTTTCGACGTTTTCATCCGTAATCGGATGAATATATTTATCGGACGTATATTTCCGTAATCGGACGTATATATTTCATCCGTGTATGAATATACAGATGTACACTTTTACATACTTTTTCTTCTTCTTTTTCTTCTTTTTTTGTAGCCAGGTTTTGCAGTAACTCGTGCTGGAATTTCTTTTATAAATAATTTATAGCTGTGTTTACAAGAGGTTATTTTTTTCTTTCTTTTTAGAGTATAATACAGGAGGCCTTCAAGAAGAAATCTGACGATGATGTGTTTAATTGAAGCCTTTAATCAGAAAATTATAAAACGGGATATATTCGCACACTAGGGCCTGGCGTCTGGCTCAATGATCAGGTGCGTAGGCCCGGTTTTTTTTTTTGCAAGGACGAAGGACATTAAAAAAAAATTCCCTTGGGCTCAACTTAGGTCTATTAATCGCTGAAAACAGCAATTTCCGAAGATTTTTCTTTTGGCTGTTTTCTGCAATAGTAATGCATTTCAACGCTTTGTATAAAACATAAATGTACTATTTAAAAAAAGTAAGAAAGCACTATCCAAATATTCACAAAAAAATAACGAGTCAAAACGTAGACACATTTAGACTACACAGTTAAAGAAAAAGTCGATGACACTTTCGCGACGCTTACGGAATCTGTCCACAAGCCTATCCATTTTCGGAGAACTATCAAAAAACTCCAAATCTGGTGGAAGTCTAATGCGGCTGCTGGAGATTATATTTTCAAAATCAAAAGAATACAGATAGAAATTTCTTCTTCCGCGGGTAGTGAAAAGAGGACTCCACAGTGGGACCATAAAGAACGTATGTGAAGTAAAAGAAAAAACGGTACTTTCTTACCTATGTTGTTCTTGCTTTAAGTAGAACCTTGACTAATTAGTTCCTCTAAGTAGTTTCTCTGACTAATCCTAATGAAATATTACAAAGTATGTTGAAAATATAATACTATAGAAACAACTTTGGGCTATATATTTGCACATTAGGGGGGTGGGGTAAAGTATAGCGGGTCTGCATGTAAAATGTGTTTATTACAAATTATTTACAAAATGCGTTTGGTACACTTATGAAGTAGGAATTGTTTTCTAACTTGACACTGTCCATATACTTTACTGTCACCTTCCTCCCGCTAATGTGTAGCGGGAGGAAGGTGACAAACGGGAGGACGGAAGGATATATAGCCATAATTGTATAGTTTCCATCTATTCTGTCACTTGATTTTGTCCCGTCTCACGCTAAGCTGGAAAAACTAATGAAGAAATTGGTTCTACAGTGCGTCATTGGCTGAAGAACTTAACATAGGCGCTATAACATATAAGTACCGAAAAAACTTTGTTAGCGCTTAAAGATGTGGGATGATAGTCACAGAAGACTTGTGAGACGAACCGTGGAAGATAAACTCAGTTTTCGAGGAGGTGACCTGGAGGCCGACTCCATTGAAACCAGAGAATTATATCAACTGCATTTTGGAGAGCTTAGAGATCGTCTAATATTAGAAGAATGTTGTTGCGCAACTTGGTGGCCAGTATCAACGTTAGATTTTATCAGATGTAGAGGAATATTTTCAGTGACCGTTTGGATGGCATTATTGAAAAGAGCTGGGCTAAGGACAGAACCTTGTTTCATACCTTGTTTAGGTTTATCCAATAATGTTTGTAAAAAGCGTAGTTATTTGTCTATCAGGTACTGCATTTCCTTGTCAGTCGAGATTTGTCACTCAGTATTAGTTAAATCCATAGTTTTAGTTGATGATGTGGCTATTTTTCTTTCCAGAAGTAAGGAATAATGAGAGTGGCCTGCAAAAATGCGTGGCAAAAGTAGACCAATTTTTTTAAAGTACACTTTTTAACATGGAATGGTAGGATTGTTTTTCGGACAGAATCATATTTTTAGCCAGTGTTGCCACATTTGACTGCAAAAATAAATAGGCAAAACTAATTGGTTAAATTTCACAACATTTTCGTCCGTAAAATCTCGAACATTAACAACATGTTAATTCTCAAAGACAACTACACTTATGAAGTTGTTTGGAGCCATGTGTTTTTTAGCTTCTTTTCTCTTTAGTAATATTTGCTTGTCCATCGACCATGAATTATACCGGATTATTGACAAAAACAAACTGCATTAACATACGGATTTAAATTCCAATTCACTGTTGCTTTTGCTGCTTTAAAGTTTTAAACTTATTCTTGCATTTGTGTGATTCTGATAGTTACTGATGGTGTTGTTGTTGTTTATCTTCCGGATTTATATTTTTTTTTTTGTTCCCGTTTTATAAAAATAATAAAGTGGAATGAATTTTTTTACACATATAAACGCCAACTAAAAAATAAAGGATTCAAAGAGCTGAAATCCGTATAGGCTGGGTTCACCATTAAAGTTTAAAATTGGCTTTATCTT
This sequence comes from Artemia sinica, assembly GCA_027921565.1. Taxonomy (NCBI): domain Eukaryota; kingdom Metazoa; phylum Arthropoda; class Branchiopoda; order Anostraca; family Artemiidae; genus Artemia; species Artemia sinica. The sequence goes on along the minus strand of CM051257.1, from coordinate 70,687,224 downwards.
TGTTTCTAAAAGAGTTCAACCGAAGGGCCCGCAATGGAGCAAGAGAGTAGCTGATCCCAATCACCAAGGCCGTATCCAAGGGGGGCTACTTCGTTTACCCCCCCCCCCCCCCCCAGAAAGTTTTTTTTTTTTTTAAACGTAACGAAATCCATAAAATGAAATTTTGATGCATTTTTTTTTTTTTTTTGTACACCCCCCCCCCTCCCAACGAAAAAACATGGATACGCCCTTCACAGTTACCCCCGTCCCCTCAAATCTCAAGGTATATAAAACTTTTCTGTTTTTTTTTTTTTTTTCGATTCAATATAGGAACGGTGATAAACGTAATGAAACGTAAAGACATAAATAGGATAAACACGTCTATCTAGACAATGGTCTGTCATAACATGAGTTTCCTACATATGAATATAGCTGACTTGGTAAAACACTTCGACTTGCATACACTAATTTGATTTAGTATGAAAACAACAATAAACATGATATGACATGTTTCAGCATCTCTTTCTTTTTTTTCTTTTTTTCATCCAACCTATTCAGCATCTTTTCGTTGGATTCTATGTTTGTGAGGGAGGGCAGTTAGTATTTGGTATACTAACCTTGTTTCATCCGGAGTTTTTCTTTGGGGGGGGGGGGTCAATTACAGTAGCTTAAAGTCTTTTTCTTTCTTACTATTCTGACTCTAAGGTTTCTCAAATCCTTTTTATATTTTCTATGTCAAATTCTAAAGGAGATAAGTTGTTACTTTCGTGTCAAACCATTACCATACTACTCTAACCGCTAGTCTTAATTTTTCTGTTGTTGTTTTTGCTATTAGGGCTGTGAGGGGTGGGTGCTGGTATAATTTTGATGGTCACCGAGATACTGTTTTTTCTCCATATTAAAGTGTTCATTATAGTTTTAAGTAAAAGCTTAGAGCACCAAAAACATCAAAATAAAAATATTTTAGCCCCTAGGTCCATATTAGACCTATTCATACTTGAAAATCGCAATTTTCTAAAATAATTTCTTTCGGTTGTTTCAAAATTACGAAGTTTTTAAGACAGTACCACATTTTTGCCACTGTTGCCACATTAGACTTTCAAAATAGATAAGAAAAATATTGGTTATATTTGACATCAATTTTGTCCGTAAAAACTCAACTAATAACATGGTGATTCCCGAAGACAACTACACCTTCTTAAGGTGATGCCATATATTTTCAGCTTGTTTTTTACTTACTTTCGTGCACGTTTCTTTCTTTTGAATTTTCTACTCGCTGCTACCAAAGACCTTAATATTGCAAGACATACATGGCTGTGAAATTTCTTCTATTTAACCAATCCAGACGATCAGATTTCTTTCCATTGTTCTTGTTGCTTCATTTTTAATCTGTTTTTCTCACTCGTATTACCGCTTTTCTCATTGTCTAAATCACAACTTCTTCTTATTAACTTTGTCTTCTTATTTTGACCTGCTTTTCTCATTCTAGGTTATCAACTTCTATTTAAATCACAACTTGCTATTAACTTATATCTAAATCACAACCTCTTATTAACTTCTTCTTCTATTTTTAACCTGCTTTTCTTATTTTAGGTTATTAACTTCTATCTAAACATGATTGTTGAAAGAAGCAAAGGGCGTTTTCACAAGTGTTATACTTTCAACACATTTTTTCTCACAAAACTCCTTGAAAGTGGTCACGCAGGACTAAAGAGATGGACGAGAAAGATAGATATATTCCAGAACGAGATAATTCTCGTCCCTGTGCATCTAGCTGTTCATTGGTGTATGGCCGTTATAGACTTTAGTGACAAAAGTATCCGCTATTACGATAGTATGGGAACGCCACGTCCAGATATCTGTAAAGCTTTATTTAAATACCTGAAAGCCGAGGCCGTGGAAAAGAAGAAGTCAGTCATTGTTGAAGATGAATGGACCCTAGAGAGTGTCAAGGTATTCTATTTTCGTAATTCTCTTCAAATTAAATAACTAGTAAATTATCAACACTATGTAATTGGGAAATTACATTCTTCATTTTGTGATCATTCTATTCTTTTTTTATCTGTTTTTTTTTTTTCAATTCTGAAGCATAAAGATCTCAAATCTCTGAGGACTTATTATTTTTAATTTTCTCGGTACCTTATGTGCCTCCCTCCGTGGTTCTGGAACCGTCATCTAATATCGCGATTCGGACTCCCTAATTTACGGGAAAAAGTGACTGTTGCAGGAAAGCTGTCGGAATCTGCAGGTCTTACTGCGCACCATAATTTACGTCGTTTTATGTAAATAATTGTTAAGTGTGCAAGTTTGCTTTTTTTGTTTTTGATGTACTCCACTTCTTATTGTACATAGTGGGTAATAAATAAATTATTATGTATATATATATATATATATATATATATATATATATATATATACATATATATATATATATATATATATATATATATATATATATATATATATATATATATATATATATATATATATATATATATATATATATATAATATAATATATATAATCAATTTTCTTTAAATTTTTTGCTTTTTAAATGAAGCCGCCTGACGCTACACTATAGTCGGTGCTAGTGGTTTTTAACTCGTATCTTCTCATGTTAAATAGCCGAAGAATTTAATCTTACAAGTTTCCAATTTTCTCTGCTCCACATCTATAAAGTTTGTGAGTTGGCTCGATTGCTCCAATTTAAATTCCAATCACTCATATATGCTAGTCCCGACCAGTTTGGAAGAAGAGTCAGTGGTGTGACTCTGTAAGCATAGCCAAACTCGACCCAGTTCCAAATGGGTACCTGAAGAAATTGGGGGAAGGTAAACATGAAGGGTTTGTGAAAGGTCACATGATGGCTGGTCCCCAACCCCCTATTGCACTTCCTGGCTGAAGGGCCAAGAAAACGGATATCAGCGCTGCCGGTAGGGACTGTGAAGCCCAGTGCCGTATTCTTTCACTTGTTTTTAGCTTTTTTCATTCATTATTTCTTTAAATATGAAAATTTTGATTTTTAGTAAAACTCGCTAACGTTCCTCGGGAAGAAGGAAGTCTATGTTAATTTTATATAGATATAAAAAAAATCTTAATTTACAGTCATTCCAATTATGAAAATTCGCTAAGTTAAAGTTAACTGTCATAAGCTAACTGTCATAAGCCTGTTAAAATTTGTTTACTTTTCGAAAGGCATTTTATCATATCAGGTATCCCCATTGCAGAGGTTTCAAGCACCGATAATAAAGGAATACGAAATAACCTTAATTTTTTCCCGAGAAGAAGGATGGTAAAAGATGCGGTTTTTTGTTGTTTTTTTTTTTTTTACCGGTGACGTATCCAACCAATGGCTATAGTATATGGGAAAAGGGCTCAACCGAACGGAAGTTAAGGTATTAGTACCGTGTTCAGGTAGCACCATTTTCCACTGCAGCAAAATGGTGTTTTCAGCCATCAGCGAGCCAATTTGATTCAGGGAGCCAAAAATACTATCAAATGAAAATTCTGAGATAACCAGTCAATTTAGTCTCAAAGCTACGTATTGAGCTTCCTAGTTTTGAAGGCCATAATGCCTATATATAAAATTAAACAGTTGGCGTGCAAATGTGTATTCAATGCGTATCGGCTACTATGGAGGAGGGTTAGCGAATCTTTTGGTGGGAGGGGGCTGAGGGTCTGAAGCATCAAGAAATTCATATGAGCCTGAGGTTTCTAATCTTTAGTGAACTCAGATAAATAAGAAGAAGATGGGGGAAATCTCCTTTCCCCCTATTTCCTCTCAATCTGAGGCATATTTTTGGACCAAGTCTGTAATATTGTACTGCGGGGTGGTAGCATTTTTTCTTACGGCCGACATACCTTGAGCTCAACGATTATGTTCCTATGCATAGCCACACATATGGGGAAGAGCTATCGAAAATATTTGTTCTTAGATGTCCCCCTGGAAACTAAAATGATAAGGCTTGAAGTTCGTTTTTGTTACTGTAAGCCCCGCCTTCCTCGCTGGAGAAAATTTTGAAGAGGTGTAATTTTTCAGGGATGAGTATCATTCTCTAAGCATTCGTATACGAATAGTAGCGTTTTATATAAAAAACAGAGACTGAAGGAAGCAATGGTAGCTTCTGTCGATTTGAGGGAGCCTTGGATCAAACAGTTCGTAATAAAAGAGTGTCAGGCAAGTGACCATTTTCAATAGAAATCGAAACTCTGAAAAACGCATTTGATTATAGCAACAGACAAAATCGACTATTTATGCTGACTTAAATTTACAAAAGTATATTATTTTGGAATCTCTTAAATGAAAATTTGCAAAATTTTAGAGAAAAGGTTAAAACACCCCCCCCCCCCCCAAAAAAAAAAAAAATGGGGTGGGACCCGATCTTGATAAATATTATGCCATGACATCCAACAAATATGACCTAAAGCCATTTTCTTAAAAAAAAAATATGATGTCTCCTATTTTTTCCAGAGAAAGACGGTCACGCACAAGTGTTTGTTTTCTTTTTCCTAGGGGTGGTTATTTCAAATCAGTTGTCAGATACTATTGAACGAAAATTTGTTCGAACGGAAATTCAAAGACCTGGAGTCCTTTTAACTAATAAAACGGAACACGCCCCTGCAAAGGGTTGATTTCTTGTAATTTGTCTCGTAAAAGAGCAATTCTGCCCTGAACAAGGCTGAAGTATTTTCCAGCAAATTTTAAAGGCTATTTAACGGGTATTTGTATGGGATTCCCAATTTCAGAGGCCGTACTGGCGTATGATATATCATTTGTCCTTAAATTTGTATGTATCCCTAAAAAGGAACCATTAGCATAGTCCGCTTATCCATTAAAATTAACGACTTTAGAGTATCGTGTAGTTGCACACTAGCTATTGAGGTGGAGGGCTAGTGGATCCTTTTATGAGGGGGGGGGGTACCCTAGGTCTCATAAAAAGCCTTTTAGGGCCACACTTTGAACTTGCTATGAGAGGTCCTTCTGATGAATTGATTGAACATTCTGATTATTACGGACTTGACCTCTAAATTCCCTTTCTTAGAAAGGATATGTATGAGTGAAGCTTGCAGTACGGGGCTGAAGGGCTAAAAACTCCCCTTTTATTGCGCAATTGATAGTTTATTTTGGTTTTATTTGGCCCTTTTTCGGACCATTCTTATGCATAGGTTAAATCACAAGGCAAAGAGTGTGGTGGTTGAGAAAGAACAAGGTTTTTTTTTTTCAAATCAAATAGTTCGTGATAGCGAACTGTAAGTAAGGAGCGACCCGGCTCAATAGTAACTGAAACTCCAAAAAACGGAATTTTGATAACAATAGATCAAACAGGTCGTGGTAACGAACTGTAAGTAAGGAGTGACCCGGCTCAATTGTAACCGAAACTCTAGGAAACGGGATTTTGATACCAACAGATAAATCAAAAGAATCAGATTTTAATGCTCATTTCAAATATATAAGTTTCATCGAGTTTAGTCCTACCCTTCAAAAGTTACGCGCCTGAGAAAATTTGGCTGATTTTCGAAAAAAAGGGGGAAATACCCCCTAAAAGTTATATAATCTTAATGAAAATCACACCATCATATTCAGCGTATCAGAGAACCCTACTGTAGAGGTTTCAAGCTCCTATCTACAAAAATGTGGAATTTTGCATTTTTTGCCAGAAGAAAGATAACGGATGCGTGTTTATTTGTTTTTGTTTTTTTTTCCCAGGGGTGATCGTATCGACCCAGTGCTCCTAGAATATCGTGGGCGGGCTCATTAGAACGGAAATTAAAATTTTGAGAGAGCCATTTTGTTCAGCATGGTCGAAAATATGATAACTATGTATTTAAGGATGACTTAATCCCCCGAAGTCTCCGGGGGGAGGGCTGAAAGTTATGAACTTTACCCAATGTTAACATATGGTATTGGTTATTGGGAAGTATAAAGACGTTTTCAGGGGGGTTTTTCCTGTTAATGGGGGGAGGGGGTGGGGGTTGGGGTGGGTTGGGAGCTATGTGGGAGGATCTTTCCATGAAGGAATTTTCATGGGGCAAGGGACATTGCTATGAAGGGGGTGCCAGATTTCCCAGCTTTCTTTAAAAAAAGACCAGAAATTAAATAAAAAAAAAAAGTTTTTCAACTGAAAGTAAGGAGCAACATCACAACTTAAAACGAACAGAAAATATTACGTATATGATTGGGTTCACCCCCTAGTCAATTCCTCGCTCTTAAGCCAAAGATATTTTAGTACTTTCATAAGAGCTATTCTAATTAACGGCCTTTGTGATTAAGGGTCATTTTTAAAGAACAAAATTCGAAATTTAGCTTAAAGAGCAAGGTATTGACTAGGGGGCGAATTCCCTAATATACGTATTAAGAATATATGAATATAGAAGTTCGTTACGTAAGTTAATTCGTAAGTTACGTATATTTATGGCTAATAAAAAACGTTCGTAAATAAAATTAAACAAGTTTCGAGAAAGCCATTTAACCAAATAAAAGTAAAATTAATATGAAAATTTTGTTGTAATTATTCATGTACGGTGAGCCAAAATCAAAACCTGTATTAATTCAAAAACGTTCAAAAATTAAATAAAAAAAACAAGTTTTTTTAACTGAAAGTAAGGAACGACGTTAAAACTTAAAACGAGCAGAAATTATTCCGTATATGAAAGGGGTTGTCCCCTCCTCAACGCCTCGCTCTTTACGTTAAAGTTTGACTTTCTCACAACTCTATTTTTTAAACAATAAAAAAATTTAGCGTAAAGAGCGAGGCGTTGAGGAGGGGACAGCCCCTTTCATATACGGAATAATTTCTGTATTGGTAGTTCTGTATAGTATTGGTTTTGGTTTATTGGAAAGCCATTTAGCACAAGAAAAGTAAAATTAATATGCAAATTTTGTTTTACTTATTCAGTGACGGTGAGCCAAAATAAAAACTGCAGAAATTAAAAAACGATCAGAAATTAAATAAAAAAAAACAAGGTTTTTTAAATGAAAGTAAGGAGCGACATTAAAACTTAAAACGAACAGAAATTATTCCGTATATGAAAGGGGGCTGTCCCCTCCTCAACGCCTCGCTCTTTACGCTAAAGTTTGTTATTGTTTTAAAAAATAAAGTTGTAAGACAGTCAAACTTTAGCGTAAAGAGCGAGGCGTTGAGGAGGGGACAGCCCCTTTCATATACGGAATAATTTCTGTTCGTTTTAAGTTTTAATGTCGCTCCTACTTTCAGTTAAAAAAAAAACTTGTTTTTTTTATTTAATTTATCAAAAGAATCGAATTTTTATATTGATTTCAAATACATAAATTTCGATAAGTTTAGTCTTACCCATCAAAGGTTACGAGCCTGAGAAAATCTGCCTCATTTCCCAAAAAAGGGGGAGACACCCCCTAAAAGTCATAGAATCTTAATGAAAATCACGCCGTCAGATTCAGTGTTTCAGAGAACCTTACTGTAGAGGTTTCAAGCTCCTATCTACTATAATGTTGAATTTTTTATTTTTTGCCAGAAGAAAGATCACGTATACGTTTTTTTTTTTAAATGTGATCGTATCGACCCAGTGATCCTAGAATATCGAGAGAGGGCTCATTCAAACGGAAATTAAAAGTTCTTATGTCCTTTTTAAGTGACGAAAAAGATTGGAGGGCAACTAGGCCCCCTCCCACGCCCCTTTTTTTCTCAAAATTGTCCAATCAAAATTTTGAGATAGCCATTTTGTACCAAAGTTAAAAGACTGAATAACTATGCCTTTGGAGATATCGTCCGATCAAAATTTTTAGATAACCATTTTGTTCAGCATAGCTGAAGCGGCGAATAACTATGCCTTTGCAGATTTCATTACCCCCCCACACATCCCCCGGGGAAAGGTCTTTGAGTTGTAAAATTTGCCCATTGTTTAGGTATAGTATTTTTTTTATGGGGAAGTATACATAAAACGTTTCGGGTGGGGTGGGGGGGGGTGAATTTTCTTACTGTGAGATTTTTCATGGGAGGGAGGGAGATTCCATGGGGTGAATTTGTCCGGGGTAAATTTTATAGCGAATAAATCCGTGGGGAGGAGGAATTTTTCCGTGTAGGTGTAGCCAGATTTCTTGGGATTATTTAAAAAACGATCAGAAATTAAATATGAAAAAACAAGTTTGCTCAACTGAAAGTAACTAGCAACATTAAAACTTAGAATGAATGAAATTATTACGTATATGAGGAGGGTTGCTCCTCTTCAACACCTCGCTCTTTACGCTAAAGTTTGAATTATGTCCCAATTCTTTAAGAACGACTCCTGAAACACTATGTTCGCTTAATTAAAACGATAAGAAGCTTTTTTAAAAGTACTAAAAAAAACTATAGCGTAAAGAACGAGGTGACGAGAAGGAGTAGTCCACCTCATATACGTAATAGTTTCTGTGCGTTTTAAGTTTTGATGTTGTTCCTTATTTTCAGTTAAAAAAAAAACTTGTTTTTTTTTTTTCATTCAGTGAAAGTTAAGAACGATATTGAAGCTTAAAAGGAACATAAATTATTCTGAATATGAGGGAAACTGCTTCCTCCTTAACCTCTGCATTTTTTTTTTTTTTTTTTTTTTTTTTTTTTTTTTTTTTTTTTTTTTTTTTTTTTTTTTTTTTTTTTTTTTTTTTTTTTTTTTTTTTTTTTTTTTTGCCAGTGCATCAAGAAACTTTGAAACATTAGGGATAAATGAATAGGATAAAAAGTATTTCCCGGAATGGCTCAAGAATGGAGAGGCTTTGATGCGTATTAGCTTTAAACAATTAAATTTCTGTTCAAATGTTTTGAAAGGCAATCGGTAAATAAAACACTCGCAATTATCCACTAACTAAATTCCTTGCAATCAAAATTGGTTTCAGTAAAGCAGGCTACTAGTAAAACTGCCGTGTAAATAGTGGGTAATTGAGGAGAGGGGCAGTCCCCTTCTTATACATAATGATTTCTATTCATTTTAAGTTTCAATTTTGCTCTTTGCTTTCATCTGAAAAAAAAACTTTTCTTTTTCATTTTATTTAATCTATGGATTGTACAGGAATCTGTTGTTATTTGCATTTTTTTTTCTACTGTTATTTTGAAATCATTCTTAGTTTTTCAGTTTTGTATCTGTTTGTTAACTGTCCTTCTGTAATATTGTTTTATTGCTGTTTAATGTTCTATTTTGATAAAATTGTTACAAAAAGAATTTTCAAAAAGTATTTAGGCTATAAAAGAATTGTCAGATGATAAAAAAAAACAGACGTAAACGAAAAGCTGTTTTTGATGATTATCAACAATTATTTCCCAATAGTATTTTTTTTCGTTCTTTTCTGAATTCTTGTTTGATTTCAGTTATGTTCGGAACTCTATAGCAGTAACTCAAATGCATATTTGGTTGTCATTTTTTATTCAGTTTTCTCTTATTTTAAAATTTTCTTCGGTTTTTTGAGTCTTCTTGCTTTTATTTTCTTTCCTTATATTTGTGTTGTTTTTAGTTTCTTGCATTTTATTTTCTTTCCTTATATTTGTGTTGTTTTTAGTTTCTTGCTTTTATTTTCTTTCCTTATATTTGTGTTGTTTTTAGTTTCTTGCATTTTTTTTTCTTTTTTTACCTTGAGATCGCCTTGATGATTATTCAGGAGGATTTTCGGTGGTATATTTTGCTCCTTCGGATTTCATTGACCTAAATCACAGCTGCTTAGACGTACTCTCTCTTTTCCTGTCTCTATCTCTTTCCGCACCCTTTTCCTTCACTTTTTTCTTATCTTCAAATATCTGATTTATGTTCATTTTTCTTTTCAGGGCATTCCCCAGCAAATGAATGCTGTTGACTGTGGTATGTTTGCCCTCAAATTTGCGGAGTACCTCTCGCGTCGATCCAAGTTAACCTTCACTCAAGCGGATATGCCATACTTTAGGAGAAGGATGATGTACGAAATTATTACCAACACTCTTTTACACCCGTGAATTGTTCCTTTTTCTTTTCTTTTTTTTTGACTTAATTGTAAGAAAATTACAGATTCGCTATGTTTTTTATGTTCGAATTTAGAGAAAATTCATAATAAATGCTTTGCAAATATTCGTATTCCTCTTAAAGTCATACAATATAGTAAGAATGATACCTTTTCTATCTGTAAAACATTCATATGGAAAAGGTCAAGCGTGTGTAAGTTTCTCTCTCTCTCTTTTCCTCTCTCTTTCTCTCCTTATCCTTATATCCTTCGGTTCAACTCCTACGCCAGCAGAGATTTGGATAAAGGGATCAAGATGTAACTAAAAGATAGCTTATCATTATATCTTATTTTTCTATAGCTTATTTTTCGTAAATGAAAAAGCAGTGTGGCCTAAGAAATTATTTATTATTATCTAAAAGATATCATGCTACATGAATTTGATTGTAGCCTGAGCTTTACTGCGCCTGTAAGTTAAGGTTAACTTAATGGCTTTATTCCTTGTGGAAATTTTTAGTATTTTTTTTTCTTCTGTGTAAGATTTTAATGTTCGCAGTAATGTAAAAAGCCATAAAAAGACGGTTAGATGCGCTTGTTGGTCCAATGTTGGTAGACTTGGCTGGTCACTGGATATAGATGTTGGAACTTAAGGTTTACCTCTGAAACATGCGAAGTTGAAAGGCCGAATAACTACACTACCGAATGTTGCGCCTGTTGGTCCGATGTTGGTAGACTCGGATTGTCACTGGATATAGATGTTGGAACTTAAGGTTTACCTCTGAAACATGCAAAGTTGAAAGGCCGAATAACTACTCTGCCGAATGTTGCGCCTGTTGGTCCAATGTTGGTAGACTCGGATTGTCACTGGATATAGATGTTAGAACTTAAGGTTTACCTCTGAAATATGCAATTTTGGGACAAATCTGTAGCAGCAACTTTCAAAAAGGGTACATTATTTAGGTCGTAGGATTCATTAGTTTATCGAGTTGAGATATATCCTTAGGTTTGACTTCTACGCCAGCAGAGATTTTTTCAAACAACCACTTTCAATTACCGATTTTAACGTTTCAACATAAGACAGCGATTTTGCTATCATTTGATAGCTGAGATCAGATTCGGTTTACTGAATTGCATTTTTGAAATTTGCTTTGCATCATGGGCGCCCATATAGAGGGGGGGGGGCAGAGTGAGGCTCCAGTCCCCCCCCCCTCCTAGCTGAATGATGCTGCCTTATATTTTTAAATTTTTGATTTGAGATTTCTATTATATAGCATTGGAAGTGCTGATTAGACCAGCTAAGCCCCCCCCCCCCTTAAAATTCAGCTTATGGGCGCCAGTGCTTTGCATTTTAGTTTATATTGAAAAATCTGTCGAAAAATTAGGTGCAAACAGCTGATAGAAACGAAAATTCTTTAAGAAAAAGTATAAGTAATGTCATAATTTTTTCTTGGTGAAAGATATACCTAAAACTAATGAATCTTACTATACAAATATCTTCAATTTTTCGTTCAAATAAAAAAAAATGTAGATAGCACTGAAATCAAAATATAGGAATAAATTACATCAGATTATTTTTGTAGTATCAGCCTAGAAATACTGAAAACTGATGCTCAATCATGGCCTCATACTTCGTAGGAAGTATATAACGTCATGTATACTTCCTCTACATCTTCTTCGGTTTAGTAGCTCTGTCTAGTCCAATATCCAATATACCCATATCCAGGATACCAATCCGCTATCAATATACCTGTTTTAGGAAAAAATTTGCTTCTGGATTTAAAAATCAAGTAGATCAAGATACAACCAAAACACATGTGGAGCTGCGTTTCCGTTTGGTGTTTTATGTAAACTGGAAAGAAAATCAATAGAACTGCGAGAAAACTGTCACCGTGTGATTTACTTTCCTGTTTATCCTTATAAGGCCAAATGGAAATGAGTTTTATTTAAGTTTCCTATATCTTTAGTATTGTTCTAATTTGCTGCTATTGGGCTAGTAAAAAAAATAGTGTCGCTTACATTATAGCGATTTCCCTTCAGGTAAAAAAAAAAACAGACAGCAATACAGTCAAAATATAGCAAGTAATCTGCATAAAATTAAATTTGCTAGTCTTCGAGCTATGGGTACTCAGCCAAGGGCGTATTCAAGAGATGGGTTTAGAGGCACGTGCCCCCCAAAAGGTTGGAATTTGCACTAATTACAGGGGAGAATGGACAAAAAGAGATCGTGAAAATAAAATCAGATTTTGTAGCGGAACTTGAAAGGAAACTTTAAAAACGTATCAAAATGTGAAATTGATACCTAATCTCTTATGATTTCTGGGAATATTTCTGGTCTACGGTGTTATTATGGAAGTAAAAACTCAACCTCAAAAATGAGCAGAATTTATTCCTCTTAGGAGGGGGACTGCCCCTTCCTCATTTGCACCTTCACCTCATGGTTGCAAAGACCCCCCTAACCTCCCCTCTGGTTACGGCTTTGAACCTGAGAAAGGTTAACTAATTTTTGACAAAAAAAGGGGAGAGTGGAAACTTAACCAAGCTGTTAATCAGATAAATAAGAAAAGGATTGTTTTGTGGTCCAAATGTTTTGGGTCTTATGTACCAAGGATCATGAAAATGAAATCAGATTTTGAAGTGTTTAAGTGGATACTTATACAACCCTATGTATCTTAAGATATGAGGAAAATCAGGAATTCAATTTTTAATGAAAAAGATCATTATATGCAGCTATGCTATGTAGTTTTCGGTAGTAGCAGGTGCCAAAATCAAATAAAATAAATGTAGCTGAAAAATCTGTGCCCTGGGTCGATACGATCACATTTTGAAAAAAAAAAACACACGTGATCTCTTTTCTGGCAAAAAATTAAAAAAAATCAACATTCTAGCTGGTAGGAGTTTGAAACCTTTACAGGAAGGTTCTCTGAAACGCTGAATCTGATGGCGTGATTTTCATTAAGATTCTATGACTTTTAGGGGGTGTCTCCATGGGCGCCCATAAGCTGAATCCAGGGGGGGCAAAGCTTGTCTAATTGGCACTTTTAATGCTATATAATAGAAATCTCAGAACAAAATATAAAAATAAGGCGGCATCATTCAGCCAGGGGGGACGCCCCCCTACCCCCCTTATGGGCGCCCATGGGTGTCTCCCCCTTTTTTGGAAAACGAGGCAAACAAAAACTCCAATTTGTAGTAATCTGACTGCAGATGAACATTGATAATAATACATTCATCTACGTGAATGGTAAGAAAAGAATAATACGAATCAAAGGTACTTGTGTGCTATAGCGACCACACCAAAGAAGTGAAGCTAAGTTAATCATAAATAAATATGCCAAAATATGATGAAATTATAATACTTTAAGGGCTTGGCACGTGTAGCTGATTTCGGGAACCAATTTCAGCATCAGTGGACAAACGATAGCGGTAAAAAAAATTTGTTGAAAGAAAAGTTTATTGCGCGAGATTTTCAAAACAAAAAATCATGGACACAAATAGCCAACTGGAGTTTATAAATAGTTACATGATCGATCTCAGTTTAGTTCTCAGCTCAGTAGCGGTGTCTTTCACCACAGACATCTCTGGCTGACTATTTATTTGTATCCCTGTTTTTTTTGTGATGATGATCATGATGAAAATCGGTGGTGATTTTGTAAATCGGCGCCGAGAACTAGAAAAATTTTCAAGCTCAAATCGACGCCGATTTCTTTTAAAATCGGCGCTAATTTGGAAATCAGTTCCCGAAATCAGCTGCTGCGTGTGCCCAGCCCTTTAGTAACAAAAGTATGGAAACTACAACAGAGAATTATAGAAAGTAGGCCGCCCAGAATGCATTATATAAAATAACTAACCACCTCTATGTACTAAATATTTAATTAAAAATGCTTAGGCCTACATAGTATTTTACCTCGCTCAGGCTAAGCTCATTATCTCCGAGTGGACACAGAAAACTAGTTTCATTACAGATTAAGAACAAAGTGCGGTCGCTGTAACACGTAAGTACCGAATCAAAAATACTAAATCATAACGAAGTCTTAAAAACTGCCGTGCCCTCCCCCCTTCCTCCCCCCTGATGAGTAAACTCTGGAAGAGAATTGTTTAACAGGCAACGAATTTGAACAGGATTCGTGTTGGGAAAATTCTATGGCATAACATGTACTTCTGGCAGTTTTGTACTTCCAGCAGAGCATTCTTTCTGAAGAAAGAGAGGCACTATGAGAGATGCATGGTCACCCGATCCACATCGAGAGCAAAGGGCCTGGTTCGAGCACTGGGGGGGGGGCCAGATTCAATTTTACGGTATGAGAAAAAAACCCTTTGCAAGGAACACAAATGCTTGTGCAGAAAGCTTTTTGTGCGCAACCTTCAATGACGCTTTCATGAACTGATCTAGATCTTGTTTCGGTATTTAGTAGATCTGGAATACTTGAGTCTTTCCACAGTCAGAAACTTTGATAAATTTGGCAGATGAGCTTTGGCTAGATCTTCATCGTAGTCACTAGGAACGCTCATTGAGAACCATATAAAGAGTGGGGACTTCGTTGAAATGCTAGAAGTGGTGTTCTTAGCATTCCTGGCTGCATTCGCTGCACATTTCAACTTCACCAAGATTGTCAATCCAGAGGCCGATGTTCTAAGCTTGGTAATTTCACCTGTGGACTTGGGGCAGAGTCGGTCTATAAAGTTCTTACAGGCATTGGGAGGAGCTAAATCGGCTGGGCAGTTCTTTACAGCAGAAAACGTAGGAGCTGAGACCGAAGTATTTGTTAAATTAGTGTCATTTCTTCTCAGCCAAATTGTGCCCTCATGCCCTATCCTAAGTTATCCTGTTTTCAAGAAAGTTTATTCAAATCGTGACTATAGTAGCTACAGCTGCTTCTCCAATTCTTGATATTTCAGGGCAGCGAGAAGATCACAAACGTAGGGATTGACAGATTGTCCTTTGCAGCCTGATCTACCTGTTCGCACATGCCGAATAAATTATCTTTTCAGCACAAGTAAAACGATAACATGATCTAAGGATCTCACAACTTTCCCAATTACCAAATATATTTCAGCACCATCAAGTATCGGTCAGGAGATGAAGTTGAGCGAGTTCAAAATTATCTTATTGTTCGATCAGTCGTTGCGAAATACAATATCACAGCCAATTACAGTCCAGTATAATATCACAGTGCAGCATGCATTACAAGTATATAAGCGTTAGACTTGCAACATAACGAGGTTAAATTTAGTGTTCTGTTGGAAAAAGGGAACACCATTAATTCTAATCCAGAAAAGCAATTAATTTAACTCCCGTTTATGATTTGTTATTTAAATTATTCCTGAGGATCCCAGGTTGCTAATCTAATGATTCAAATTATTTACAATATTTATGTGAGGTAAAATCTGCTTTTCTCTTTTGAATTACTCTTTATTTTCAGGCAGCACTTGTTCTTATCGTTACACATAAAATAAAATAGAAAAAATCAAATTATCAAAGCAAGTCCACAATGTAACCCAGTATAAAAATAAGGGCTAGGCTCGTAATAATTATTAAAAAGTAAAACTTGGTAACTTTATCGAAACAGTACAACACAATCAATTCTAATCTAGAAAAAAAGCTAACTTCATACACGTCTATATTATGTTATTTTAAATTATTCAAAAGGATGATAGGTCACTATTCTGGTCAGGTAAATTATTTTCCATATTCTATGAGGTATCATCTGCTTTCCATTTAAATTTTCTCTTTTGAATTCCTCTTCTTGTGTAGGCAGTAATATTTTATCGTTGCATATAGGACTAAAACAAAAATAAAAACTTATTCTCAAGTTTATAATGTGTTTACAAGAATAAACAAAGCAATGGGGGCTAAACCTCAAAATTGAATACACTGCGAGCGATCCTTCGTCTAAAAGAGGTTAAAATTCATGATTTTCGATGAAAATCCAGCTTTTTAGTGTTAAGGGGCAATAAAAAAGAGATTTTTATGGCAATCCATGGTTGGAATAATGCACTCCCTCAAGAGGTTCCCATTGATGTCCCAATATTTTGTCCTCTCCCGTAGATTTTTAAAACACGTTTTTTTTATGTTTTCATTGAAAAATACCTTTTTCTTATGAAAAAAATTCCACTGAAAAAAAAATTAAATAAGAAGAAACTGTCTCCCCCTTACATTTGCAAACACGTTCCCCCTACACATTTTAGTCAATTGGCACCTCTTGTCCCCCTCCAAGCAAGTTTCAGTTCTTCCAAACTGGAATCATGGCTGATAAGTCCTAATTGAAGAAAAGATTTATGATGCTTGTCAATACCAAGCTTTATTTGGGAATAAGTTTTAATTGGTTAAAAAAATTATTAACCTTCCAAAGGCCTAGATTTGTTCATGGTCGGTGAACTAATTACAGGATGAGACAAAAAACCGCACACTTAATCGCTTTTTCGGTTGTTTACAATTTGCTGTGAAAGTAAAATTGTAGCAGATAGGTGTTAGTGGCTGTGATGTAAACGTTGAGATATGAATTGGATAACACAGAAATGATTGTTCTAAAACAGGTGATGCAAATTCAAAAAACTGTTTATTACGGAAATTTTGTACCTAGACTTGGTTTGTGAAGGAAACACTCTTTCCTAATTCTCATTCCAAATATAATGGTTGCTACCGGGATTGCTACATCCAGACACTCCTTTCTCCTAATGGGGCTAGATATAGCCCTGGGCTATTTAGATAGCTTTGCTCATTTTGTCTTACTTTAGTTAGGCAAACTATCGGATTTTGTCCTACTGTTGATGAGAAGTGAGTACCAAGACCATTGCAAACCAGTAGAATCACCAAAATCTCGTATATAGTCTACGGGTATAATTGGCTCTATTAAGGGGAGGGAGGGGGTTGGACGGGTTCATCATGATAGCTACTATTACATTTGGAAAGATTGTTAAATAGGGAATCGGATGTTATTGATCTTTTGTAATTAAAGTGTTTCCTTTAGAAAAGGAGTCTTGACATAGGATTGCTTTAATTATTAATTGAAGTTGTTTTATTGAAGTTTCTAGTTTGGGAAAGCTAGCAGAGACTGTGGTAACAGTGGATTTTCTGTCCGCCCCTGAGGGAAGCACTGCGTTTATAAAATTCACACTTTTTTGTTTTCAGACAATTTCTTCTAAATTGATTCTTAGAGCCACTCTCAGTTTTAATGCATCCAGTCCCCTCCCCCCTAATGCCGAAAATACGAAAGCTACTCTGCCAGTTAAACTGGAAGTAACTAAGAAAATCCAATAAATATAGGGTTTTTTACTTAAATGAATTAGAAATTTTGTTATTACTATGTTCCCTTCAGAAAGAGACATAAACACCCACTGTTGCCGATTTGTTTTAGTGAGTGTAATTGCGAGTGTTAGTGAGTGTGTTTATTATTTTTCTAGTTCATTCTGTCTTATTTCTAGTTAAAATTAAAAGCAAATTATCTCATTTGTATAGAACATCGTGTATGGCACCTCGCACATCATGATTGTCCAACATGCCACTAGTCTATTACGTAGGTTTCATGAAACCTACGTAATAGACGTAATAGACATGAAACCTACTTTCCCTTGAAGCAACAGACTTTGAGAAAAAAAACACTCAGACCCTCGTTTTGGGATGAATGTATAGCATCGAACAAAGTTGTTTTTTTCAACTTCTCCTATCAGGGCGTTAAATTCTCCAGATAATCAGAACGGGCTTTGTACTTACGTGTTTGTATTATCATCTTGAGAAACTTTTGACTAAATTAAGTGTCCCGGGACTCATCTCCTTACGTTTATCTTTTTTTCATTTAACCATATCTGTTGAATATCTTTCCTATATGGCAAACCTGACTTTCGAATGAACTTACCAATAAGGTTGAACCTACTTAGCTTCCTTTAAAGATTGTACATAAAAGGAGTAATTTGTTCATGCAATTGATATAATTAAATTCGAAATAATAAAATTAATTAGATTTTAAACTTAATTGAAATTTAATTTAAATTATAATAATTAAATTTTGATTAAGTATAATTGATTAGGTCAGATTTAATCATTTAGTTTGAATAATTTAAATTTCAAACTGCGTGCTTTACCATGCTGAAATTTAGGATAGGCTGCATTTTCCTTCATTTTGCCAAGTCCCCTTCAGCTACCCTTAGTATATAGCCCATATTGAATCTGAAAATTAATAGACAGCTCAGTAATGCTGAGTAAAGACCCATGTCCCACCCGCAGATTATTTATTTAAGTAGTTTTTCCATCTCCTGGCACTAAGGATGGAAGAGGTGATCATAGAAACTTAAGAAGGAGCTCATTAGATTGGAAGTTGAAAGTTCTAGTGCTCTTTTAAATAGTCGAAAGTGATTGGAGGCAACTATCCTCCTCCGGTGCCCTTTCTGGACGCTCGTCCTTCCGTATCCCTCAAGACGTCCGATCAAAATTTTAAGATAGCCATTTTTTTTTTTATAGTTACAAGGTCGAGTGAATATGCCTCCTGGGAAATATAACCCTCACAGTCCGTGGGGCAAGGGTCTGTACAAATTACCAGTATGTTACGGACAGGCTTTATATTGATAAAAGGAGGGTATGTTTGATCTTGGGTGTCCATGGGATCAAAATTTCAAGAAACATACTCTAGGTCAAAATAATAACACATTAAGTTGTGGGAGGGGGGAGGGCAAGGGTGCCTGGTAACGAACTGAAAAAGTTATAGCCTCGACCAGTTTGAAAATTTAAGCCGTTGCGTCTTGGATCAAAAAGAATCGAATTAAAAAAAAAAAACTGTTTCGCGGTACAGTCCCCTCCCCTAAAAACTGGGGCCAAAAAAAGGGCCACAAAACATTTTTCCTGATTGGTTCGAAGCTTATATCCATAAGTTCTTCGGCAAAGGGAAGGCTTTATAAGGAAAAATAAAATAAATATAATCTGGGTCCCACAAATAATTAGAAAAGGGCAGAAAACTTTTTTCCATCCATTTCGCATGGAAGAGGTGGTCCTATAAATTTGGAAGGGGGCTCATTTGATAAGTAATTTAAAGTCTCAGTGCCTTTTTTAAGAGTCGAAAGTGATTAGGGAGAAGCCAGCCTCCCTCAGCTGCCCTTTTCTTCTACTTGCACCCGTGGCCTACCTTCTACCATAATATTAAATTTAAACTGTTAGGATATTTTGTTCAGAAGCGTCAAAAGATGTAATAACTCTACCTCTGGGGTCGGAATCACCACTTCTACTGCTGTTACTACTATTAATACTACGATTAATACTATCACTGCTACTACTACTAAACTAAATTAAAAGAGATGAATATCTCAGGGAATGTTGAGGGGGTGAACTAAATCAAAAGACTCTATGCGCATTCACGTGGTTAAAAGAGCGTATCTGCAATATACCAGGAACTGCTGAGGGTAGGAAGTTGAACTTAATGACAACGTTGAGAGAGATGCAGTGGCGGATCCAGGGGGAGGGCGAGGGGGGCGCTCCCCCTTAACGTTGTCTAAAGTAGTGTAATTTACTTAATTAACGCAAGTTTGCGTTAAAATCGTGGATCCGCCCCTGAAGAGATGTTGCGCTAAATAAAAATTCACTAGCTGAATCCAGGTTGTTCAAAGGGTGGATCTATATTGATCCCAGGAATGGCTATGAATAGTAAGTTGAGACTTTCAGGGAATGCTGAGGAAGATTTTAACCCAAATCAAATGACACTATATGCATCCACTAAGTCAAAACGGTATGTCCTCAATATCTGAAGAACAGTTTAGGGTATTAAGTTGAAATTTTCAGAGAATGTTGGAGAGGGGAAACCTTTGGCTGTCAAAAACGAACAGAAACTAATTTTAAAAGAAACTTTCCGAGGAAGACGTTTTATAAAGAAAAGTAAAGAGCCACATTAATACTTGAGAGGAGCAGAAATAAAGTCCCATAATAATTCAAACTTCCAGCGACCAAAAATTACTGTTAAAGAATAAAGAAACCCAAAAAAACAGTAATTGAAATAAATAATCACATAAAACGTAAAGATAACATATACTAATATAAATGAATAGCTAAAACGAGTAAAAATTCTCAAGTCAAACACAAAATGAATAAAAATTAATGCAAACGGAAGTTTGGCTAATTCCCACCTCCTAACCGTAAACCTTTTAAAACCCATCATTTGCACTTTACTGACAGCTAAATATATTTTAACAATCTATAATTAATAAACATTGAAAAATAAAACAATTTTGAAAACAATAAAAATAGAACAATTAAATAAAATCTTCAATCTTGAACTGCTAAGAATTCCTGGAATTAATATCATTATATATTAAACATTCAATTTATTTTCATTAGTTTCTTTCAGTTATTTTTATTATTATGTTACATATACTATTTTGTATATTACATACTTATTTTGAAGTTTTTCTGATAAAAATTAAGAGTGGAGTTGAAACTAAGACGAACAAAATTACTGCTTTGCAGTTTATGTAACATATTTTGAAAAACTTTTTCAGATAAAACTGGCTCGTGATATTTCCGTGTATTTGTAGAATTTTGAAAACTAGGCTTGCTTGAGATTTTTAGATAATTAAAATTTATGCAGTTATTTTATTGATTTTATGGCCACTAAAACCATAGAGAGTTATATAGATTAGTCTTTTAGTTTCTGCGACCCACTGAACAATTTTTCTGCTTCTAATCTTGTTTTGCTGTGTCGGTTTTGTGTTTTCAGTAAATGGCTGTTTTATCGGAATTCTTCAAATATAGGGGAATAATAAAAGTTATTTCCTTTGAAAAAGTTTTAAAAGAATATATTGGATAAATTGAAAAAGCAGTAATATTTGTGAATTTCAATCCATTTTCATCAGAAACTTTGTTTTTTTCTTTTGTTAAGTTTTTAAAATATACAAAATAAACTTTACAAAAAGATCCGTGTGAAACTTCGGCAAAGAAACCATAGTCAACATGTCAACAAGTCTACATGACTTTTTTCTTACAGCAGGGTTTTTAAAAAGTTGGTTTAACTTCGCATCCCTCTTAAGCTTGCCATTAAAAAAATCAGTAATTCTCTCACATAAAGAATCCATGGGGTCTATCATTCTTGGCATTTTTGAGTTACATAAAAAAATTAATTACTTAGGAAATATTATCCCTTATGAAATGTATACAAATTTGAGAAACATGAAGGACATAAAGAGAATTTAAGATGTGTAGTTAGTATTGTTATACGAAGATTAGTGTCATCATTATTGACAATTAATAGACCAAAAGAATTTTTTCTATGCTGATTGCAAATATATTAAAAAATCATTAAGTCCCATGCTACTCTTCAAAAGGTATGAGCCTGGGAAAATTTTCCTAATTTTTGAGAAAGGGAGAAATACTCCCAAAAACTCAATCTATCTTAATGAAAATCACACCATCAAATTTAGCATATAAGAGAACCTTGTTTTAGAGGTTTCAAGCTCCTATCCACACAAACACATCTTATATTTTTCCCCCAGAAGAAACATCATAGATGCGTATTTATTCGTTTGTCCTTTGTTTTGTTGTTATTTTTGTGTTTTCCCAAGGACGACCGTATCAGATCAATGGTCATAGAAGTTAAGGAGAGGGATCATTCAAACGGAAATTAAAAGTTCTAGTGTTCTTTTAAAGTGACTAAAAACATTGTGCCACGGGAAAAAAAAGAGTTTTGTGCCATTTTGTGGCACCAAACTACAATTTTGCCAAGAGGACCAAGTTGCTATCGACTGTAAATTCTGAGATAGCCAATTGATTCAAAAGCATCATACAAACTATGCGTTGAGCTTCCAGGTTTCTGAGGAACCAGTGTCACACGGTGATGCATTCGTTTCCTGAAAAGTCACGTAGTGCGTACGTAGTTTCACGTAGTCACGTACGTGAAAAGTCACGTAGTGCATACAAGATATATGGTTAATATAATGAATGATGGGCGTGGGGGGGGGCTAGTTGCCCTCCAATCACTTTCGACTATTAAAAAGGGCACTAGCCCTTTGAATTTCCAATCAAATGAGCCTTTTTTGAAGTTTCTACGACAACGGCTTCTATAAAAACCTTATATGCCCCCAGGGCATAACTTAAAACCCTTGCCCCGAGGGTTGTGGGGGAGTGTCCTCCTCAAAAAGATATTTTCTATCTTGAAATCAACTACGCTGAACAAAATGGCTAACTTAAAGTTTTGATTGGATGTGTTTGGGGGAACGATGGGCGTGGGGGGGGGCTAGTTGCCCTCCAATCACTTTCGACTATTAAAAAGGGCACTAGCCACTCCGATTTCCAATCGAATGAGCCATTTTCGAAGTTTCTACGACAATTCCTTCGATACGAAGTGCCTGGGTGGAGAAAAAAAAACACATTGTGCCCACATCGTTGTTTACTTAGGCAGCGCTAGCGCGCTGCCTATGATTGGCACCTCATATTTTCAATAGAGAGCGAAGGGACATCTTCCATCATAGCTGAAAATAGGTACATTTTTAGGTAAACACGAAAAAATATTGGAACAATCATATAAGTCCTTGGATTTCAGAGAGAGTTCTATATCAATGTGTTCTATCTCCGTTCTCAAGGCTCAAAAATACTACTACTGCTACTTCTAACGACTCCCAGCAGCACAAAGCCACCTCAGGTCAACACATCGTCTCAAAATCCTCCTTCGCCCAATCTCTCCAAAACTTTACTTTTTTACCCCCCCCCCTCCCACAAACAGTTACAACATAACTGTTTACTGGGCTAGCATACTGGGGTGAATATCACAATTAAGCTCACAAGTAAAAAACCATAACAAAGGGATTTTTAATAGAAAATATCATAGTAGCAAATAAAAGCCAGAATTAATTAAAAAATCTGGTACTAAATAGCCTAAGGAGAAAAAATGGAAAAAAAGAAAATCAAAGGAAGTCAAAGAGTCATTTGTGTATTGACGTCACAAGAATGGAGATCATTAACGTTTAGTTCCAGTCTATTTGGTTGACTGTTACGAACCTGCCATAAAAAAAAAAACTGTTTATTGCCTGAATGATCTTAATTTTTTTAATGAAATATGTGGATATTTAGCAAGTTTTCCATTATATTACTATCAGCTGAAGGAAAGAAGCTAAAATTTCTTTTGGAATTGAGCATCTTTTTTAGCAGGGGAGTCTTTACTTGGAAATCTTGGCTTCATAATGTCGATAGAATATGTTGTTGCAATTCGATCACCACCGAAAAATGATAGTTGGCACTTTCAGATTTTTATATGATGAAGACGCAGAAGGCCCTCCCAAAAATATATCCTAATCGATTTATGGTTTTGTCTTTAACTGTTTAGTCAGACTGCTTTATTTTCCTTTTCTTAACAAACAACTGTAGACTATGAGGAGAGAGACGCGTACGCAAGAGTTGGGGAAATACTTTTGTCACATGCCCTCCCCCTACCGCCAGAACCAACTTGATATGTTTTTAGCTTTTTCATACTTTTCTAAATACTTTCTAAATATTTCTAAATATTTTCCAAATATTTCTAAATACTTTTCGTTTAATATGCCTGTTTTGTCAGGCGCAGGATGAGAAACCGAATCCTTCAATACATTTATTTACAACTATACATTCCTGCACACAGAACTGTGCCCAGTCTGGCCCCACCAACCGTGTGTACAGAAACTTTTATCTGGTTCACATGTTGTTTCCAATTAGAAAGATCATTCTTGCTTTGGAAAGGTGTGTCCAAGTTCTTCTCTAGCAGTTTTTGAAATGTTTTCAAAAAGTCAAATGACTTTTATTTTTTTCAAAAATGTCAATTAAAACAATTCTAAGAACCTTACTATTGGTTACAATCAAACAGTTCCACTTTCCCCGAAAAAGGGATGCCCAATTTTTGTTATTTGTTTTTTATCGTAGAGATTGGAGAGGTGTCGCTAACCTCAGAGCTTGGCACCCACTGAGAATCCTTGATGTCAACCACCAGGACTCAGAGATTCATTACCCTTTAGTTCAAGCTTTTAGTTGAAGAATCCGATAGATCAGCTAGCAGAGTCCCAAGGAGATAGAATTAGAGACCCGAAGTTGGCAGCCCCTTGCAAGTCAAAATAGAATATCATGGTTTGAAAGTTCTTCTTTTTAGAAGACGTAAGAATAATTTAAAGGAATTATAATACTAATCAACCATAAAAACTTTAGAACCTTGGGATTAAATTTTTTGAAGAAAAATTATGTTTATCCATTGGAAGTAGTTCTCTATTTCTGGGAACGTGGAACTGTATTATTCTGGCCAACAATAAGAAACTCAAAATTGTCTGAATCGGCATTCAAAAAAGCAATCATCTGAGTTTTTGAAAGGAATTTCAAACGATTACTTGAGAAGATTTTGGACACAACTTTCCAAAACGAGAATTATATTTCAAACTAGAAAACACCTGTGAATCAGTCAAAAATTCCTGCACTTGAGTTTGGGAATGTGTAGAAATGTATAGTGTGAATACAATGTTCCAAATGAGTGAGTTAAAACAATTACGTTCGTCATGTTTATTAAAAATGAAACTGTATTTATCAACAATTTATAGGTATATTACATCAAAAAGCTATATTGAGTTAAAAAAAAAAATCAGATGTGTATAACACAAGCTTGATTTGTAAAGCCTAAAGAAACACATGATTCCACGCCCACATAAATTTGAGGGAAAGCTGAGACCCTCACTCAGAACCAGTGTAACACAGAACGAACCATCAATCAGTTTGCAATCAATGGTGAGTAAGACAGAAATGGCTAATTTAAGTGCAAAATATATATAGGACCGTCCCTTTTTCAGGTTAAGTTCAATTTTCCACCAAACCAGCAAAAAGTACCATATTTCCACACTATACCATACTACCGTAGAATATAGAAGTTACAATAAATAACAGAGTCAAGCTCAAAACGAGCAGAAACTAAGAAGATTAGCCCCCAGTGCCTTCTAGACCAGAGCATAATTTGCACTTTACTCAAAAATCCTTATTTCCAGTTATGTGTTTTGTTTCTCATAATGTCAAAAACAGAAGAAAAAAAAAATAATAACCCAGATTGCTGAAAAATCAAAGGAATTTTAATTGATAGTTTAATAAATAAGCTGATATTCTTTCCTGAAAGTATTAATAATTTTGAATTTATTAAAGTAAAAAAAAAAACAAACAGCCGCATATAAAATGTGTTTTGTTGTCAGCAAAGTGAAAATTATGTTCTAGTCTTCAGAAGTCATGGGGGGCGGCAGCCTTTCTTCTCTTAGTTTCTGATCGTTTTGAGTTTGAATCGGATATTTATTGTAATTTCTGTTCGTTTCAGAATTCATTTATTTATTGACGATGATTTATGGTGGTTTAACGCTTGAAACATTTTTGACTTTATTTTTGCTCATCTTTGATTTAATGCAGCTCTTTACCTTGCTTTGAAAAACTTCTTTAGTGGTAAACGTTTCTTGAAATTAATTTTGATCCTTTTTAATTGACATTGTCTTTTTTGTTGGTTCAGGAAAGAACATTTAAATCTTTTTGATTTTTCGTTATAAGATACTGTATATAATCTCACTATGTATATGTATGACAAAGTTTCCCGACAATTTTTAATAATATACGCCCATTTGAAAACCTGGGAAGCCGCCACAGTCCTTAGTAAGATCCGTGTCTCTTTCCATCTTCTCTCCAGATTGACTGCTCTTTCAAAGGAGGAAACACAACTATTAGTCGACATATATTGCGCAGAAATCGGCCATGCCCTTCGCTTTGCTGAAAAAGCTGCCGTCCCTTTAAGTGTACCCCGTCATTCTACCTTTCCTGGTTAGTCCGAAATCCAGAGTTAGCTATGTTGCGAGGATTAGGTTTTAGGCGAGAGATGGCCTTGCACACAGCTCCCTCTGTTACAACATAATCACCCTGAGGACAACTGTCTAAGAAGTCATCCAACTCAGCTTCGTATCTTTTGTTGAGGGCTGGGTCAGGAGGCAAAAATTCTGACCCATACGTACGCGTACCATTCAGAATCAGGGATAGCAGATGCGGACAAAGACTCGTCGCTTTTAAAGGACAGAAAACTCGAAAGGAGAGAAGGGTTAATTTTGGCCCTTGTAGATTCGATATCAATAATCTTTTTTTCTGTGAGCTTTTAGCTCCTTCGCAAATTTTCTTTTTGTGAGCAGGTGGATTGAATTGACTATCACCGAACGGGGTCGTCCACAAGAAATCTAAAGCTGAAGCCGAAATTTAGGCTTAGAATGGGTATCCACCAAGTCTGGATTTTCAGACCAGCCAGGAAGGGTAGGATGACGGGGTCTACTTAGAGGGACGGCAGCTTTTTCGGCACAGCGAAGGGCATGGCCAATTTCTGCGCAATATATATCGACTGATAGTTGTGTTTCCTCCTTTGAAAGAGCCTTTAATCTAGAGAGAAGATGAAAAGGGACACGGATCTTACTAAGGACTATGGCGGCTTCTTCTTGAAATAACACACGGTTAATTTACGCCAATCACGGCGAGACCTAGGAGATGTTTTCGAAGTTGTTTGCGTTTGTGTATCTGAGCTGCGGCAAGAAATCTCGGCTGAGAACTGTTTTGGTAAGTGATCAGATAGCTGAAAATCAAGCACGACCTTGACAGGCTAGATCCTGAGATTTGCAGACGCAACGACATGATCGAGATTTGATCTTGACATTGAGGTGTGTAGGATACGTGTGTAAAATTTAAATCTTTGCACTTGAGATCAAACTGGTCTCCAAAAATACTAAGCAACCGCGTAGAACGTAAAGACCTAGATGAGAGCGGTTCATTCAAATCGCGATTGAAGTCACCAACTAATATTCATTGAAGGCTTAAGGATATAATACGGTTAATACACTGGCCGAGTTTATCACTAGAAAAAGTAAAAGCATGATCCGAACGCTCATCATGGTAATTTGTAGGCAAATGTACATTAATAAAGAACAGCTCTCAACACGAACCGCTAGAAAATGATCATTGGCTTCAAATACATTAGATCTTAGAGTCGAACGAACGAAAGTGGCAATACCACCGGAGGGTCGCCCTTTTCCACTTAGCTGCTTCGCTGAAACTGAATAAACCGATACTGAACTGTTAAAACTAAGAACACTATTACTGTGGCTTATGACGAAGTGTTCTTGTAAACAGACAACTTCATTTTGCTCAAATACGATGTCTAAGTTCGGAATTTTATTCGCGAATGAGCCATTAATGTTCCACGACAAACATTTAACTGCAGAAGCTTCAGATGTAACACGTGTGACTGCCGATTTTGCATTCAACGCAGAATGTCGGCTGTCTGCATGGTTCATCTCGCGTAGAACGATGTTCATTTGAGCCACATCTAGAACATACAGGTTTAGCCGTACACTGGGAAGCGAGGTGACCGGTTTTGTGATAGTTATAGCGTCGTCTTGGCAAGAGCTTAAACGGATCAGCAGGTAGACGCTCGTAGCCAATAATCACCGAAACACTCAGAAACTGCTGGAGCTCACTGATAGTGTCAAAATACACTTCAAGAGAACGGGATTTCCCGCATTGTCAAGCCTTCGTACTATTCGGGATTAGATTTTTTAGTCCTTCACAGTTTATATCCTCAGGGACATTTCGAAGCACAGCTATGAGCAGGGGTTCTCGAACAGCAATTTTGAGATCGGGCTTGGAAGATTTCGCTTTCTCAACGATTTTCGCTGCTGCAGCTTTCGACCTGACCACAAGCTTCCATTCGTTTGCAGATTTGCGAAGTTCGCTAATGTCATTTACATTTTCACAGAAACTGTCTATGAAAGATTTCCAGTATTTTGGGCCATTGAGTTTCTGGGGGGATTTTTCAAGACAACAGAATAGGAAGGATCTTTGGGCTTGGACGTTTCAGGTGCACTACGACTGCTTGTGAAAGTACTGACGGCTGGAGCGGATTGGGTAGCTAAAAAACTATCAAGCTTCCGAGAAAATTCATTTACTTTAGCAGTAACTGTTGCATTCACCGCATCTCCGATGACCAGAACCGAGCAGGGGTTAAAGATGACAAATTTTGGCATGCTCACATTATTTTTCGCAGCTGCTACTAGAAGTTTGCACATTTCAATGATCTTGTCTTCATCTTTAGAGTGGGTCACAAGACGATTCGCAATATTCAACTTAGTATGAAGGATTCGCTTTGCCTATATAACATCTTCGTGTGTATGGAAAGCAACACACGCTTTTACGACACAGTCAAATTGTATTCCATCTGTAAGTGGTCTCGTAACAAAATTCAGTAAAGGAGTCAAGAGGACGTATCAACAATGCTTCAGGACCAGTTGATGGTATTAAGTAAAAAATTTCATCGTGTGTTGAAGGGGATATTGAAAAAAAAGGTGCTATTTGCATACTTCTACTAATGCTACTACTGCTACTACAACTATTGCTACGCATAATTACTGAACCTTTCAACAATACTGAAAAAATTGATGTCTCAAAACTTTGTTTGGATATTTATTATGGGAAATGATGGGCGTGGGGGGGGGGGGGTGATTCTCTCAAATCACGTTGACTCTTAAAAAGGGCACTATAACTTCCAATTTAAAGTCAAATGAGGCCCATTTGAATTTAATACGACCCCTCATTCCATAAAAACCTTATATGCCCCCAGGGCGTAACTTAAAGCCCTGCCACAGGGCTCTAGGGGGTTGTGCCAACCCCGGAAGCATTGTTATATGTTCTTTGGACTATTTAAACAAAATTGCCATCCACAATTTCAATCAGATGCATTTGGTGAAAAAAGGGGTAGTTGGGTGGGGTGCTACTTGACGTCCGTCACGATTGACTCTTAAAAGGGTACTAGAACCTCCAATTTTAACCAAATGAGCCACCTCTAAGGCTTATACAACCATCCCTTCCATAAGAACCTTAAATGCCCCAGGGGAATAGCTTACAACCCTTCCTCTCAGGCTCTGGTGTATCTGGTTTGTATCAGCCTCAAAAGCTTTGTTATATGATATTTGGACTATTTTGAATAAAAAGACTGTCTCAAAATATCTATTGGATAAAGAAAATACGACGTGTTTGTGTGTGTATGTGGGGCGGGGGTAGCAGTGCCCTGGCCACTTTGACTCTTAAAAAGGGCACTAGAACTTATGATTACCAATCCGATGAGTCCCCTCCAGCGCATATAGGACCACCATTTTAAGAACCTTATATGCCTCTAGGGCATAACTTACAACCTTTTCCTGAGAGCTGTAGGGTGGGGGGATTGTATTTCTCCCAGAAATAATTTCCGAAATCTTCAACTACGATGAATAAAATTATTATCTCCAAATTTTGATTCGAGGTGTTAAGGCAAATGCTAAGCGTTGAGGGGGGGGGGTTGATCTCAAATCACTTTGACTCTTAAAAAGGGCCTTATAACTTTCAATTTAAAATCAAATAAACCCCATCTGATGTTTATACGACCGCCCATTCAATAAACACCTTATATACCCTCATAAAGTAACTTACAACCCTATCCACAGGGCACTGGGGAATTGTGTCATCCCTAGAGACATTATTATATGTTCTTTGGACTATTAAAAAAAATCGCTATCTCATAATTTCAATCAGATGCGTTTGGTGAATGAAGGGGTTTTAGAAAACGGGGGGGGGCAAAAAAATGCCCTCCATCACTTTTGACGCTTAAGAAAGAACTAGAACTTCCAATTTTCATCCAAATGAGCCTCTTCTTAAGTTAAACAACCATCCCTTCCATAAGAACCTTAAATACACTCTGGGTATAACTTACAACCATTGCCCCGAATATCTGGGGTTTCCAAAAGCCTTGCTATATGACATTTAAACTATTTTGAACAGATTTGCTATCTCAAAATTTCTATTAGATGCATTTCGGGCCAATACGACGTATATGAGTGGGAGGGGGGTAGCTGCCCTCCAACTACTTTGATTCTTAAAAAGGGCACTAGAGCCTCTGATTACCAATCCAATGAGCCCCCTCCGAAGTTTACATGACCACGCTTTCCATAAAAATCTTATATGCCCCCAGGGCATAACTTGAAACCCTTACCCTGAGGACTGAGGGTATTTTTTATCCTCAAAGACATACTTTCTAGATTTTTTGAAATACGTTGAACAAGATGGCTATCTCAACCTTTTATTGTAAGTTTTTGGGGAAATGATGGACGTGGGGGAGGGGTCATTTGCCCTCCGATCACTTTCGGCTAATAAAAAAGGCACTAATCCTCTCAATTTGCAATCGAATGAGCCCTTTTTGAAGCTTCTACGACAAAACTTTCTATAAAAACCTTTATCCCCAAAGGGCATAATTTACAGCCCTTATCCTGAAGGATATGATGGGGGGGGGGGTAATCCTCAAAGACATAATTTCCAACCTTTCAATTACGCTGAACAAAATGGCCATATCAAAATGCTGATCGGAAATATCTGGGGAAATGGTGAGCGTAAGAGGGGGGTTAGTTGCCCTCCAATAACTTTCGACTGTTAAAAAGGGCAATAGCCCTCTCAATGCTTTCTTTTTTTTCCAGGGCTAGCGGCTCCCCAGAACATCATAGAGAAATGCTTAGTGGCTCATTAGAAAGCTGTTTCTCACATCTACGTGATTTTTATAAATTCCAATATCTTCTAGTGCCATATGGCTCAAAATGGCACATTTTGTGCCATTTCTCAGGGGGGGCTAGGGGGCTACAAAAACATCGTATACATATGTTTAATAGCTCACATTAAAGCTATTTCTCATATCTACGTTTTAGTTATGAATTCCACCATCTGCAACTGCCAAATGGCACTATAAACGGCACTATTGATGCCATGTCTTAAGTGGAAAAGCTAGGGGCTAGTGGGCTGCCAGAACTTCTTAGAGAGATGTTTAATGGTTGATTTGAAAGCTATTGTTCATATCTACGTGATTTTAACCAGAACATCCGTAAGTGCCAAATAGCACAAAAAATGGCACCTTTTGTGCCACTTCTTAAGTCGAAAAGCTTCGAAGTATAAACCGGTACCATTGTAATAATTATGGTCCAAAACCCTTAATTTAAGATTTACAAGGGACCCTCACCGTATACTCCCCCCCCCTAGCCCCCTTAGTAAGTCTCATTAGTCCGTTGGAGGAATTCACTATGAACTCTTTAAAATTTAGGAATGGTAACTATTATTTTGGTTCGTCTTAGAAGTAAAAGTTTATTGCGAAAAGAAATTTATGGTGATTTCAAAAAAGAGCCTGAAACCCCTTGAAAATGGCGTCAAATCGAAATAAAAGTGCACCATTGGAATCAGCATGGTCGAAAACCTTTTGTAGGATAATTACAGTCCCCCCCCTACCTTGAATACCAAGGAAAATAACTTTTTTGCATGGGTAGCACTGATCTGTCTCCCTTTTTTTTTTTTTTTTTTCCAGGGCTAGCGGTTCCCCAGAACATCATAGAGAAATGCTTAGTGGCTCATTAGAAAGCTGTTTCTCACATCTACGTGATTTCAAAGGCGGTATATTTGCATAAACGCTAATCTGGAACATATTAGGAACTGTAGTGAATCACTATTTGGTGTTTTTTTAATAGTTAGCTTGTTGTATCATTTATTCAATTGAATCATGAGTCTACGCGCTATATCGTGAAAAATCACTAGATTTAGGTAAAAATCACTAGTTTTAGAACGAAAATCACTAGCTAGAAAAAATGAATAGCCAACATAAAAAATCACTAGAAATAGTGATAAATCACTAGGGGTGGCAAGCCTGCTTCTCCTACACACTCCCTTCATTAGAATATTAGTGATTTCTATTATATTCAATGTATTGAATGATATTTTGTTTGAAATTTCATTTCTTCAGAGAGAGAAGGGGCAATTCTTTATGGCATCAGTGGCTGCCTTAGTAAATATGATCAAATATTTGAATAGAACAAGCTATCAATATAAATATTTTCCATTCACAACGTGAGGAAAATAATAACAGACTTACCATTTTTTGTTGAACATCAGTCGTTGAAATTAATTTTTTCTTCAATTTATGTACTTAGTGAATATGAAATAGTTCAAAATATGAATGATGAATTGTTGAAAATTCGGTGTTCTTATATGGCATAAGAAATATTGTATTCTAGGAAGTATTTTCAGCGCTAATTGCTAAACGTCTAAATGTGACTTACTTTCTCCATATTCTCTAGGGAGTGTTTTCTGCAATTTATAAGTTGTTTCAGCGAATAGCGGAAATATACTGTTCTTTGATTTAAGGGGTAAATGCACGTTTTTGATAAGCTGAGTAGGGAAAGAAAAATGGAAAAATTATTTACATAAAAAAAAAAAACAATAAAAAAGGTAGGATGGTACATAGGATGCAAAGTGGTTATAGCTTCTCTTCATAAGGGTTTAAAATTGCGCCAAAAACAATTATTATATTCGGAAGAAACCTAAAAAATAGGCATCGAGTGGTATGTTCACTTGAATCATAGGTCATATCTGTGAATATTTTCAACTGAAACAAAGAAGCGACATAAAAACTTAAAACGAGCGTACATTATTCCGTATAAATAAAAAAGATCATGGCAGCGTTGTTTCTGCATTAAATTTTAATCAAAAACGAACAAAGATTAATTTAAAAAAACAAAGTTTTTCCGAGGGAAGTAAAGAGCCAAGTTGAAACTTAAAACGGACAAAAATTATTACTTCACAGCCTATTTAATATATATTAATATAACTAGTATAAATAAATCAACTAATTATGTTTCCCTATGCTTTTTGGATTATACAAATCTAGCGCTTTACTGAAAACACAAAAGTCAAGTATAAAAAACAGAATTATTGATTTAAGAGTCAAAAATGAGTATGTATCCTGACAACACTAAACGAATCTATAAAGCTTTTCATAGTCTTACTCCAGTTTCGACGTTAGTAACTTTCAGTATACAATTAAAACTATCGTAAAAACATAAGCGTAAAACTAAATATTTTTTAATAACCGCGAAGTAATTGAACAGAACACAGAAATATTGGATTGATTTATCAAGCAGCATTTTGCTCTCAACAGCTATAATACCAATAGTGGGTAATATACAGTCTTAAATTAATGCCCTTTTTAATAGTCAAAAGTGATTGGAGGGCAACTAACCCCCCTCTTACGCCCACCATTTTCCCAAACACATCCAATCAAAATTTTAAGATTAACATTTTGTTCAACGTAGTTGAAGGTTCTTGAAATTAGGTATTTGAGGATGACAAACCCCCAAAGACCTCAGGGCAAGGTTTATAAATTTATAGAAAGCGTTGTTGTAGAAACTTCAAGAAAGGCTCATTCGATATGAAATTAATAGTCGAAAGTCATTGGAGAGCAAATAACCACCCTCTAACGCCTACCATTTCCCCAAAACACATCCGATCAAAATTTTGAGATAGCTATTTTGTCCATCGTAGTTGAAAGTTCTGAAAACTAGGTCTTTGAGGATGACATTCCCCCCACACCCCTCAGGACAAGGATTGTAAGTTATGCCTTGGGGGGCATATAAGGTTTTTATAGAAAGCGTTGTCGTAGAAACTTCAAAAAAGACTCATTCGATTGGAAATTGAAAGGGCTAGTGCCTTTTTTAATAGTCGAAAGTGTTTGGAAGGCAACTAACCCTACTCTCACGCCCACCATTTCCCAAACACATCCAATCAAAATTTTGAGATAACCATTTGGTTCAACATAGTTGAGTTTTGGATATTGGGTCTTTGAGGATGACAACCCCCCACAACCCTCAGGGCAAGAGTTGTAAGTACTGCCCTGGGGGCATGTAAGGCTCTTATAGAAAGTGTTGTCGTAGAAACTTTTCTTCAAAAAGGGCTCATTTGAAAAGGGCCAGTGCCCTTTTTAATAGTCGAAAGTTATTGGAGAGTAACTAACCCCCCTCTTACGCTCACCATTTCACCGAACACATCCAATCAAAATTTGAGATAGCCATTTTGTTCAACGTAGTTGAAAGTTCCCGAAACCATGTCTTCGAGGATGACAAACCCCTCATAACCCCCAGGGCAAAGGTTGTAAATTATGCCCTGGGGGCATGTGAGGTTTTTATTGAAAGTGTTGTATTAGAAACTTCAAAAAAGACTCATTCAGTTGGAAATTGAGAGGGCTAGTTCCTTTATTAACAGTCAAAAGCGAGCGGGGGGGAATGCCCCCATCCCCACGCCCATCATTTCTCTAAACACTTCCGATCAACATTCTGATATTTTGTTGAACGTAGTTGAAGGGTCCGGAAATTATGTCTTCGAGTATGACACCCCCCCCCCCCCCCACAGCCCTCATGGCTAAGGTTTTAAGTTATGCCTTGGAGGCATAAAAGGTCTTTTATAGAATTAATTTAAAAAAAACAAAGTTTTTCCGAGGGAAGTAAAGAGCGAAATTGAAACTTAAAACGGACAAAAATTATTACTTCACAGCCTATTTAATATATATTAATATAACTAGTATAAATAAATCAACTAATTATGTTTCCCTATGCTTTAAGGATTATACAAAACTAGCGCTTTACTGAAAACACACAAATAGAATAGGACTATGGTACAGTAAAAGCAAACCAATTAAGAACATTTTTTATAGAGTCAAAATATTATCAATCCCTTTTAAGATAAAGCAACAATCCATTTTAGGATTTTCTTTGTTATTTTACGTTTAATTTGGTGTCACTTCTGCACAATGGCTCAGTCCAATGACTGGCTGTCAGTTTGGTTCTTAAAAGGACATGTCATGATTAGTTTGTACACAAGTTCGAAGTAAGGCCATATTGATAGTATTAGGACTATAGACTAGCTTTAGAATTTGCATCATAGCTTGAAATTCACTCTTGTATAGAGAGAAATAATCGGATTTCCAGAGTTCATATTATGTCTTATTTTGATCTTCATTTAAAGTGATACTAAAGCACATTTCTTACAATTTAAGACTATATTACCCACTATTGGTATTATAGCTGTTGAGAGCAAAATGCTGCTTGATAAATCAATCCAATATTTCTGTGTTCTGTTCAATTACTTCGCGGTTATTAAAAAATATTTAGTTTTACGCTTATGTTTTTACGATAGTTTTAATTGTATACTGAGAGTTACTAACGTCGAAACTGGAGTAAGACTATGAAAAGCTTTATAGATTCGTTTAGTGTTGTCAGGATACATACTCATTTTTGACTCTTAAATCAATAATTCTGTTTTTTTATACTTGACTTTTGTGTTTTCAGTAAAGCGCTAGTTTTGTATAATCCAAAAAGCATAGGGAAACATAATTAGTTGATTTATTTATACTAGTTATACTAATATATATTAAATAGGCTGTGAAGTAATAATTTTTGTCCGTTTTAAGTTTCAACTTGGCTCTTTACTTCCCTCGGAAAAACTTTGTTTTTTTAAATTAATCTTTGTTCGTTTTTGATTAAAATTTAATGCAGAAACAACGCTGCCATGATCTTTTTTATTTATACGGAATAATGTACGCTCGTTTTAAGTTTTTATGTCGCTTCTTTGTTTCAGTTGAAAATATTCACAGATATGACCTATGATTCAAGTGAACATACCACTCGATGCCTATTTTTTAGGTTTCTTCCGAATATAATAATTGTTTTTGGCGCAATTTTAAACCCTTATGAAGAGAAGCTATAACCACTTTGCATCCTATGTACCATCCTACCTTTTTTATTGTTTTTTTTTATGTAAATAATTTTTCCATTTTTCTTTCCCTACTCAGCTTATCAAAAACTTGCATTTACCCCTTAAATCAAAGAACAGTATATTTCCGCTATTCGCTGAAACAATTTATAAATTGCAGAAAACACTCCCTAGAGAATATGGAGAAAGTAAGTCACATTTAGACGTTTAGCAATTAGCGCTGAAAATACTTCCTAGAATACAATATTTCTTATGCCATATAAGAACACCGAATTTTCAACAATTCATCATTCATATTTTGAACTATTTCATATTCACTAAGTACATAAATTGAAGAAAAAATTAATTTCAACGACTGATGTTCAACAAAAAATTGTAAGTCTGTTATTATTTTCCTCACGTTGTGAATGGAAAATATTTATATTGATAGCTTGTTCTATTCAAATATTTGATCATATTTACTAAGGCAGCCACTGGTGCCATAAAGAATTGCCCCTTCTCTCTCTGAAGAAATAAAATTTCAAACAAAATATCATTCAATACATTGAATATAATAAGAAATCACTAATATTCTAATGAAGGGAGCGTGTAGGAGAAGCAGGCTTGCCACCCCTAGTGATTTATCACTATTTCTAGTGATTTTTTATGTTGGCTATTCGTTTTTTCTAGCTAGTGATTTTCGTTCTAAAACTAGTGATTTTTACCTAAATCTAGTGATTTTTCACGATATAGCGCGTAGACTCATGATTCAATTGAATAAATGATACAACAAGCTAACTATTAAAAAAAAAAAAATAGTGATTCACTACAGTTCCTAATATGTTCCAGATTAGCGTTTATGCAAATATACCGCCTTTGAAGTCACGTAGATGTGAGAAACAGCTTTCTAATGAGCCACTAAGCATTTCTCTATGATTTTCTGGGGAACCGCTAGCCCTGGAAAAAAAAAAGAAAAAAAGGGAGACAGATCAGTGCTACCCATGCAAAAAAGTTATTTTCCTTGGTATTCAAGGTAGGGGGGGGGGGGCTGTAATTATCCTACAAAATGTTTCCGACCATGCTGATTCCAATGGTGCACTTTTATTTCGATTTGACGCCATTTTCAAGGGGTTTCAGGCTCTTTTTTGAAATCACCATAAATTTCTTTTCGCAATAAACTTTTACTTCTAAGACGAACCAAAATAATAGTTACCATTCCTAAATTTTAAAGAGTTCATAGTGAATTCCTCCAACGGACTAATGAGACTTACTAAGGGGGCTAGGGGGGGAGTATACGGTGAGGGTCCGATGTAAATCTTAAATTAAGGGTTTTGGACCATAATTATTACAATAGTACCGGTTTATACTTCGAAGCTTTTCAACTTAAGAAGTGGCACAAAAGGTGCCATTTTTTGTGCTATTTGGCACTTACGGATGTTCTGGTTAAAATCACGTAGATATGAACAATAGCTTTCAAATCAACCATTAAACATCTCTCTAAGAAGTTCTGGCAGCCCACTAGCCCCTAGCTTTTCCACTTAAGACATGGCATCAATAGTGCCATTTATAGTGCCATTTGGCAGTTGCAGATGGTGGAATTCATAACTAAAACGTAGATATGAGAAATAGCTTTAATGTGAGCTATTAAACATATGTATACGATGTTTTTGTAGCCCCTAGCCCCCCCTTGAGAAATGGCACAAAATGTGCCATTTTGAGCCATATGGCACTAGCAGATATTGGAATTTATAAAAATCACGTAGATGTGAGAAACAGCTTTCTAATGAGCCACTAAGCATTTCTCTATGATGTTCTGGGGAACCGCTAGCCCTGGAAAAAAAAAGAAAGCATTGAGAGGGCTATTGCCCTTTTTAACAGTCGAAAGTTATTGGAGGGCAACTAACCCCCCTCTTACGCTCACCAGTTCCCCAGACATTTCCGATCAGCATTTTGATATGGCCATTTTGTTCAGCGTAATTGAAAGGTTGGAAATTATGTCTTTGAGGATGACACCCCCCCATCATATCCTTCAGGATAAGGGCTGTAAATTATGCCCTTTGGGAATAAAGGTTTTTATGGAAAGTTTTGTCGTAGAAGCTTCAAAAAGGGCTCATTCGATTGCAAATTGAGAGGATTAGTGCCTTTTTTATTAGCCGAAAGTGATCGGAGGGCAAATGACCCCTCCCCCACGCCCATCATTTCCCCAAAAACTTACAATAAAAGGTTGAGATAGCCATCTTGTTCAACGTATTTCAAAAAATCTAGAAAGTATGTCTTTGAGGATAAAAAATACCCTCAGTCCTCAGGGTAAGGGTTTCAAGTTATGCCCTGGGGGCATATAAGATTTTTATGGAAAGCGTGGTCATGTAAACTTCGGAGGGGGCTCATTGGATTGGTAATCAGAGGCTCTAGTGCCCTTTTTAAGAATCAAAGTAGTTGGAGGGCAGCTACCCCCCTCCCACTCATATACGTCGTATTGGCCCGAAATGCATCTAATAGAAATTTTGAGATAGCAAATCTGTCCAAAATAGTTTAAATGTCATATAGCAAGGCTTTTGGAAACCCCAGATATTCGGGGCAATGGTTGTAAGTTATACCCAGAGTGTATTTAAGGTTCTTATGGAAGGGATGGTTGTTAACTTAAGAAGAGGCTCATTTGGATGAAAATTGGAAGTTCTAGTTCTTTCTTAAGCGTCAAAAGTGATGGAGGGCATTTTTTTGCCCCCCCCCGTTTTCTAAAACCCCTCCATTCACCAAACGCATTTGATTGAAATTATGAGATAGCGATTTTTTTTTAATAGTCCAAAGAACATATAATAATGTCTCTAGGGATGACACAATTCCCCAGTGCCCTGTGGATAGGGTTGTAAGTTACTTTATGAGGGTATATAAGGTGTTTATTGAATGGGCGGTCGTATAAACATCAGATGGGGTTTATTTGATTTTAAATTGAAAGTTATAAGGCCCTTTTTAAGAGTCAAAGTGATTTGAGATCAACCCCCCCCCCTCAACGCTTAGCATTTGCCTTAACACCTCGAATCAGAATTTAGAGATAATAATTTTATTCATCGTAGTTGAAGATTTCGGAAATTATTTCTGGGAGAAATACAATCCCCCCACCCTACAGCTCTCAGGAAAAGGTTGTAAGTATGCCCTAGAGGCATATAAGGTTCTTATAAAAATGGTGGTCCTATATGCGCTGGAGGGGACTCATCAGATTGGTAATCATAAGTTCTAGTGCCCTTTTTAAGAGTCAAAGTGGCCAGGGCACTGCTACCCCCGCCCCACATACACACACAAACACGTCGTGTTTTCTTTATCCAATAGATATTTTTTAGACAGTCTTTTTATTCAAAATAGTCCAAATATCATATAACAAAAGTAGTAAGGCATCTATATATCAAAAATACACATGCACTTTCACAAGCCTGAGGCATGAATATGTGTATAGTTTAACCGGTACATTGGGTTACCAGGGCCATTCACCTATTACTACGAACGATACTTACCTTACCAGACGGGTTTTCTGATGTAACACGCATTTTTTGGAGGTCAAACAGAGAGAGAGAGCGGCGGTCACGCTTGGAACGGATTAAACAGAGGAACAACACGTACATTGGTCAAACACTTGATTACGTAGTTGAGAGAGAGCGGCGGCGGTCACGCTATTGATTAGTAGTTGGATTCGGATATAGGGTGTAATTTTCATTGTAGTTCATATTAGTAAGAGAATTGAATTCAGAGAGAGAATAGTTTATTTGAGAGGGTATTAGTGGAGAAAAAATGAGAGTGGTGCATTTACATTATTGGAGATTAATGATGGAACCGACAGCAGCAGCAGCAGCGATATACGAGTACCCAATGTAGCTGTGGAAATAACCGCTGGCTGTAGACTATGCCTTGAATGGGACATTATGTATGCTAGATACGTGATATCATTAAGCAAGTTTAAGCAGGAGGAGCAACTATGTTTTGCTGGAAAAGTGAATATTCTCCATATAAATAAACTTCGGTCAGCATTAGATGTCCTATCGAAATATATTGATGAGAACAAAATGCATCAGTGAATATTATTATTATTGTAATTATGTTCAATAAAAATGTTTCTAAATCAATGCTATTTTTTTTTCTTTCTATATTAGACTAGCGTATATTTTCTAGAGTACAAAAAGAAATTCTGCTTAGTCTGAAGTTCGTTGTGAGAGAGTTAGGACTCTAAAAAATGGATAGATTCGAAAAAGAGCGAATCATGAGGAATCTAGTTCTTATGGAAAAACGTTTGATTCTAGATGTTGATTTTCTAGAGTTGTCTATTCAAAGGAAGATATTTTCTCGGGAAATGCTTGTTGATATAATGAAAACTGATTCTCCATCATTAGACTATTGTATGAAGCTTCTACATCGTGGTCCAAATGCATTTACCCAATTTATTGATACATTGATCACGACACGGCAAAATGATATTGTGGATATGCTTTTAAAACATTAGTTTTGAAATTTAGGACTTTTTTCATGAGAAAGATGGTGCTCAAGGATGATTTACTCCTCTCTCTCTCTATCTCAGACAATTTTTGTTGTTGCTAGCTCAGTTTCATTGTGATAGTGAGAGTGTCAACACATAACAAAATGTTCCATACATGTCCGTTATGTATGTACTCACTGGGCAGCTGGTCATCATCATGTGAGAATTGCAAAATGATTGAGGAGTATGATGAAAAGTGTAGATTATGCAACCCGTGTAAATTGCATAGAGGATATGCTGTACAAATTAATGGTTGTAATTCCTGTCTTGAAGAGGTGTGTGACTCTCAGCCTAGAGGCCACCTATGCTCCAATTGTCATTATGATAAATGTAATCAGTGGGAGAATACATATCCCGGTATGATTGGAAAGAATCCTAACCGTGATTTTAGTTTATTGCTACGAGATTGGTATCGTCGTGGTTTTAGATTGTTCTGGGAGGAGGAACCGGGTCAACGATTCAAACTGTTGGAACAACAAAAGAATATGGTTTCTACGTCATCGTTTTGAAGGCACTGGGTGTTATGACTATAAGCCCACTGATTTTTATTTGGCTGTGACGGAATGTGATTCGACACTTGAGGACACTGTTTGTGAAATTGCTTAAAATAAGCAAATTGAAACATGTGAACTCTATAGAATGAATGAGAATAGTATCATTGACTATACAAAGAGATATGACAAGAGTGAAGTCACACTCTACTGTAGAAAATGTGATCCTGACATTGCAGTACATCAGGATCAGTACACTGTGAATTCAGATAATCTACCTGCACTAGCTGTTGTCGACAAATACCTAGTAGTGGATGAAATCTAAAGAGTAGAAAAGTCGTTTTATCATGTATATAAATTTTTTTTTTATTAATAAACAATTTCACATACATCTTTAGAACATTTTATTCTTAGGGCACTAAAATCAATATTAAATACACTTGTAAGTATATTCTCCACTAGAAAGTCGTTCAATTGAGGTAAGTCAACGTAGATGTTGAGAAACTGCTTGTAGGTGTAACCACGACATCTGAACATGAAAAAGAGTAGTGCATGAAAGCCACATGTCTTAGTCGTTAAATCCTGTACTCTTCGTTGATTTTGAATAATGGTTTTCCCCCTGCTTTCAATAAAGTTGCTGATGTATGGAGCGTAGAATTTATACGATAGGCCAAGAGGATCAAAAAATTCAATATTCTTCGCTGTTTGAAAGATGCATAGCCAATGACCGGTCTTCAAAGTCGATGGACTGCTATTAACAATGATTAGGGTATTGTTAACACTTGGAATTTTTTCAATGAAGTCCGAAGGTATGCAATAGGACTTGTACTGGGACATGTATGGATCCATACTAAATACGTTGATTATATGGTTTGTGTTCATGGTGCTAGGCCTAGTAGAACACTGCCGTCGGGTGTGATTTCCCAATAGGTTTCAAATTGACTCAGTGATATTAGCGTGATACTCTCAGTCAGAGCATTGGCAAATGTACACTCTAAACGTACATTCCCTGTTCGTACTATGCTCATATCCTGTGTGCCAGACAAGTCCAAAATAATAGCCCCATGATTTTTTGAAAAACATTGAATCGGTTATTCCATTTTCAAATAGTTGAGAGTCATGATCTAGGGATTGCATGGTCAACTCGTACAGAGTTCTATAGGATTTTTTGTCAAATGATAGAGTGTACAGTGGAATACCATTCACTTTGCACACAAGGCTAGATAGACCGAAAAAATTAAAATCATGGGGGGGTCCAGTCCAGGATCCAACGGCACTGCCACTCTTCACAAAGGCCAAAGCCAATTTTGATGGGATTTCTCCATTGATAAATGATGAATCGCTATAGCTACGAGAGCCGGTGGCAATGTGACGTTGATTGGTGATCGTATGGGGAACAAGAAGTTTAATGTTGTTACAATTGGCTCTTAGCTTCTCCACTGCCAATGCAACAGAGCTCATAACTTGTTGTTTTCGGACGTGGAGAATTGCCGAGTGATAATGACATTTGCATCGGGTGCTGCAGGGAGTGTTTTTCTCAAAATGAAATTCGATGGGGCCATCTGTAACTTTATGTCAATCTTGACATTGGGGGGTAGCCATTGGGATATATTGAATATCTCATGATTTAATTTTCCAACCAGATGATACTCTTGGGTCACTGCAGTAGTCAACTCACCGTCAGTATCAACACCTGATCGATATTCATAACCCATGATTGTCCTCTCAACTCCTTGTATGCCTTTGGCGTCATCATCATAAAATGTATGTAGCTTGCATAGTTTGATAAATTATTGCTAGTGCTCACCAATTTTCCATTAATGAATACATTAATTTGTTTGAATAGGTTGTGTAGAATACAGTTCTCGTAGGAGAGACCATCGCCGGCATTTGGAGTTGTATTATCTGACTTTTTCTTCACCACAACATTTAAATCAATAAATGTTGACGACAAATCAATGAAATAGTCTTCATTGGAAAATATTTGAAAGTGTATATTTCCGTCTTTTCCGAGGGGTTGTTGGGGGTGAAATTGTTCATAGTAGCCATACTTGACACTGACATCAACATTTTCAGCATTGAATAGATTCAATGAGGAACTAATTGATGGATATGATTCCTTGTGGGGGAATAAGTCATCTTAAGAGAAGAAATCCTTCTTTGATCTAACAATCTTTTTCTTTTTCTTCTTCTTCTGCTTATTGGCCTTCGTTGTTTTATTCCTCAAAGTCCTTGTTGATGTCCTTTGCTTCCTGCCTGGGTGGAGACTGATGAGTGAATGACGTGAATGCATCCTTTTCAATCCCTCCCCGTTTTGTCAAGATTTTAGTTGCTCACCAACGGCTCTTGCTGAAGATCTAATATTTTCCTTAACACTCTCCTTGAAATTCTTGCCCGACCCCCCGTCCTGTAGTGTGGAGGCAGCAAAATTTGATGCAGCATGTACAAGATATTTTCTGGCAAGGGGTAGTGCAGAACGAAATAGCTAGCAAACCAGCTACCAAGACCGTAGCCAGACATTGTAGTACGACCCTTGTAGTAGTCCAATCCATTGCCTATTTGACGTGGACTCAAAGCACCAACATAGCAATCGATATCGGGACAGACAAATGGAATTCTCCAATTGTTCATTTTAGGTGATTGTGCTGTCGTTGACAATGGGTCGAAAATGACATGTAATCACTGCTAAGCCTTTTGAAATTGCTAGAGAATCACCTAATTCAGTTCTTAGTGTTAACTGACAGAGTTCCAAATAGGAAGTGTTTACGGGAATATACTGAAGATGCTTTATATTGTAGTGATGAATATGCTCTTGATTGGTTTTTCGTTCAAGAAGTCGTAGGAGGGGAACATTTGAATTACCGACTCTCGATGTTTCCACAAATGAAGCGTAGAGAAATATACAAGTGTCTGTGGAGAAGGCGGGTGGGTAGTGAGCAAAAAAATGAGTGTTTCCGGCACTTTTACCATTGATTATATTGAGCTTAAAGCCAAGAACATCCTTTAGGTTATCATTGAGAATAACCGTTTCGCTGGCAATAGGTGAACTAATGTAGATCTTGCCCCCTCCTCCTTTGAATAGTTGAAATGAAAAGCTCCCTTTTTACGAGCGGAAATTCTTTTATTAATAGAACGACACAAATCATTCATACAGGT
Source organism: Artemia sinica (assembly GCA_027921565.1). Taxonomy (NCBI): domain Eukaryota; kingdom Metazoa; phylum Arthropoda; class Branchiopoda; order Anostraca; family Artemiidae; genus Artemia; species Artemia sinica. The sequence continues at coordinate 70,643,599 of CM051257.1, read as the reverse complement.
GAGTTCCTCGTAGGGTAATTCAACATATGGATAATCCATCCAATTGATTTTTCGAATTTGTTTCTTGATCACCTGAAGGTGGTGGTGGTGGTGGCCATTACAGGGTCTAATTTTTTATATCATATTTACGATCCTTTCTCAGGATGTCATAGCAATATCGGGACAGACAAATGGAATTCTCCTATTGTTCATTTTAGGTGATTGTGCTGTCGTTGACAATGGGTCGAAAATGACATGTAATCACTGCTAAGCCTTTTGAAATTGCTAGAGAATCACCTAATTCAGTTCTTAGTGTTAACTGACAGAGTTCCAAATAGGAAGTGTTTACGGGAATATACTGAAGATGCTTTATATTGTAGTGATGAATATGCTCTTGATTGGTTTTTCGTTCAAGAACTCGTAGGAGGGGAACATTTGAATTACCGACTCTCGATGTTTCCACAAATGAAGCGTAGAGAAATATACAAGTGTCTGTGGAGAAGGCGGGTGGGTAGTGAGCAAAAATGAAATGAGTGTTTCCGGCACTTTTACCATTGATTATATTGAGCTTAAAGCCAAGAACATCCTTTAGGTTATCATTGAGAATAACCGTTTCGCTGGCAATAGGTGAACTAATGTAGATCTTGCCCTCCTCCTTTGAATAGTTGAAATGAAAAGCTCCCTTTTTACGAGCGGAAATTCTTTTTATTAATAGAACGACACAAATCATTCATACAGGTGAGTTCCTCGTAGGGTAATTCAACATATGATAATCCATCCAATTGATTTTTCGAATTTGTTCTTGATCACCTGAAGGTGGTGGTGGTGGTGGCCAATTATAGGGTCTAATTTTTATATCATATTTACGATCCCTTTCTCAGGATGTCATAGGTATTTTTGAGAATACAGTCGGCAAGAGCCACTTCATACGCACCGTCAAATTTGATGGCGGGGGAGAGTTTTGTCCAAAAATCACTTGTTCTATTCAAATCGTTGTAGAGAGGATCGGAAACGTTGGACATGAATGTTACATAGAAATCATGTGGCATTGTCAATATCTTCAACACCGATTAAAGAATCAAAATCAGAGTTGTATCCTAGCCACCGAACACGTAACTGTTTCTTACCCCAGCGAGTACGTGTCTTTAATATCTTTTCAATTTGATAGATTTCACTAGCATTTTTAACTTTTTGCAATTCATAGTCATAAAAGCCGCCGAGAATCTCTTCATCTTTGGTATCACGCAGGCGATAAGTTATGGGTTTAGTGTCTAGGATTTTTGCCACTTTAAAAAGTTCGGTGGACCATAAGTAATTCTCCTTTTTAAAAACATTAGTTGTTCTATTAATTCGAACGGTATCACCAACATTGAATTTTTTTTTCTTCTTCTTGACAACCGATTCATTGGAATACTGTTTAAGAAAGGTGTCAATTGTATCATGATCAGAATGATGAACTTCCGTTGGCGTAGAGTTGACAATGATCGATGAGGTCGTTGATTATAAATCAACATGATTTTATCAATATCATGATAAAAGCCGGTGTATTTTTCAATGAACCATATCTTGAAATTAAAAGTCGAATAGTTCTTATCATTCGTTCGGCCATTGCAGCCTTTATAGGACTGTGACTATGATAGAGCAGTGTACTATATTTTACTAGTACTTTTGCAATATGGGGATTAACAAATTCACTACCGCGATCCGTTTGAATTTTTTTATATGAATCCTGTTCGAGAATACTTTCAATGGCCTGAGCAACTTCAACACCTCTCTTTGATCGCAATGGAATTCCATATGCATAGCGACTATAAACACTGATTGCAAGTAGGACGTACTTGTACGGTGTATTGTGACGTCGTTGAAGCTCATCTAGAGTCAGGAGATCTGCTTGCATTATATGCAATGGGTAAAAGGCTTTAGTTTTTTCGATATTGATTGTCACGAAGTCTATGATTTCTATGCAGAGTGTAACTTGATTCATTTTGTAGATAGACTTGTACACTTTTAGTGTGAACACCAGTGACCTTGGAAAGAGTGGTGGGGGAACTTAGACTCCCCGCCTCACCAATATTTTCATAAACACCTTTCAGAACTTCAACCATTTTGAACGTAAACACGTTGTGTAACGTCCGCTACCCTTTTGTATACTGGCTGTTGGTGGTGGTGGTGGTGGTGGTGGTGACGTTGACTTGATACGTCTTCGCTTTTGTCTAGCTATCAGCGGTGTGCTAGTATTTTCCAAAATTGATTTAAAATCTTCTTCTTCAAGCTCCTATTTTAATGGTGGCAATGTTGTTGATGATGATACATGTTCATTTATTTTTTTTAGAATTCGTCTATTGCCAATAAGACTTTTGGGGAAGTTTAATGTATTTAGAAAGTTGTATAGATGAGTGTCAAATGATAATAGTCCTTTACGATTTGTAACCATATCATAGATTAAATCAAGTAGATTATAGCTCTTGCCCTGAATTATAATCCCTTCCCCATTGCTCTCAACTTGAATATGACCACTTTCCATGAGATAGGCTAGGAGTCGTTTACTTTGTTCACGATATGAGTGGGGCATTAGATTTCAATTTTCAATACAATCGAATCCAATTCCTCCTTCTTTAATTGTGTTCCAGCAGCAGCAGACTCTTGAGGAGATGATTCTTTTTTGAGGTCACCAGCAGCAGTGGGCTTCGATCGATAGGACTTGTGTTTGTGTCCACTCGGCGAAGTGCATCTTGAAGTAAAAGCAGTTTTTTTATCATCCTCAATATTTTCATTGTCAAGGAATTTACTCAGATTGTTCTCAAAGTGTTCGACGGGTGAGAGAGCGAGTTCTATTGGAGTCAATTTATAGGGTTTTGCCATTCTCTTTCTAGAGAAAACTGTTTACAAGTCCTGCAATTATTGGCAGTAAAAGTGTGAAAAAGCTACCGCCCGCCTGAAGAAGTCGTTTCCTTTTTAAAATTCTTTCCTTTCTTTTTAGAGGGCAATGTACGTACAATGGAACGATGTTGCTTTGCCTGTTGCTTAACTACTTCTGGCAGTTGAACATTACCCTCGATCAAATTTAAACAAAGTTCGGATATTAGATTAATGAAATCATTGTCAATACCGTGTTTGAGTATTGCTTTCCTAAGCGGAGGTTTTGAAGTGCTTAGAACTGAAAACAAATGTCTATTTTCATGTAGTTTCTTCAGTGTCATGATAGCAACTAATATGTCTTTTTAGTGTTCACAGGGAGATATACTGTAATTTCATTGTCAAAAATATCTGTGACTACACGCAGATCCTCGGGTGTATTTTGATTAAGATCCAATAGGATGTAGCCGTAGGGTTTATTAGTTGCCTGATTGTATGCTGAGAGCAGAAATTTGGGGGCTCCTGGATAGATTTGTTTATTGAGAGTTATTAGTGAGCTAGAATCACGAACAACTCTGTAGATGATATAGTAGGTACAGTTCAATGCAAGTGTTCGCATACACTTGCTCTGATGAAAGAGATTGTGTAGAACCAGAGTAACGGAAATCTGTTCATGATGAGAGCGAACAGTGAACAGTTGTAGCATTTCCTGGGACCATTGTTCAATAGATTCAGCCAGATCGTCAATGATCAGGCAAGAGTTTGGTTCAATAATGCTGAAAACATCAAGTCCCTGTATGAATTGTATCTGCACCAACCCCGTCGTGGCAATCGCTTTTATTTTATCGTATGACTCCTGCCAAATACTGTAACAATAGTAGATTTTTTTCGGCTTTTCCACAAACATTTTATCGCAATTTTTAATTATTTTAGTTAAGAGTGTTGTTTTGCCTGACATTGACGGTCCACACAGAAACGATCTGAATGGTGTTTTAAATTGATACATGTTCCCTCAACAGTTCACCTAGACAACTAACTGTAGACTATGCCTGTCTAATGAATAAATAATTTCCCTATTACTACTACTCCGTTCAAGAATAATGATAATAATAATAATAATAATAATAATAATAATAATAATAATGAGAAGAAGACGAATAAAGAACAATATTTTCTTTTATTAAACATAAAAAGGTAACAATACTTTTTAAAAAAATACAACATTGAAAAAAGCACATTAAACATGAAAAAAAATACACTTTTTTAATTTATTTATAATAAAAAATACAACATTTACATAACCACTAGAAAAAAAAACACTTAAATAAATACACTTTTTTTATTATTATTTTATATAAAAAAAATACAACATTTATTGGAATAAAGCACTTGAAATATCACTATTATGTACAACATTTTAAATTTTGGGGTCCCCCTCCCCCCGGGGGCGGCCGCTGCGGCGGCCGGGGGGGGGGGGGGGGGGCGGGAAGCGCCGGGCACCGGGAGCGGGGGCCCGCTGCGGTGGGCCCGGGCCGGGGCTGGCATTAAATACTGGAAATTGATCTGCCTTGCACACACACACACACACACACACATTGAAAATTGTTTGTGATAAAGAATTAAAAAGAATTTAAAAAACATCCCAATTACCCAAAAAACCCTCCCACCCAATTTATACTTTTTTTTTAATGAATTTAAGTTAATTTTTCTAGACCGAGTTGTTTTCTGTACTCTATACATTCAACTCGGTCTGAAATTAAATAATGACCGTGTGGTAGTACCTTCACACCATCCTCAAGTACATAGACTTTGTCCGATATGGCAGACATGGCGTTTTTCTCAACTCTAACTGTGTAGTTTTTAAATTGTAAAGAGCGAATCGCCATGACTTTCGCCCTTGGCACTAAACTACGTTCCACACAGTTTCTATACACACTCATGTCGAAATTATTTTTTACAAAGTGTGTAGGTACCCTCTTGCAAACTTGTTTGATATCCTTGCCGTGCGTTTCCACACAGTATACCTTCGGTCCAGGAAACACACCACTGGATATCAGATCGCTACCCGTTTCAGATTTTAGCATTAACAATTGATTTGGGGCCTGGTGTTTCACTAGCTCTGGGTAGAAGGATTCGTCCCAGTTAGTGTAGTCCATTCGTGAGCTAATGTACTCGCCATTTTCCAAATCATTCAATAGATTTTCAGTTTTGACTTTTAACAGGAGTGAATCAGTGTCCCCGTAGTACACTTGAACTTGTCCCTCAATCGGCCACTGTACCTTGCATACATTATAATAAAATGACAACATGAGTTTCTTGGATATTTCGGTTATTGCACTTCCGCCTGCAATATTTTTATTTAATACAATGTTTCTTTTCTTGCGATGTAGGAATACCATATTAGAGTCTATGATTGTGAACGATGTGAAGTTTGGATCTGCAATGATTCGAGCACAATCTTTGGGGTTGGTTACAATGTCACATGACTTCTGTGTCGTACGCTCTCGCACATTTTACCGAAAGCTGAGTTCAAAATGAGTTTATAGACTTCTTTTTTCAACCTTCGTTTTCACTTGTGAACGCTTACTGACAAAGGTGTCAATAAACGTTTTCATGTAAGGCTTTTGATCAAATTGGAGGGCTCTATGAATCTTTGTGACCTTGAAACCATTGGACACCATCCATTTCAATAGCACGTGATGAACAACGATATTCTGTTTCGGGTTGAGGTCGGCAATTAGTTTTTGTTTTGAAGGTACCCAGTGCATACTCCCGTCCTCTACTAAAGATAAATTGTAGGGGCTCAGAGAGTCCCTACCCACCGGTCTATTTATGCACGGAAAAACAAACTCTTTTACCGAGTCATGGATTTCCTTGGGTATTTCACCGTCAATTTCAAAAAACCATCCCTGTGCCCCATTCTCCTCAACACTGGCAATGTCGGGGAATTTCGAAGCACAGGGATTGTTAAGCCATTTATAATTGCCACACGGCAAACAGTAGTGAGACATTGCCGATGGGTAAAAGAGAATTCATATCCAAAAAAACTGCATCCGACTTTTCATCGGTGTGCTGTCCACTCGGATCAGTTTTCATGATACGATCCCCGTGAAAAACATACCCACCCCTCATTGATCTCTCTACAAACAGATGCTGATCCACATCGGCGATCAGACCTATTTCTTCTTTGCTGATTTTAAGTATCAAGTCCATCACCAAATGGGAAGTGGAAAAATAATAACCTAAATCCAACCCAAATTCCCCATAGATTTTATCCGTATTTTTGTACACAATATCCAGAAGAGTGAGTACGTCACTGGCCAAGTAAAGTTTACAATAATCCCACCCATTTTTACATCCGCCCTTTGCCCAAACCCTCTTAGCAAATTCTTAGTCGCTAGTGGTGCACTCACTCTCAGTAAGAGAATTGTAAAAAGTTTCAATGGGCGGTAGTGACACCTTATCTAGCCTCGAGCCAGAGTTGTAATGATCATATGGATATATACCCTTACACGTTAAATAAATCATACATTTCATCATCGGGGAAGCGCTGTTTGAGGAGGGGGAAGCTATCAAAATTGTCACTTTTCTGCACCTGAATCAATTGACTTAAAGATTTGGGGAAGAAGCTGAAAGAGTCTAAAAAACGGATTTTATTCAGGCACGTGTTACCCTTGTCAACTGTTTTCCACATGAATTCTAGCAGCAGTAGCTTCTCCGATGATTTGGGTATGATATTATATGAAAAAGAACCATCTATCCATGCGTCATCTACAACTCCTCCCTTGGCAATGCGGGCCAACGCCGGAAGAACAAACTTTATGTCGTAATTGGAATTGTGTATAAAAACAGGTACGAAATATTGTTGTCTAACGTTTAAATTGCATGACTGGTGTGCTACCCCTCTAAAGTTACTCCCTCCCGATGTAATTTCCTGCCACAAATGATCATGGTCGATCACCTTCCTCCTCCCCCCATTCCCAACACCATCATCAAATTCTCCCTTGCAAACCCAACACATTTTACGATTTTTAATGGCCACTATGTCATCTGGTGATAGGACAATAGGATAGTTTGTATAACGAAGGCGCGAAATTGCACCGTTCGCTGTTGTGATTAGACTGACCAATGCCGAGCGCATGCAGTCTTCACCGTCACTCAACATCTCAACTACATCCAACACTTGCATGGTATTATTGGAATCTCGTTGCGCGTGAGCGTAAGAGACCCCTATGGCTTCATGTATTTTAACACGATTTGAATTTGACGGGTCGCACACGTCTGTCAGCTTAGCCTCGCAGTCCAAAGCGATCTTATTGCTCTGCATGAGCGTGTTTTGAAAATTTTTAAAACGTAAGATCGCTCTATCTCCGCTTACCGTCTCCACAGCCTGGTATCCATGACGTTTACAGTGTTTCATGTGATGCTTTAACTTTAAATCAGTCCAAAATCTTGAGAACATGTTGGACAGTAATAACGTACACCACCACATTTTTTACCCTCACTTAGAACCCTACTAATATCAGTAATCGGATTGAAATGACCAATTGAATCGGAGTCAATGGGTGGGGTGTATAGAAGCCACACCCAATGTTCTACTGATTCAATTGAAGGAGCCCGCACTGGAAATTATACACCCTTCTTATCGGAACGCTGACCCTCTTCAAATTCTGTTTCATACTGTAACACCGTGACACCAATCTTTAAATGTGCATTAGCCCGCTCAAAAATATCTATTCCTTTTAGTGTCACGGGAAATTGACCATTTAAACAATTAAAATTTACTTTGGGGAACTTTGAACTCTCCCTACCATTAACTGCCATTTTATCCAACTTCTTCTTAGTGGCATCTATTCGAAGTGGTCTGTATGCTGCAATTAAAAATGCATACTTGAAACACTGCAGCCTCGTATCGAAACAGATTCGTTGTATCCCCCTACACCCCTCTAAATCTGAGTGATATTTTAAAACTATAGCCCTCTCCCCATCCCACCTCTTACAATAAAATCCTTTTTAAACCTACAAATATTAACATTTAAACTTTCAATAAATAAAACCACAGATCCACTACCCCCCTCATTATAATTTTCCCACTTACTTTGAATACTATTAGCCCAATTTAGAAAAACCTCCCCATAATTTGATAAATGCGGGTGTATTGCCAACATCTCTGTGTGCAAGTATTTCGAATACATCTCACCCGCACTTTCATTAAAAAAAAATATTTTTAGTGCTATTGATGCTTTTAAACTGACCCCCACTCCCCACACCCCCATTTGTTGTTCAAGAATGGCTCGAATCTTATCAGTATATCAATGTGTAATGGCCAGGGGATCTGTTATTATATCCCCCGACACTAGAGAGTTGAAGGGGTCACCGAATTTGGCGCTGTAGACCAATGTGTGGTGCAAGGCAGAGTTGGACAGAAAAAAAATCCGGAAGAGGGGATACTGTTGCTATTGTATTACTACTACTATCTATATCATTAAATGGAATGGTGGAGGGTGAGAGGGAATTGTCAATAACACCACCACTCCCAGTCTGCTCAATAGCATTGGTTGGATATGGCATGAGGCAGTCCCCTAGTACATATTCCAAGGTATTTGGGGACAATTGGTCGAGCCAGCCTGTATTGTCCTGTGATGGAATTTCATTATGAGGACCCGGTTCAGATGCACCAGTAGCATCACCTAAATGTTCACGCATAAAACTATCTGCCCACTCTGGATCCTCAAGCATGTCAATATCACAGGTTAAGTCGTCCAAGCTAGCCATTTCCCAAAAACATCATTAAGGAACCCCCTATGCCACTCCATATTCTCTAGAACTAGTGTAGGTTCATCACTGAACTCCGTTGGTGGTGACAGAATTGGTCCTGTAAATACACTTGCTTCATCACTCAATGGTGTCGGTGGGTGGTGGTGCTATATAATTAATCTACAGAAAAAAAAGTTTTATTATTTATGTAAAATAACCATTATTTTTATAAAGTTAATAAACTATGTCAATTTCTCATAGTCATTGTCCCACCACCTGAACAATTAAAAGAAGAAGAAAAAAAAAAGTTACATTGCCATATGTCTTTCATAATGACAAGTGAACATGTTAAAAAAATATATATTGTTTTAGTCAGGAAAATGTAGTCTTATTCTTAGAGGGTAAGTTAGAACAAAAGAATGATAAAAAAAAAACTAATGGTTTTATTCCAAAAATTTTCAAAATAAAAACGCAAAATATGGATCCAATTCTAGTGCTTGACCCTCTTCAATATAACTCTCAATGAAATTCGACCATCGTTCAACTGACGCGGTATGCTGTATGAACCCTTGCTCTTCAGCTTCGGTTAATGGACACGAAGCCCATACGTCGGCTGGTGGAGTAACTTTCTCAACAATCCGAATTTCCCCTATGTCTTTTGGCAATGGATTTGTTTGAAGTTGTGGACGTAGTTGACCTGGACTAAATAAATCATTGTAAGAGAGAAGAACTTTTTTTCTCCATCCATATCAACAATTAAAGTGCAATTAAAATGCCGGATGGTCCTTTTTAGAGCCCCCCTGGGAGGACCCTTGGGAACCGGGAGCTTCCTTCGAGGATCGAAGCCCTTTCGAATTGGGATATCGGACTTCACAACACTGTTCAAATAGAACAGCCCAAATTCTTTCTCGAAAACACCTTTTAAAATGTCCCTAACTGTTTCCTTGAAATAATTGCTTGAAATGGGTTTCGCCCAAATAATGTTTCTTGACATCACTGTGATGATATATTTGGAAATTATTAAAAAACCTTCTTCCTATGTTAATATATCTTATCGGAGATATACATCCTGTTACAAGAACCACACTTAAAATTCAAATTATACCTGTCGAGCGGATTAAAATTCATGTGTAGCGATGGGAGATTTTGATAAGCGCCAGATTTTCGCAAAAGCTTAGTGCAAAAGTATATCCCAGTTTAAGAATGATTGTCAACTGTGAAATAGCGAATTGCATATATAGTTAGTTTGTTTAAGGGAATATTGGATTATTGCATTAGAAAACGTCTTGGTTAGAAGAGAAGTTACAAGGTAAGGTTTTTCAGAAATGCATGACAAGCTATTTCAGTGTTATAAGCATTCCTTTATATACTGCTAATTTGGTTAATGAAAGAAAATGAAATAGGATTATTATAGAATAGTTTAGAAACAAATTTAAGTTTTACTCATCAAAAAGTTATGCGCCTGAGAAAATTTACCTTATTTTTGAAAATAGGGAAAGAAAAAATTATATATACACTTACAAATTCTGACTTGGCTTCTACATCTGAAGTCCCTGGCAAAACATGAAGGGGGTCAAGCTCACGATCTTGAGGAAGCTGGGCTGAGGCATTATGAGAAGCAGTCCATTCTCTTTTCAATTTCCTTCCAGCTTGCGTAGAGCTAACACTGGCGTGAGAGGGCCCTGGCACTATAAGTTGGGTGGTCGTTGGCTGGTCCAGATCGTGTGTAATTCTACCAGCATATTTGATAATAGATGGCCTTGCGGCTTGCATTAAGGTAGCTTCGCTCCATCTCGGTTTCTTTTCAAAAGGGGGGTTATTGCACGTATCCTCTTCCTAAAAAAAAGGACAGAATTTAGCATGAAAATTTGTAAAGACATCCATTTAGCAAAAGAAAAGTAAAATTTTTATGCAAATAAAAGCTGCATTAACTAAAAAACGATCAGAAATTAAATAAAAAAAAACAAGTTTTTAAACTGAAAGTAAGGAGCGACATTAAAACTTAAAACGAACAGAAATTATTCCCTATATGAAAGGGACTGTCCCCCTCAACGCCTCGCTCTTTACGCTAAAGTTTGACCCTGTCTCACAACTTTATTTTTTAAACAATAAAAAACTTTAGCGTAAAGAGCGAATCCTTATGATGATAATTTCAAATATATCAGTTTCATCAGGTTTAGCTATACCGGTCAAAAGTTACGCGCCTGAGAAAAATTTGCCTTGTTTTCGAAAAAAGGGGGAAGCACCCTCTAAAACTCATAGAACTTTAATGTAAATCACACCATCAGAGTTAGCAAATCAGAGAACCCTACTATAGAAGTTAAAAGCTCCTATCTGCAAAACTGTGGAATTTTGTATTTTTTGCCAGAAGAAAGATCACGGATGCATGTTTAGGCCTACTTGTTATTTTTTGTTGTTGTTTTTTTCCCTGGGGTGATCGTATCGACCCCGTAGTCCTAGAATACCCCGGGAGGGCTCATTCGAATGGAAATTAAAAGTTCTAGTGTCCTTTTTAAGTGACCAAAAAAAATGGAGGGCAACTAGGCCCCCTCCCCACGCTAATTTTTTCCTAAAGTCATCCGTCGCGACATCGGAATTAAACAAACCCCGTTTATAGCAAGAGCCTGTGAAATTTGAGTCCCAAAACTGTATCTCTCTTTGTAACACGCAAGCTTTTCATTCAAACCAGAAAAAATACAACATGTTTGGATAAAGCTTGTTTCTGAACTGTTTTTCAAAACAATTAAAACTTGTAAACATAGCTGTGGTGGAGAGATTTTATTTACATAATAGAAAAAAGCGTGCTTTGCCGTTTCTATCGAATATAATCGTCATATTCTTAAGATTTTGTATTGTTGGAGGGGAGGGGGCTAAGTCCCTCTGAAGTTTGAATTTACTGGTAAAACATTTTTCTTTAATTTTTTTTGGGGGAAAATAAAAGAATGAAAAGTGTACTCACATTGAAAATTAACGAATCCATTGTTTTCAAAGTTAATAATATATAGTGTACTATAAACAATGTCCATAAAAACATAATGAAAATTGGAATGCACTGTATGGACATTATATAGGTTTTTGCTTGAGTACACTACTATAGCTTGCCAAGTTTTTTTTAAAAAACCGACTAATCAAGTCATCATATGGACTAACCACCAGCTTTCTCTAACCGAGTGACACACAAAAAATGAGTGTCACATTAGAAAAACCTGTCTGCCATGGCATGTAGGGTTCATAGTAATAGCTAACTGGCCCTGGTAACCCAATTACTTGAAAATACACACACATATCCATGCCTCAGGCTTGTGAAAGTGCATGTGTATTTTTAATATATAGATGCCTTACTACTAACAAAGCTTTTGAGGCTGATACAAACCAATACACCAGAGCCTGAGAGGAAGGGTTGTAAGCTATTCCCCTGGGGCATTTAAGGTTCTTATGGAAGGGATGGTTGTATAAGCCTTAGAGGTGGCTCATTTGGTTGAAATTGGAGGTTCTAGTACCCTTTTAAGAGTCAATCGTGACGGACGTCAAGTAGCACCCCACCCAACTACCCCTTTTTTCACCAAATGCATCTGATTGAAATTGTGGATGGCAATTTTGTTTAAATATTCCAAAGAACATATAACAATGCTTCCGGGGTTGGCAAAACCCCCTAGAGCCCTGTGGCAAGGGCTTTAAGTTACGCCCTGGGGGCATATAAGGTTTTTATGGAATGTGGGGTCGTATTAAATTCAAATGGGCCTCATTTGATTTTAAATTGGAAGTTATAGTGCCCTTTTTAAGATTCAACGTGATTTGAGAGAATCTACCCCCCCCCCCCCACGCCCATCATTTCCCATAATAAATATCCAAACAAAGTTTTGAGACATCAATTTTTTCAGTATTGTTTAAAGGTTCAGTAATTATGCGTAGCAATAGTTGTAGTAGCAGTAGTAGCATTAGTAGAAGTATGCAAATAGCACCTTTTTTTTCAATATCCCATTCAACACACGATGAATTTTTTTACTTAATACCATCAACTGGTCCTGAAGATTTGTTGATACGTCCTCTTGAATCCTTTACTGAATTTTGTTACGAGAGCACTTACAGATGGAATACAATTTGACTGTGTCGTAAAAGCGTGCGTTGCTTTCCATACACACGAAGATTTTATATAGACAAAGCGAATCTTTCATACTAAGTTGAATATTGCGAATCGTCTTGTGACCCACTCTAAAGATGAAGACAAGATCATTGAAATGTGCAAACTTCTAGTAGCAACTGCGAAAAATATTGTGAGCATGCCAAAATTTGTCATCTTTAACCCCTGCTCGGTTCCGGTCATCGGAGATGCGGTGAATGCAACAGTTACTGCTAAAGTAAATGAATTTTCTCGGAAGCTTGATAGTTTTTTAGCTACCCAATCCGCTCCAGCCGTCAATACTTTTACAAGCAGTCGTAGTGCACCTGAAACGTCCAAGCCCAAAGATCCTTCCTATTCTGTTGTCTTGAAAAATCCCCCAAGAAACTCAATGGCCCAAAATACTGGAAATCTCTCATAGACAGTTTCTGTGAAAATGTAAATGACATTAGCGAACTTCGCAAATCTGCAAACAAATGGAAGCTTGTGGTCAGGTTGAAAGCTGCAACAGCGAAAATCGTTGAGAAAGTGAAATCTTCCAAGCCCGATCTCAAAATTGCTGTTCGAGAACCCCTGCTCATAGCTGTGCTTCGAAATGTCCCTGAGGATATAAACTGTGAAGGACTAAAAAATCTAATCCCGAATAGTACGAAGACTTGACAATGCGGGAAATCCCGTTCTCTTGAAGTGTATTTCGACACTATCAGTGAGCTCCAGCAGTTTCTGAGTGTTTCGGTGATTATCGGCTACGAGCGTCTACCTGCTGATCCGTTTAAGCTCTTGCCAAGACGACGCTATAACTATCACAAACCGGTCACCTCGCTTCCCAGTGTACGGCTAAACCTTTATGTTCTAGATGTGGCTAAAATGAACATCGTTCTACGCGAGATGAACCATGCAGACAGCCGACATTCTGCGTTGAATGCAAAATCGGCAGTCACACGTGTTACATCTGAAGCTTCTGCAGTTAAATGTTTGTCGTGGAATATTAATGGCTCATTCGCGAATAAAATTCCGAACTTAGACATCGTATTTGAGCAAAATGAAGTTGTCTGTTTACAAGAACATTTCGTCACAAGCCGCAGTAAAAGTATTCTTAGTTTTAATAGTTCAGTATCGGTTTATTCAGTTTCAGCGAAGCAGCTAAGTGGAAAAGGGTGACCCTCCGGTGGTATTGCCACTTTCGTTCGTTCGACTCTAAGATCTAATGTATTTGAAGCCAATGATCATTTTCTAGCGGTTCGTGTTGAGAGCTGTTCTTTATTAATGTACATTTGCCTACAAATTACCATGATGAGCGTTCGGAGCATGCTTTTACTTTTTCTAGTGATAAACGCGGCCAGTGTATTAACCGTATTATATCCTTAAGCCTTCAATGAATATTAGTTGGTGACTTCAATCGCGATTTGAATGAACCGCTCTCATCTAGGTCTTTACGTTCTACGCGGTTGCTTGGTATTTTTGGAGACCAGTTTGATCTCAAGTGCAAAGATTTAAATTTTACACACGTATCCTACACACCTCAATGTCAAGATCAAATCTCGATCATGTCGTTGCGTCTGCAAATCTCAGGATCTCGCCTGTCAAGGTCGTGCTTGATTTTCAGCTATCTGATCACTTACCAAAACAGTTCTCAGCCGAGATTTCTTGCCGCAGCTCAGATACACAAACGCAAACAACTTCGAAAACATCTCCTATGTCTTGCCGTGATTGGCGTAAAATAAACCGTGTGTTGTTTCAAGAAGAAGCCGCCATAGTCCTTAGTAAGATCCGTGTCCCTTTTCATCTTCTCTCTAGATTAACGACTCTTTCAAAGGAGGAAACACAACTATCAGTCGATATATATTGCGCAGAAATTAGCCATGCCCTTCGCTGTGCCGAAAAAGCTGCCGTCCCTCTAAGTAGACCCCGTCATCCTACCCTTCCTGGCTGGTCTGAAAATCCAGACTTGGTGGATACCCATTCTAAGCCTAAATTTCGGCTTCAACTTTAGATTTCTTGTGGACGACCCCGTTCGGGGATAGTCAATTCAATCCACCTGCTCACAAAAAGAAAATTTGCGAAGGAGCTAAAAGCTCACAGAAAAAAAGATTATTGATATCGAATCTACAAGGGCCAAAATTAATCCTTCTCTCCTTTCGAGTTTTCTGTCCTCTAAAAGCGACGAGTCTTTGTCCGCATCTGCTATCCCTGATTCTGAATGGTACGCGTACGTATGGGTCAGAATTTTTGCCTCCTGACCCAGCCCTCAAAAAAAGATACGAAGCTGAGTTGGATGACTTCTTAGATAGTTGTCCTCAGGGTGATTATGTTGTAACAGAGGGAGCTGTGTGCAAGGCCATCTCTCGCCTAAAACCTAATCCTCGCCACATAGCTAACTCTGGATTTTCGGACTAACCAGGAAAGGTAGAATGACGGGGTATACTTAAAGGGACGGCAGCTTTTTTCAGCACAGCGAAGGGCATGGCCGATTTCTGCGCAATATATGTCGACTAATAGTTGTGTTTCCTCCTTTGAAAGAGCAGTCAATCTGGAGAAAAGATGGAAAGGGACACGGATCTTACTAAGGACTGTGGCGGCTTCCCAGGTTTTCAAATGGGCGTATATTATTAAAATTGTCGGGAAACTTTGTCATACATATACATAGTGAGATAAAATACAGTATCTTATAACGAAAAATCAAAAAGATTTAAATGTTCTTTACTGAACCAACAAAAAAGACAATGTCAATTAAAAAGGATCAAAATTAATTTCAAGAAACGTTTACCACAAAAGAAGTTTTTCAAAGCAAGGTAAAGAGCTGCATTAAATCAAAGATGAGCAAAAATAAAGTCAAAAATGTTTTAAGCGTTAAACCACCATAAATCATCGTCAATAAATAAATGAATTCTGAAACGAACAGAAATTACAATAAATATCCGATTCAAACTCAAAACGATCAGAAATAAGAGAAGAAAGGCAGCCGCCCCCCATGACTTCTGAAGACTAGAACATAATTTTCACTTTGCTGACAACAAAACACATTTTATATGCGGCTGTTTGTTTTTTTTTTTACTTTAATAAATTCAAAATTGTTAATACTTTCAGGAAAGAATATCAGCTTATTTATTAAACTGTCAATTAAAATTCCTTTGATTTTTCAGCAATCTGGGTTATTATTTTTTTTCTTCTGTTTTTGACATTATGAGAAACAAAACACATAACTGGAAATAAGGATTTTTGAGTGAAGTGCAAATTATGCTCTGGTCTAGAAGGCACTGGGGCTACTCTTCTTAGTTTCTGCTCGTTTTGAGCTTGACTCCGTTATTTATTGTAATTTCTATATTTTACGGTAGTATGGTATAGTGTGGAAATATGGTACTTTTTGCTGGTTTGGTGGAAAATTGAACTTAACCTGAAAAAGGGACGGTCCTAGATATATTTTGCACTTAAATTAGCCATTTCTGTCTTACTCACCATTGATTGCAAACTGATTGATGGTTCGTTCTGTGTTAAACTGGTTCTGAGTGAGGGTCTCAGCTTTCCCTCAAATTTATGTGGGCGTGGAATCATGTGTTTCTTTAGGCTTTACAAATAAAGCATGTGCTATACACATCTGATTTTTTTTTAACTCAATATAGCTTTTTGATGTAATATACCTATAAATTGTTGATAAATACAGTTTCATTTTTAATAAACATGACGAACGTAATTGTTTTAACTGACTCATTTGGAACATTGTATTCACAACTATACATTTCTACACATTCCCAAACTCAAGTGCAGGAATTTTTGACTGATTCACAGGTGTTCTCTAGTTTGAAATATAATTCTCGTTTTTGGAAAGTTGTGTCCAAACTCTTCTCAAGTAATCGTTTGAAATTCCTTTCAAAAACTCAGATGATTGCTTTTTTGAATGCCGATTCAGACAATTTTGAGTTTCTTATTGTTGGTCAGAATAATACAGTTCCACGTTCCCAGAAATAGAGAACTACTTCCGATGGATAACATAATTTTTCTTCAAAAAATTTAATCCCAAGGTTCTAAAGTTTTTTATGGTTGATTAGTATTATAATTCCTTTAAACTATTCTTACGTCTTCTAAAAAGAACTTTCAACCCATGATATTCTATTTTGACTTGCAAGGGGCTGCCAACTTCGGTCTCTAATTCTATCTCCTTGGACTCTGCTAGCTGATCTATCGGATTCTTCAACTAAAAGCTTGAACAAAAGGGTAATGAATCTCTGAGTCCTGGTGGTTGACATCAAGGATTCTCAGTGGGTGCCAAGCTCTGAGGTTAGCGACACCTCTCCAATCTCTACGATAAAAAACAAATAACAAAATTGGGCATCCCTTTTTCGGGAAAGTGGAACTGTTTGATTGTGACCAATAGTAAGGTTCTTAGAATTGTTTTAATTGACATTTTTGAAAAAAATAAAAGTCATTTGACTTTTTGAAAATATTTCAAAAACTGCTAGAGAAGAACTTGGACACACCTTTCCAAAGCAAGAATGATCTTTCTAATTGGAAACAACATGTGAACCAGATAAAAGTTTTCTGTACACACGCTTGGTGGGGCCAGACTGGGCACAGTTCTGTGTGCAGGAATGTATAGTTGTAAATAAATGTATTGAAGGATTCGGTTTCTCATCCTGCGCCTGACAAAACAGGCATATTAAACACGAAAAGTATTTAGAAATATTTGGAAAATATTTAGAAATATTTAGAAAGTATTTAGAAAAGTATGAAAAGCTCAAAACATATCAAGTTGGTTCTGGCGGTAGGGGGAGGGCATGTGACAAAAGTATTTCCCCAACTCTTGCGTACGCGTCTCTCTCCTCATAGTCTACAGTTGTTTGTTAAGAAAAGGAAAATAAGCAGTCTGACTAAACAGTTAGAGACAAAACCATAAATCGATTAGGATATATTTTTGGGAGGGCCTTCTGCGTCTTCATCATATAAAAATCTGAAAGTGCCAACTATCATTTTTCGGTGGTGATCGAATTGCAACAACATATTCTATCGACATTATGAAGCCAAGATTTCCAAGTAAAGACTCCCCTGCTAAAAAAGATGCTCAATTCCAAAAGAAATTTTAGCTTCTTTCCTTCAGCTGATAGTAATATAATGAAAAACTTGCTAAATATCCACATATTTCATTAAAAAAAATTAAGATCATTCAGGCAATAAACAGTTTTTTTTATGGCAGGTTCGTAACAGTCAACCAAATAGACTGGAACTAAACGTAGCTGTCAAAATAATGGCATTTTTATTGATCTCCATTCTTGTGACGTCAATACACAAATGACTCTTTGACTTCCTTTGATTTTCTTTTTTTCCATTTTTTCTCCTTAGGCTATTTAGTACCAGATTTTTTAATTAATTCTGGCTTTTATTTGCTACTATGATATTTTCTATTAAAAATCCCTTTGTTATGGTTTTTTACTTGTGAGCTTAATTGTGATATTCACCCCAGTATGTTAACCCAGTAAACAGTTATGTTGTAACTGTTTGTGGAAGGGGGGGGGGGGGGGGGGTAAAAAGTAAAGTTTTGGAGAGATTGGGCGAAGGAGGATTTTGAGACGATGTGTTGACCTGAGGTGGCTTTGTGCTGCTGGGAGTCGTTAGAAGTAGCAGTAATAGTATTTTTGAGCCTTGAGAACGGAGATAGAACACATTGATAAGGTCAGTAGGCAGGCTCCCCAGCCTCTCTCTGAAATCCCAGGACTTATACGATTGTTCCAATATTTTTTCGTGTTTACCCAAAAGTGTACCTATTTTCAGCTTGATGGAAGATGTCCCTTTGCTCTCTATTGAAAATATGAGGTGCCAATCATAGGCAGCGCGCTAGCGCTTCCTAAGTAAACAACAATGTGGGCACAATGTGTTTTTTTTTCTCCACCCGGGCACTTCGTATCGAAGGAATTGTCGTAGAAACTTCGAAAAGGGCTCACTCAATTGGAAATCGGAGTGGCTAGTGCCCTTTTTAATAGTCGAAAGTGATTGGAGGGCAACTAGCCCCCCCCCCCACGCCCATCATTCCCCCAAACACATCCAATCAAAACTTTAAGATAGCCATTTTGTTCAGCGTAGTTGATTTCAAGACAGAAAATATCTTTTTGAGGAGGACACTCCCCCACAACCCTTGGGGCAAGGGTTTTAAGTTATGCCCTGGGGGCATATAAGGGTTTTATAGAAGGCGTTGTTGTATAAACTTCAAAAAAGGCTCATTCGATTGGAAATTCAAAGGGCTAGTGCCCTTTTTAATAGTCAAAAGTTATTGGAGGGTAACTAGCCCCCCCCCCCCCCCACGTCCATCATTCACCCAAACACATCCAATCAAAATTTTGCCAATTTGTTCAGCGTGGTTGATTTCCAGATAGAAAATATATTTTTGAGGAGGACACTCCCCCACAACCCTCAGGGCAAGGGTTTTAAGTTATGCCCAGGGGCATATAATGTTTCTATAGAAGGCGTTGTCGTAGAAACTTCAAAAAAAGCTCATTCGATTGGAAATTCAACGGGCTAGTGCGCTTTTTAATAGTCGAAAGTAATTGGAAGGAAACTAGCCCCGCCCACGCCCATCATTCCCCCAAACACATCCAATAAAATTTTGAAATAGCCATTTGGTTCAGAGTAGTTGATTTACAGATAGAAAATATGTTTTTGAGGAGGATACTCCGCCACAACCCTCAGGGCAAGGGTTTTAAGTTATGCCCTGGGGGCATATAAGGTTTTTATAGAAGACGTTGTCGTAGAAACTTCAGAAAAGGGCTCATTCAATTTGAAATTCAAAGGGCTAGAGCCCTTTTTAATATTCGAAAGTAATTAGTAATATTTTTTGTTGTTGTTGTTGTTTAGACCAGGGTACTTCGTATCGAAGGAGTTGTCGTGGGAACTTCGAAAGGGGCTCATTCGATTAAAAATGGAAAGGGCTGATGCCCTTTTTAATAGTCGAAAGTGATTGGAGGGCTACTAATCCCCCTTCCACTCCCACCCTCCCATTTGCCCATTATGTTTAAAAACTAAATGTTGCCTCAACATTAATTCAAAATGCACTGTGTTAATGCTAATTCCCAATAAGACATCTCAGTAGTATCCCAAGAACGACTGAGGGTATTATGTTTCAAAATTTCGAGGCTACTTCTGCTCTTAAAATTTAACCAAATCAAAATAGTGTAAGTGTATCAAAGCTATCAAAGAAAGTAAACAGATTTTTTTGCGAATAGTATCAAGTTTTCTATTTCAGGTCAACTAGAGGAGGTATGAAACTAAGTTAAACAGTACTATTTGTGTCCAGATTTTTAAAATGGTGTATGTTGTTAAAAATTACTTGAATTTTTCTCCAGCATACAAATAGCAGGCCAAACTATAAAGTCTTAAAAAACGAAAAGATTTAAAGTGTTATTTTCTTTTCCCTGAAAAGACTATGTCAATATAAAACGAACAGAAATTAATTAAAAAAACTTTTTCCACACAATAAGTTTTTCAAAGAAAAGTGAAGAACTCCATTAAACAAAAAATGAGCAAAAATAAAATAAAATAATCTAGGAAGGACTCAAGAAACTACCACAAATCAGCATCGATAAATAAATGAAACCCAAAACGAACAGAAATTAAAATAAATAACCGAGTCAAACTCAAAATGAGCAGAATTAACATAAGTTGGGCGGAAAACCCCTATGCCTTCCCCAGGCCAGAACAAAATTTGCACTTCACTGAAAAAATATAAATGTTTTTACTTTTACAACTTTAATAGAAAATACGTTTTGAGGAGGACACTCCCCAACAATCCTCAGGGCAAGGGTTTTTTAAGTTATAATCCTGGGGTATATAAGGTTTTTATAGGAAGGCATTGTCATAGAAACTTCAAAAGGGGCTCATTTGATTGGAAATTCAAAGGGCTGTGCCCTTTTTAATAAGTTGAAAGTGATTGGAGGGCAACTAGCCCCCCCCCCCACGTCCATCATTCACCCAAACACATCCAATCAAAATTTTGCCATTTTGTTCAGCGTGGTTGATTTCCAGATAGAAAATATGTTTTTTGAGGAGGACACTCCCCCACAACCCTCAGGGCAAGGGTTTTAGGTTATGCCCGGGGGCATATAATGTTTCTATAGAAGGCGTTGTCGTAGTAACTTCAAAAAGAGCTCATTCGATTGGAAATTCAACGGGCTAGTGCGCTTTTTAATAGTCGAAAGTAATTGGAAGAAACTAGCCCCGCCCACGCCCATCATTCCCCCAAACACATCCAATAAAAATTTTGAAATAGCCATTTGGTTCAGAGTAGTTGATTGACAGATAGAAAATATGTTTTTGAGGAGGATACTCCGCCACAACCCTCAGGGCAAGGGTTTTAAGTTATGCCCTGGGGTCATATAAGTTTTTTATAGAAGACGTTGTCGTAGAAACTTCAGAAAAGGGCTCATTCAATTTGAAATTCAAAGGGCTAGAGCCCTTTTTAATATTCGAAAGTAATTAGTAATATTTTTTGTTGTTTGTTGTTGTTTAGACCAGGTACTTCGTATCGAAGGAGTTGTCGTGGGAACTTCGAAAGGGGCTCATTCGATTAAAAATAGAAAGGGCTGATGCCCTTTTTAATAGTCGAAAGTGATTGGAGGGCTACTAATCCCCCTTCCACTCCCACCCTCCCATTTGCCCATTATGTTTAAAAACTAAATGTTGCCTCAACATTAATTCAAAATGCACTGTGTTAATGCTAATTCCCAATAAGGACATCTCAGTAGTATCCCAAGAACGACTGAGGGTATTATGTTTCAAATTTCGAGGCTACTTCTGCTCTTAAAATTTAAACCAAATCAAAATAGTGTAAGTGTGTCAAAGCTATCAAAGAAAGTAAACAGATTTTTTTGCGAATAGTATCAAGTTTTCTATTTCAGGTCAACTAGAGGAGGTATGAAACTAAGTTAAACAGTACTATTTGTATCCAGATTTTTAAAATGGTGTATGTTGTTAAAAATTACTTGAAATTTTTCTCCAGCATACAAATAGCAGGCCAAACTATAAAGTCTTAAAAAACGAAAAGATTTAAAGTGTTATTTTCTTTTTCCCTGAAAAGACTATGTCAATATAAAACGAACAGAAATTAATTAAAAAAACTTTTTCCACACAATAAGTTTTTCAAAGAAAAGTGAAGAACTCCATTAAACCAAAAATGAGCAAAAATAAAATAAATAATCTAGGAAGCTCGAAACTACCACAAATCAGCATCGATAAATAAATGAAACCCAAAACGAACAGAAATTAAAATAAATAACCGAGTCAAACTCAAAATGAGCAGAAATTAACATAAGTTGGGCGGAAAACCCCTATGCCTTCCCAAGGCCAGAACAAATTTTGCACTTCACTGAAAAAATATAAATGTTTTTACTTTTACAACTTTAACAGAAAATACGTTTTGAGGAGGACACTCCCCAACAATTCTCAGGGCAAGGGTTTTAAGTTATATCCTGGGGTATATAAGGTTTTTATAGAAGGCAATTGTCATAGAAACTTCAAAAGGGGCTCATTTGATTGGAAATTCAAAGGGCTGGTGCCCTTTTTAATAGTTGAAAGTGATTGGAGGGCAACTAGCCCCCCCCACGTCCATCATTCACCCAAACACATCCAATCAAAATTTTGCCATTTTGTTCAGCGTGGTTGATTTCCAGATAGAGAAATATGTTTTTTGAGGAGGACACTCCCCCACAACCCTCAGGGCACAGGGTTTTAGGTTATGCCCAGGGGCATATAATGTTTTCTATAGAAGGCGTTGTCGTAGAAACTTCAAAAAGAGCTCATTCGATTGGAAATTCAACGGGCTAGTGCGCTTTTTAATAGTCGAAAGTAATTGGAAGGAAACTAGCCCCGCCCACGCCCATCATTCCCCCAAACACATCCAATAAAAATTTTGAAATAGCCATTTGGTTCAGAGTAGTTGATTTACAGATAGAAATATGTTTTTTGAGGAGGATACTCCGCCACAACCCTCAGGGCAAGGGTTTTTAAGTTATGCCCTGGGGGCATATAAGGTTTTTATAGAAGACGTTGTCGTAGAAACTTCAGAAAAGGGCTCATTCAATTTGAAATTCAAAGGGCTAGAGCCCTTTTTAATATTCGAAAGTAATTAGTAATATTTTTTGTTGTTGTTGTTGTTTAGACCAGGGTACTTCGTATCGAAGGAGTTTGTCGTGTGAACTTCGAAAGGGGCTCATTCGATTAAAAATAGAAAGGGCTGATGCCCTTTTAAATAGTCGAAAGTGATTGGAGGGCTACTAATCCCCCTTCCACTCCCACCCTCCCATTTGCCCATTATGTTTTAAAAACTAAATGTTGCCTCAACATTATTCAAAATGCACTGTGTTAATGCTAATTCCCAATAAGACATCTCAGTAGTATCCCAAGAACGACTGAGGGTATTATGTTCAAAATTTCGAGGCTACTTTCTGCTCTTAAAATTTAACCAAATCAAAATAGTGTAAGTGTATCAAAGCTATCAAAGAAAGTAAAACAGATTTTTTTGCGAATAGTATCAAGTTTTCTATTTCAGGTCAACTAGAGGAGGTATGAAACTAAGTTAAACAGTACTATTTGTGTCCAGATTTTTAAAATGGTGTATGTTGTTAAAAATTACTTGAAATTTTTCTCCAGCATACAATAGCAGGCCAAACTATAAAGTCTTAAAAAACGAAAAGATTTAAAGTGTTATTTTCTTTTTCCCTGAAAAGACTATGTCAATATAAACGAACAGAATTAATTAAAAAAACTTTTTCCACACAATAAGTTTTTTCAAGAAAGTGAAGAACTCCATTAAACAAAAAATGAGCAAAATAAAATAAAATAATCTAGGAAGCTCGAAACTACCACAAATCAGCATCGATAAATAAATGAAACCCAAAACGAACAGAAATTAAAATAAATAACCGAGTCAAACTCAAAATGAGCAGAAATTAACATAAGTTGGGCGGAAAACCCCTATGCCTTCCCAGGCCAGAACAAAATTTGCACTTCACTGAAAAAAATATAAATGTTTTTTACTTTACAACTTTAATAGAAAATACGTTTTGAGGAGGACACTCCCCAACAATCCTCAGGGCAAGGGTTTTTAAGTTATATCCTGGGGTATATAAGGTTTTTATAGAAGGCATTGTCATAGAAACTTCAAAAGGGGCTCATTTGATTGGAAATTCAAAGGGCTGTGCCCTTTTTAATAGTTGAAAGTGATTGGAGGGCAACTAGCCCCCCCCCCCCACGTCCATCATTCACCCAAACACATCCAATCAAATTTTGCCATTTTGTTCAGCGTGGTTGATTTCCAGATAGAAAATATGTTTTTGAGGAGGACACTCCCCCACAACCCTCAGGGCAAGGGTTTTAGGTTATGCCCAGGGCATATAATGTTTCTATAGAAGGCGTTGTCGTAGTAACTTCAAAAAGAGCTCATTCGATTGGAAATTTCAACGGGCTAGTGCGCTTTTTAATAGTCGAAAGTAATTGGAAGGAAACTAGCCCCGCCCACGCCCATCATTCCCCCAAACACATCCAATAAAAATTTTTGAAATAGCCATTTGGTTCAGAGTAGTTGATTGACAGATAGAAAATATGTTTTTGAGGAGGATACTCCGCCACAACCCTCAGGGCAAGGGTTTTAAGTTATGCCCTGGGGTCATATAAGGTTTTTATAGAAGACGTTGTCGTAGAAACTTCAGAAAAGGGCTCATTCAATTTGAAATTCAAAGGGCTAGAGCCCTTTTTAATATTCGAAAGTAATTAGTAATATTTTTTGTTGTTGTTGTTGTTTAGACCAGGGTACTTCGTATCGAAGGAGTTGTCGTGGGAACTTCGAAAGGGGCTCATTCGATTAAAAATAGAAGGGCTGATGCCCTTTTTAATAGTCGAAAGTGATTGGAGGGCTACTAATCCCCCTTCCACTCCCACCCTCCCATTTGCCCATTATGTTTAAAAACTAAATGTTGCCTCAACATTAATTCAAAATGCACTGTGTTAATGCTAATTCCCAATAAGACATCTCAGTAGTATCCCAAGAACGACTGAGGGTATTATGTTCAAAATTTCGAGGCTACTTCTGCTCTTAAAATTTAACCAAATCAAAATAGTGTAAGTGTGTCAAAGCTATCAAAGAAAGTAAACAGATTTTTTTGCGAATAGTATCAAGTTTTCTATTTCAGGTCAACTAGAGGAGGTATGAAACTAAGTTAAACAGTACTATTTGTATCCAGATTTTTAAAATGGTGTATGTTGTTAAAAATTACTTGAAATTTTTTCTCCAGCATACAAATAGCAGGCCAAACTATAAAGTCTTAAAAAACGAAAAGATTTAAAGTGTTATTTTCTTTTTCCCTGAAAAGACTATGTCAATATAAAACGAACAGAAATTAATTAAAAAAACTTTTTCCACACAATAAGTTTTTCAAAGAAAAGTGAAGAACTCCATTAAACAAAAAATGAGCAAAAATAAAATAAAATAATCTAGGAAGCTCGAAACTACCACAAATCAGCATCGATAAATAAATGAAACCCAAAACGAACAGAAATTAAAATAAATAACCGAGTCAAACTCAAAATGAGCAGAAATTAACATAAGTTGGGCGGAAAACCCCTATGCCTTCCCAAGGCCAGAACAAAATTTGCACTTCACTGAAAAAAATATAAATGTTTTTACTTTTACAACTTTAATAGAAAATACGTTTTGAGGAGGACACTCCCCAACAATTCTCAGGGCAAGGGTTTTAAGTTATATCCTGGGGTATATAAGGTTTTTATAGAAGGCATTGTCATAGAAACTTCAAAAGGGGCTCATTTGATTGGAAATTCAAAGGGCTGGTGCCCTTTTTAATAGTTGAAAGTGATTGGAGGGCAACTAGCCCCCCCCACGTCCATCATTCACCCAAACACATCCAATCAAAATTTTGCCATTTTGTTCAGCGTGGTTGATTTCCAGATAGAAAATATGTTTTTGAGGAGGACACTCCCCCACAACCCTCAGGGCAAGGGTTTTAGGTTATGCCCAGGGGCATATAATGTTTCTATAGAAGGCGTTGTCGTAGAAACTTCAAAAAGAGCTCATTCGATTGGAAATTCAACGGGCTAGTGCGCTTTTTAATAGTCGAAAGTAATTGGAAGGAAACTAGCCCCACCCACGTCCATCATTCCCCCAAACACATCCAATAAAAATTTTGAAATAGCCATTTTGTTCAGAGTAGTTGATTTACAGATAGAAAATATGTTTTTGAGGAGGATACTCCAACACAACCCTCAGGGCAAGGGTTTTCAGTTATGCCCTGGGGGCATATAAGGTTTTTTATAGAAGACGTTGTCGTAGAAACTTCAGAAAAGGGCTCATTCAATTTGAAATTCAAAGGGCTAGAGCCCTTTTTAATAGTCGAAAGTAATTAGTAATATTTTTTGTTGTTGTTGTTGTTTAGACCAGGGTACTTCGTATCGAAGGAGTTGTCGTGGGAACTTCGAAAGGGGCTCATTCGATTGAAAATAGAAAGGGCTGATGCCCTTTTTAATAGTCGAAAGTGATTAGAGGGCTACTAATCCCCCTTCCACTCCCACCCTCCCATTTGCCCATTATGTTTAAAAACTAAATGCTGCCTCAACATTAATTCAAAATGCACTGTGTTAATGCTAATTCCCAATAAGACATCTCAGTAGTATCCCAAGAACGACTGAGGGTATTATGTTCAAACTTTCGAGGCTACTTCTGCTCTTAAAATTTAACCAAATCAAAATAGTGTAAGTTAATCAAAGCTATCAAAGAAAGTAAACAGATTTTTTTGCGAATAGTATCAAGTTTTCTATTTCAGGTCAACTAGAGGGGGTATGAAACTAAGTTAAACAGTACTATTTGTGTCCAGATTTTTAAAATGGTGTATGTTGTTAAAAATTACTTGAAATTTTTCTCCAGCATACAAATAGCAGGCCAAACTATAAAGTCTTAAAAAACGAAAAGATTTAAAGTGTTATTTTCTTTTTCCCTGAAAAGACTATGTCAATATAAAACGAACAGAAATTAAT
Source organism: Artemia sinica (assembly GCA_027921565.1). NCBI lineage: Eukaryota > Metazoa > Arthropoda > Branchiopoda > Anostraca > Artemiidae > Artemia > Artemia sinica. The sequence continues at coordinate 70,616,865 of CM051257.1, read as the reverse complement.
TAAAAAAACTTTTTCCACACAATAAGTTTTTCAAAGAAAAGTGAAGAACTCCATTAAACAAAAAATGAGCAAAAATAAAATAATCTACGAAGCTCGAAACTACCACAAATCAGCATCGATAAATAAATGAAACCCAAAACGAACAGAAATTAAAATAAATAACCGAGTCAAACTCAAAATGAGCAGAAATTAACATAAGTTGGGCGGAAAACCCCTATGCCTTCCCAAGGCCAGAACAAAATTTGCACTTCACTGAAAAAAATATAAATGTTTTTACTTTTATAACTTTAATAAATCAAATAATTTTAACATTTTGATTACTAAATATCAGTATATGTATATTAAACTGACAATGCACATTCATTTGTATTTTTTTCAGTAAAGTGCAAATTTTGTTCTGGCCTTGGGAAGGCATAGGGGTTTTGCGCCCAACTTATGTTAATTTCTACTCGTTTTGAGTTTGACTTGGTTATTTATTTTAATTTCTGTTAGTTTTGGGTTTCATTTATTTATCGATGCTGATGTGTGGTAGTTTCGAGCTTGGTAGATTATTTTATTTTATTTGTGCTCATTTTTTTTTGTTTAATGGAGTTCTTTACTTTTCTTTGAAAAACTTATATTGTGGAAATTTTTTTTAAATTAATAGCTACCAGGATTGGTAAATGTGGGTACCACAGTTCAACATAATCAAGAACTTGCTTAAAATCTATGTTTTCTAATAGGCTAGAGCATCTTAAGCATATGATAGCCCGGCCATACATCAGCAAAAGAAAAACCCTGGTATGATGTTCTCTCTCTCGTTGGGAGATATCTTCAACAAAGCTGTCTCCTACAGCTCTTGCAAATTCCCCAATCTTACTAGGGTTGTAGAAAACAAAATCTTTTTTAATTGTTAACTTATATGCTCAGGTAACGCAAATTTTAAACGTCAACTGAACAGGAATTTAACATAAACTGAACTCAAAATATTTTAGTGAAAACAAGGTAAACTCGCCTCTGTTCACGGACAAGGGGTGCTGAACAATCAAGAAGAAGTAGAATAACATTAGTGGGATAGGTTTAAGTCAGCTAACATGATGACTCATATAGAAAATGCTATAAGGCATTTTTTTAGTAGGACTTAAGGTTTGAAAAGTCATGTGAGATTGAATTCATATGAAAAGAAGAAAATCGAATTTATCTGGTAATAAAACGGATGACATACTATGTTATCCAGGACACCCCTTAAGATAAACGGCCATGACAGTATTCCTGTTAGTCAAAAAAAGAAAACTATACTTCAGAATATAAAACTTTCCATTTCTTGTCTTCTTCTCCTCTATGACCAGTGTTCAAATTCGCGGTTAGCATTCAGTCTGGTACAGCTTGGCTGAAGTTGCACTGTTATCCACGTAGCTCCAGTACTGAACGCTTGGAATAATGGCCCGCATAATAATCGCAAAAAGGTTTAAGTTTTGGAAATGAGAATCCGTTAAATAAGCGGAAAATAATCGTACCAACATAGTCAAGATACAGACAGGGAGTGAGGAGAATATGAGGGTGGGGATGAAGGCTGGGCGCTCAAACTTTGCCTGGTGTCCCCGGGGAAATATCCATAACTAAACTAACCACCAATAAAAATGAAAAAACCAAAAAAGGGACAAAAATCGTATGGGTTCGTGGTCATCACTTATGAGGGACTTATAGTGCGGTTAAAGAAGAAAACTTTCTCGTCCTCTCGAACTTACAATCGAGGGAAATAATAAATAGGGTTCTGGCATATGGAATGATACCAGGCGATGATATAGAACAATGATACTGGCTCTACTAGCCTCTTAACTTCCACCGGTGGAAACAAATCCACATCCGAATTAAAACAAAACCTGCCCCTTGCAGTAGTGCAAAACTACTCATAGAAAAAAATACAAAGATTCGCAAAAATGATCAGGGTATAGAGTAAAAATCTCGAGTAAAAATCAAGCAAATTTTTCGAAGTCCCCACCCTGGGGACCGTCATGTAGGGCATAATTGTCGATAACAACACAGGGTAAGAATGAGGTATGGGATTATTGGGTAAAGTTTTGGGGGAATTAAATCGTCACTGATAATGTGAAACAATATCCCGCAGGGACCAAAGTCAGATAAGGCTAAGCCTTGGTAAGGTAATGGTGCAACTGGCCATATAAGGCCACAATAAGCAGTAGTTGGAAGGGACTGACTGTCATTTCTGACCTCCGGAAGAGACTCCTCCAACTCTCTAGGGGCAGGTGCCTTTGAAAACTGATAGGATAGACGACCAGGCTCACTCAATCCATCAATATGTTTAATAACACAAATACCGCCTAAATTCTCCAATTTCTATTTTATCTCCTGAATATCTGTATTTTCCGTTAGGAAGACGAAAACCTCCTCCTTTTTTATGCTTGCAATCGTGAACTGGTAAAAATTATATGTCTTTTTTAATTTCTTTTATCTCTTTGATTTTATCTCAATAGTTTGGTTAAGCTTAACAAATCGCCTTCAAAAAGGAATTGTATTCCACCATTTGATTTCCCACATTGAACTCTTTGCTCTCGTACTGTCCGAGGAAAAACACCTGTTTTAAAATCGTTTTCAACCTTTTCTGGCGCAATAAACTCCTTTTTTTTGGTGCCTGATTATGGTCGCCAGTAGTATGAGCATAATTACTTCAAGGACATGCCCTCCCTTTTTCTATGGGATTTCAAAGACATGCCCTCCCTTTTCCCATAGGATTCAAGCGCATGCCCTCTGACGTCACGTGACACACCTGTACAATACGGTCAGCTGTTTCTAGGCAGCATTCCCACCATTGGCAAGAATTCAAAGCTTAGGTGTGGTGTTTTTCTATGACACAGCCCTTTGTTTTTTCTGTGACATTCCTCTGACGTCACGGTACACACCCCCGTTTCAAGCGCAAGTTACACCACGTGACACACCCTCGCCTTTAAAGGGTCATATAAGTGGAGCTACCAACCCCTCAAGCAGTAAAACCTACGCAATGCGGTTACCGGTTCTATTAAAGGGAACACAGTTGTCAAGACTCCGTGACACACACCTCTGGACTCCAATGACGTCATATGACTTACCCCGTTTCAAGCGGACTAATATGCCTAACTTTGGGTCAGGAGCCCATGGGGGGATCCCGCTTGTAACGTAACGACAGCTCACACCTTACCTAATTATTGTGCAACACTGTCACGTATTACTTTTTTTCCGCCCAAAACCCCAAAAGAGTTTTTTTATTAACTTAATTGCGGCGCATACTTTATGTAAGGTCAGCGCATTTTACACATGGACGGCACATTCATCACTACCAGATAATACCATTTTGACATATTTCGACCAAAAGCCTCAAGACATATTCTTTTTCGGCGTCTCATTTTTCGCTCGAAACACCTTTCATATTTTTTCTATTTCTAGAGTTCTTGACCCCACCAGGACTCGAAAGGTCGTTCCCTTCCGATGGTACAGCGCCCCAAGCAAGTCGTCCATGAAACCATTCACAGTATATTGTATCTGGAATCATATTCTAAAAATAACCCATTGCGTGACACCTGAGATTCCCCATATTTTGTCAAACACTAGAATGATGTGTTTACAGCCAAAATTTGGCACGCACTCGGAAAACATCTGTTTCCAGGAGAAATTTGCTCTCGAGATGTTAATAAAGATAAAACGAAAATGTATCGTTTTCTTCACACGGGTTATTAGATTTCACACTATCGAGAAAATACGCCCCCCCCCTCTACCATGCAATACCGGAGGAATAAGGTTGATATTAGATGCAAATTTAAGACATATTAAGAGCTTCTAAGGAAAACATCCATTTCTCTTTAGTATCTGCTATATTTTCACCTCTTCCATGGTAAAAATTCCTGAATGTCTCCACCCTAACTTTTAACCTGTAGTTCACCTCACAATGACATTACATGACTCCTCACCCCCCCCCCAAACCTGACGACATCATCTCCATCAAGACATTGTTCAGGCATTTCATATTAAAACTATGTGTTTAAATTCCGTGATTAAAGTTTTTTGCAACCCAAGCCAATCATGCCCCACAAAATACTCCACACCAGTAGAGGTGACCCTATAACTCCCACGGGGCCCTACTGCTGCCACCTATAACTTTTTTTTACATAATTCATGGATGGTTATGTGTGTTGGTCGATTTATTCGATGTTTTATGGTTTTGTCAGTGAGAATTTGAAAAACAGGAACTTTCTCACATTTTTGTCTGTTTTATGGATGGTTACGTGTGTTGGTCGATTTATTTGATGTTTTTCATGGACTTTGTCAGTGAGAATTTGAAAAAACAGGAACTTTGTCACATTTATGTCTGTTTTTATGGACTTTGTCAGTGAGAATGGAAAAACAGGAACTTTGTCACTTTCATGGACTATAGAGTCATTAGGGAGAACACGTGGTTAATGGGGTCAATGTTATTGTTGTTGTTTTGGGCACGCGATAGAGTCATTAGGGAGAACACGTGGTTAACGGGGTCAATGTTGTTGTTGTTGTTTTGGGCACGCGATAGAGTCATAAGGGGGAACACGTGGTTAATGGGGTCAATGTTGTTGTTGTTGTTTTGGGCACGCGATAGAGTCATAAGGGGGAACACGTGGTTAATGGGGTCAATGTTATTGTTGTTGTTTTGGGCACGCTCTCAGCTAATGCCAAGGTCAATGTTGTTGTTGTTTCCGAGCCAACTTTCTTTTCTGGTCAGTCTAGAGTCAGCAGTCAGAGTGAAAGGACTGAAAAATGAATAAATTTGAGAAAGAGAGAATTAGATCAAATCTAGTGTTTATGGAAAAACATTTGATTTTGGATGATGATTTTCTTGCCATTTGGAATAATCCCCATTGGACTATTGTATGAAACTTTTAAAATGTGATTCAAATGCTTATACTCAATTTATTGATATATCGATCACGACATGTCAAAATCATATTGCGGATATACTTTCATTGCCAATGTAGATGGCTCCTCCTTCGAAAGAGGCAACGTCACAGAGTTACTCCTCTCCCCTTTCCTACACCTTGAATTTATTGAGCGAAGAGGATCAGTTTCGTTTTAGCTGTGAGAGAGTTGACATCGGAAACCAAAATGTTCTATATATGCCCATTGTGCATGTACACTCTAGGCAGTTGGACTCAATGTGAGAATTGTACAATTATTGATGACTATAATGAAAAGTGTAAATTATGTAATCCTTGCAAATTACATAGAGGCTATGCTGTGCAAATTAAAGGATGTAATTCATGTCTTGAAGAGGTGTGTGACTCTCATCCTAGAGGGCACCTATGCTCCAATTGTCACAATGATAAATGTGATCAGTGGGAGAATACTTACCCCGCTATGATTGGAAAGAATCCTAAACGTGATTTTAGTTTATTTCTACGAGATTGGTATCGTCGTGGATTTAAATTATTCTGGGAAGAGGAATCTGGTCTACGATTCAACTGTTGGGGTAACAAGACAATCTGGTTTCTACGTCATCGCTGTGACGACACTGCCTACTATGACTATAAACCAAGCGATTTTTATTTGGCAGTTACCGAATGTGATTCACCACTTGAAAACACTGTATGTGATATTGCTTCAAATAGACAGATTGAAACTCGTGAATTTCATAATATGAATGCAAATAGTATCATTGACTATACAAAGAGATATGACAAGAGTGAAGTTACATTGTACTGCAGAAAATGTGACCCCGACTTTGCAGTCAATCAAGATCAATATACAGTGAATCCAAATGATTTACCAGCATTAGTGGTTCACGACAGTTGCCTATACACCGATGAAGAAATCTAAAAGTGGAGATTTAAAGACATTGTTGTATATATACATTTTATTAATAAACAAATTCACAAACATTTTTTAAGCACTTTATTCTTAGGGCACTGAAATCAATATTAAATACACTTGTAAGTATATTTTCCACTAGAAAGTCGTTCAGACGTGGATTGTCACCATAAATATGGAGAAACTGCTTGTAAGTATAGCCACGACATCGGAACACAAAATATAGTAGCGCATGGAAGCCACAGCTTTTAGTCGTTAGATCCTGCACCCTCTTTCGATTTTGAATAATAGTTTTCCCACTGCTCTCAATATAGTTGCTGATGTGAGGTGTGTAGAATGTGTAGGGTAGACCAAGAGGATCAAAAAATTCGATATTCTTCACTGTTTGAAAGATGCACAGCCAATGACCCGTCAGCACAGTCGATGGACTGCTATTAACAATAATCAAGGTATTGTTCGCACTTTGAATTTTTCCAAGATAGTCTGAGGGTAGACAATAGGATTTGTACTGGGACATGTAGGGGTCCATATTAAATACACTGATTATTTGACTGGTGTTCATGGCGCCAAGTCTAGTAGAACACTGCCTTCGGGAGTGATTTCCCAATAGGTTTCATATTGATTTAGTGAGATTAGGGCAACACTCTCAGCCAATGGGTTGGCAAATGTACACTCTAAACGTACAGTCCCCGTACGTACTATACTCATATCCTGTGTGCCAGACAAATCCAATACAATGATACCATGTGTTTTAGCAAACATATCTTCGGTTATACCATTTTCAAATAGTTGCGAATCATGATCTAGGGTTTGCATGGTCAACTCATACAATGTTCTATAGGATTTATCAAAAGATAGATTGTAGAGTGGGATACCGTTTACTTTGCACACAAGAGATGAAAGTCCAAACATCTCGAATTTATGTGGGCATTCAGTCCATGATCCTATTGCACTGGCGCTCTTTACAAATGCCAAAGCCAATTTCGAGGGGATTTCGCCATTGATAAAGGATGAATCGGTGAAGGTGCGTGACCCCATGGCAATATGACGTTGATTGGTGATTGTATGAGGAACAAGTAGTTTAATATTATTTCCATTGGCTCTCAGTTTTTCCACGGCCAAAGCAACAGAACTCATAACCTGCTGTTTGCGTACATGTAGTATTGCTGAGGTGAGGGAGAGACTTACATCGGGATTGGCAGCAAGTTCCTTTCTCAATATGAAATTGGATGGTGCAAGCGTCAATTTATATCCACTTTAACATTGGGTGGCAGCCATTGGGGTATATTAAATATTTCATGATATATTTTTCCAACTAGATGTAATTCACTAGTTGTAGCATTTTTAAGCGCATCTGTACTATCAGTATTAGTAATATATTCATATCCATTGGAGGCACCTCTCAATTCCTTGTATGACTTGGGTGTCATCAGCATGAATTGCATATAGCTTGCATAGTTTGAGAGATTGTTGCTTGTGCTCACCAGCGTGCCATTGATGTAGACACTAATTTGACGAAATAAATTATGTAGTATACAATTTTCATAGGATATCCCATCGGCCCGAATTGGCATTGTATTATCGGATTTCCGGACTTTCATTTGTAAATCTATAAATGTTGAAGAAATGTCCATAAAGTAGTCTTCATTGGAATGAATTTGAAAGTGGATATTATCGGAGAGGGGTTGTAGTGGATAAAATTGTTCATAGTATCCATGCTTGACACTCACATCAACATTTTCAGCATTGAATAGATTCAATGAGGCGGTTATTGAAGGTTGAGAATCCTTATGCGGCAGGTAGGACATCTTAGGAGAAGAAATCTAGTTTCGATCTAACAATTTTCTTCCTGGGGCTTCTGTTTACACTACGTGTCGGCTTTTTCCTTCTTTTCTTCGACAAAAGGGATGTCTTTCGTTTCCGTCCTGAGTAGAGACTGATGAGTGATGCGTTGTTTCTTGACCTTTTTAAACCTTTACCATTTTGTTTTAATTTCTCGCCAAGGGTTCGCGCACTGGACCTAAGATTTTCCGTAGCACTTTTTTTAAAATCCTTGCCAGAGCCCCAATCGTATAGTGTAGAGGATGCAAAATCTGTCGCAGCCGGTACAAGATATTTTCTAGCCAGTGGTAGTGAAGAGCGAAACAGCTTAGCAAACCAACTGCCAAGACCATAGCCAGACATTGACGAGCGACCCTTGTAATAGTCCATTCCATTGCCCTGTTGTCTTGGGCCAAGAGTATTAACATAGCAGTCAATATCAGGACAAGTGAATACCACTTTTCTATTAGACATCTTGCTGTTGAACGATGGGTCGAAAATGACATGTAATCACAGCCAAACCCTTTGAAATTGCTATGGGATCACCTAATTCAGTTCTTAGTGTTAACTGACAGAGTTCCAAATAGGAAGTGTTTACGGGAATATACTGAAGATGCTTTATATTGTAGTGGTGAATATGCTCTTGATTGGTTTTTCGTTCAAGAACTCGTAGGAGGGGAACATTTGAATTACCGACCCGAGATGTTTCCACAAATGAGGCGTAGAGAAATATACAAGTGTCTGTGGAGAAGGCAGGCGGGTAGTCAGCAAAAATGAAATTAGTGTTTCCGGCACTTTTACCATTGATTATATTGAGCTTAAAGCTAAGAACATCCTTTAGATTATCATTGAGAATAATCTTTTCGCTGGCAATAGGTGAACTAATGTAGATCTTGCCCTCCTCCTTTGAATAGTTGAAATGAAAAGCTCCTTTTTTACGAGCGGAAATTCTTTTATTAATAGTACGACATAAATCATTCATACAGGTGATTTCCTCGTAGGGTAATTCAATATATGGATAATCCATCCAATTGATTTTTTGAATTTGTTCTTGATCACCTGGTGGTGGCGGCCAATCATAGGGTCTAATTTTTATTTCATATTTACGATCCTTTCTCAGGATGTCATAGGTATTTTTGAGAATACAATCGACAAGAGCCACTTCATACTTTCCGTCGAATTTGATGGTGGGGGAGAGTTTCGTCCAAAAATCACTTGTTTTATTCAGATCATTGTAGAGAGGATCAGAAACATTGGACATGAAAGTCACATAGAAATCATTGGGCATTGTTAATATCTTCAGCACTGACCCAAGATTCAAAATCAGAGTTGTATCCTAGCCAGCGAACAAGCAACTGTTTCTTGCCCCTACGAGTACGACTCTTTAATATCTTTTCAATTTGATAAATTTCACTAGTGTTTCTAACTTTTTGCAGTTCATATTCATAAAAACCACCGAGAATCTCATCATCTTTGGTGTCTCGTAGCCGATAGGTCGTGGGTTCGGTGTCTAGGATTTTGGACACTTTAAAAAGTTCGGTGCTCCATAAATAATTCCCCTTTTCAAAAATATTGGTGGTTCTATTAATTCGAACAGTATCACCAACATTGAATTTCTTCTTCTTTTTCTTCTCATTGTCATTGGAGTATTGCTTTAGAAAAGCATCAAATGTATTTTCACTGTAATGAACATCCCGAGGGCTAGAGTTGGATAGAGATCGATGTGGTCGATGGTTGTATATCTGCATGATTTTATCTAAATCATGAATAAAAGCCGGTGTATTTTTCAATGTGCAATATCTTGAAATTAATAGACGAATCGTTCTTATTAATCGTTCAGCCAATGCAGCCTTTATCGGGCTGTGACTATGATAAAGTGTTGTATTATATTTCAAAAGAGCCTTTTGCACATGGGGATTAACAAATTCACTGCCACGATCCGATTGAATTTTTCTATACGAATCCTGTTCAGAATACTTTCAATGGCCCGAGCAACTTCAACACCTCTCTTTGATCGTAGTGGAATGGCATAGGCATAGCGACTAAAGATACTGATTGCCACTAGAATATATTTGTAGGGTGCATTGTGACGCCGTTGAACTGCGTCTAAAGTTAAAAGATCCATTTGCATTATATGCAGAGGGAAAAAGGCTTTAGTTTGTCGATATTGTTTACTGCGAAGCCTGTGATTCCGATGTAGTGTGTAACTCGGTTCATTTTCTAGATAGTCTTTTGCTTTTTTCAATGTGGTACCGGAGACAACTCTAGAAAGCGTTTTGGGAGAACTTAAACTTCCCGCTTCACCAACATTTTCATAGACACCTTTCAAAACTTCATCCATTTTGAACGTAAACACGTAGTGTAATGTCCACTCCCCTTTTGCACACTGGTGGGCGAATCAATTCGTCTTCGCTTTTGACTAGCAACCACAGGTGTTGTAAAATCAGTAGTGCTAGTATCTTCAAATATTGAATCTTCTTCTTTTTTAAATGGTGTTGTTGGAGGACTATATTCTCTTAGTTTCTTTAGAATTTGCTTATTGCCAATAAGACTTTTGGGAAAGTTTGATACACTTAGAAAGGTGCATAGATTATCGTCAATGGATAAGAGTCCTTTACGATTCGTCACCATATCACAAATTAAATCAACTAGATTATAACTTTTTCCCTGAATTATAATTCGTTTCCCTGTGCTCTCGACTTGAACTTGATCGCCAGTTTCCAACACGAGATAAGATAATATTCTTTTACTCTGTTCTCGATAGGACAGTGGCAATAGGTTTCCAATTTTCAATACAATCGAATTCAATTCCTTCTCCTTTGATTGTGCAGAATCTTGAGATGTTTCTTGTTTAGAGGGATCGGCGACGGGTCTCTCACGATAAGGTCTATGTTTGTCCATACGTCGCAATGCATCTTGAAGTAAAAGCAGTTTTTTATCATCGGCAATATTCTCATCATTAATGAATTTGTTTAGATTGTCTTCAAAATGTTCGACAGGTGAGAGGACAAGTTCATATGGTGTCAATTTATAGGGTTTTGCCATCTAGACAAACTGTTTACAAGTCCTGCGATTGTTGGCAGTAAAAGTGTGAAAAAGCTACCGCCTGCTTGAAGGAGCCGTTTTCTTTTAAATTTGTTTCCCTTGTTTTTACAAGCCAAGGCACGTACAGTGGAACGATGTTGCTTTGTCTGTTGTCTAACACCTTCTGGCAGTTGAACATTGCCCTCAGTTAAATTTAAACAAAGTTCAGATATTAGATTAATGAAATCATTGTCGACACCATGTTTAAGTATAGCCTTCCTAAGCAAGGGTTTTGAAGTGCTTAGAACTGAAAATAAATGCCGTTGTTCATGTAGTTTCTTCAGTGTCATAATAGCGACTAATAGCCTTTTCTACTGTTCACCGGAAGATATACTGTAATTTCATTGTCGAAAATGTCGGTGACTACACGAAGATCCTCGGGCGTGCTCTGATTAAGATCCAATAAATGTAACCGTAGGGCTTGCTAGTCGCTTGAGTGTACGCTGACAACAGAAATTTTGGGGCGCCGGGGTATATCTGTTTATTGAGAGTTATGAGCGAGCTAGAATCACGAACGACTCGATAGATAATATAGATAGTGCAATTCAAAGCAAGGGTTCGCATACATTTGCTCTGATGAAACAGATTGTGTAGAACTAGGGTTATGGAAACGTGTTCATGATGAGATCGGACAGTGAACAGTTGTAGCATTTCCTGTGAGAACTGTTCAATGGATTCAGCCAAATCATCAATAATCAGCCACGAGTTCCGTTCAATACTATTGAAAACATCAAGTCCCCGTATGAATTGTATTGGTATGGTTGTGGCAATAGCTTTTATTTTATCATAGGACTGTTGCCAAATACTATAGCAATAGTAGATTTTTTTCGGTTTTTCCAAAAACATTTTATCGCAATTTTGAATTATTCTAGCTAAAAGCGTTGTTTTCCCCGACATTGAGGGTCCACACAGAAATGATCTGAAGGGTGTTTTAAATTGATACATGCTGTTGACAACAGTCGGACTATGACTAACGGTAAATCATACGTGTCCAATGAATAAGTAGTAATTTTCCCATAGATCTATCTATTCAAGAACAACAAAAACAATATTTCATGGCAACATTTATTACAGCAATATGATAACACTTGTTCAATGTGACACTTGGTCAACATGAAAACTCTATTTGTTCAACATGACCAATGATAACACTTTATAATAAACACTTATTGTTTTTAAACACTTTTCTGTACAAAACTTTTGTACATCAACACTTTTTGTCTTTAAACACTTTTGTCCATCTACAGCACTTTTGTACATCAACAAAATACACTTGGAACTAGCACAGTTGAACATTACAGTGAATTTAAAGGTAGACCCCCACCCCCGGGAGCCGGCCGTGGGAAGGGTCCCCCACCCCCCGGGAGCCGCGATGGAAAAATAATAGTTGTCGTCACTGCTAAGGGTTAGTGGATGGGTTAGTGGTGGTGGTTAGTGCTTGGGTTAGATTAGTGGGTTAGGTTAATTTATGAAAGGTTGAGTGGTGGTGGTTAGTTGGTTAGATTAGTTTATCCAGACCAAGTTGATTACGATAGTCTACGCATTCAACTCGGTCTGAAATACGATAGTGACCATGAGGCAGGACACTCACACCATTCTCGAGCACATAGACCTTGTCAGATATACACGACATTGCATTTTTTTCTACTCTCACAGTATAATTTCTATACTGTAGAGAGCGAATTGCAAGCACTTGTGCTCTTGGCACTAGGCTACTTTCTACACAGTCTCTGTACACGCTCATGTTAAAATTGTTCTTTACAAAATGTGTAGGCACCCCTTTGCATGTCTTCTTTTCATCCCCACTATGTGTTTCCACGCAATAAACTTTGGGACCCAGGAACACCCCCCTGGATATCAAATCACTCCCCGTCTCTGATTTTAATTTTAATAGTTGGTTGGGGGCTTGATGTTTCACCAGCTCGGGGTAGAGGGATGGATTCCAGTTGGTGAAATCCATCCGCGAGCTGATGTGCACCCCATTTTGCAAATCACCCAATAAATCTTCAGTCCCATTTACCTTTAACAGCAGAGAATCTGTATCCCCATAGTAAACTTGAACCTCCCCCTCCCGTGGCCATTGCACCTTGCACACATTGTAAAAGAACGACAACATGAGCTTTTTTGAAATTTCTAGAACTGAACTACCTCCTGCTATATTCTTGTTCAGTACTACTTTCGCTTTTTCCTGTGTAGAAGAACCATGCCGGCCTCTATGCTCGTGAATGATGTAAAATTAGGGTCGGCAATAATTCGTGCACACTCTAGAGGGTTAGTCACGACGTCGCAGCGAGATCTGTTGCGTACGCTTTCACACATTTTGCCAAACGCTGAATTTAGAATGAGCTTGTACAATTCCTTCTCTACCTTTGAATTTGCCCTAGAACGTTTATCGACAAAAGTATCGATAAACGTTTTCAAATAAGGTTTCTGATTGAACTGCAGGACCCTATGTATTTTGGTGATTTTGAAGCCATTGTTCACCATTCAGTGCAAAAGCACATGGTGAACAACGATATTCTATTTAGGGTCCAAATCAGCAATCATTTTCTGTTTAGAGGGGGTCCAATGCATCCCCATATCCTCAACCAATGATCGATTGTAGGGGCTCAGTGAGTCCCTGGTCACTGGTCGATTGATACAGGGAAAAACAAAATCTTTGACTGAGTCGTGAAGGGCCAGCGGAATGTGACCGTCAATTTCAAAGAACCATCCTTGTGGCCCGTTGTCCTCGACGGTTTTAATGTCGTGGAACTCACAAGGATTCTCAAGCCATTGATAGTTCCCACACGGCAAAGAGTAGTGGGACATTGCCGAGGGGTATAACGAGTTCATGTCCAAGAACACTGCATTTGACTTTACACCGGTGCTTTGTCCGCTCGGATCGGTTGATAAGACGCGGTCCCCGTGAAAAACATACCCTCCCCGCATTGAACGCTCTACAAAAAGGTGTTGATCTACGTCAGTGATTAGGCCTATTTCCTCCCTACTAATTTTTAAAATTAAATCCATTACTAGATGTGGTGTAGAAAAATAATATCCTATATCTAACCCGAACTCTGAATAGATCTGGTCTGTATTCTTACAGACTATATCCAACAGAGTTAGAACGTCACTGGCCAAGTACAGTCTACAATAATCCCACCCATTTTTACAATCCCCCTTAGCCCACACCTTCTTGGCAAACTCATACTCCTCGACTGTGCATTCACTGTTGGTCAGTGAATTGTGAAAAGCTTCAATTGGAGGTAGTTTTTCCTCGCTTAAGCGAGCGCCAGAGCAGTAAAAGTCGTATGCATATACACCTTTGCTGGTTAATAAGTCATACATTTCACTGTCTGGAAAGTGCTGTTTAAGCAAGGGAAAGCTATCAAAATGGTCGCTTTTCTGCACTTGAATTAGTTGACTTAAGGACTTGGGGAAAAAACTAAAAGAATCTAAAAACCTAATTTTATTCCAGCACGTACGCTCATTATCCACTACCTGCCATTTCAGTTCGAGAAGCAATAACTTCTCGGCCGATTTGGGAATGATGTTGTAGGTAAATGAATTATTTACCCATGGACTGTCTACTCCCCCTCCCTCCCTGTGCATACGTGCCAGTGCTGGTAAAATAAATTTTAAGTCATAATTAGAATTATGGATAAAAACAGGGATAAAAAACTGTTGGCTAACATTTAAATTACATGATTGATGTGCTACCCCCCTAAAATTACTACCCCCAGATGATATTTCCTGCCACAAGTGATCATGGTCTCTGACTTTCCCCCTCCCCCCTCTTTTCCCTTTAGTCCCCAAATCCTCCTCTACAAACTCCCCCTTACAAACCCAACATATTTTTTGATTTTTAATCGCGAGACGATCCTCTGCAGACAGCACCATTGGATAATGTGTATTTCTCAAACGAGAAATAGCACCATTAGCCGTGCCAATCAGTTTAGTCAATGCCTTGACCATGCACTCATTCTCATCCAATGTCTCAACTATTTCTAACAATCGCATGGTGTTAGAACTATCTCTTTGCGCATGAGCATAGGACACTGCAATGGCCTGGTGTTCTTTGATACGGTTTGGATATTGTGGGTCATTCACCTCCACTAGCTTAGCTTCGCAGTCTAAAGATATTTTGTTGCATTGGAGAAGGGTATTTTGAAAATTTTTAAAACGTAAATGGCCCTATCCCCTGAAACCGTTTCCACTGTCTGATATCCATGCCGTCTACAGTGTCTCATATGATTTCGCAACTTTAGTTCAGTCCAAAATCTAGAGAGGCATGTTGGACAGTAGAAACAGGTCCCCCGCCCCTTTTTACCCTCCCCCAGAACTCTACTAATGTCAGTGATAGGGTTAAAATGACCAATTGCATTTGGTTCAGTTCACTAGACGGCGTGTAAAGCAACCAAACCCAGTGTTTAACCAAATCAACTGACGGGCCCCTTAAGGGGAATACCACCCCCTTCTTTTTAGAACAAGTTCCATCTTCAAATTCTGTTTCGTATTGTACCACAGTAACGCCGATATTTAAATGGGCATTAGCCCTTTCAAAAATATCAATAGATCTTAGCGTTACTGGGTATTTTCCTTCTAAGCATGAGAAATCTACAACTGGGAAATCGGACCCGTCCTTCCCATGTACAGCCCAGTGATCTAAGTTCTTCTTGGTTGCGTCATCTGCTAGAGGCTGAAATGCTGATATGAGGAAAGCATACTTGAAACACTTTTGATCTGTTTCAAAACAAATCTTCTGGACACCACGACAACCTTCTAGATCTGGATTATAATTTAAAACTGTACCCTTATCCCTTTGCCCCCCTCTTAAAATAAAATCTTTCTTAAATTTACAAATATTTACGCTTAAATTTTCAATAAATAAAACTACAGACCCACTCCCGTTTTCGTTATAGTTCTCAAGATGCGCTATAATTTGCCCTACCCACTCACTAAAAACACCCTCAAAATTTTCTAAATTTGGATAAATTACGCGCATCTCGGAATGTATAAAATGATAGTAAACCTCGCTTTTCCCCTCATTCAAATAAAAAACCTTTAAAACAATTGAAACCTTAATTGAATCCCTACCCCCCACAATTGAATTTGGTTCTCCAGTAGTGCACGAATTTTATCTACATAGGCATGCACAATCTCTACAGGATCAAAAACAAAATTTCCCCCCATAAGTGTATTAAAAGGATCCCCAAACGTGGCAGTGAAAACAACTATATTATTTAATATTGTATTCGACAATTGAAAATCGGGGAAAGATGTACCCCCACCCCCAAGTTGTTCAACAATATTCGGGGTAGGCTCCACTTCAGTTGTTTGAAGTGGGTAATCAGTGGGAGGAGGGTTCCCTGTGAAATCATTTAAAATTTGTAAAGTGTTCGGGCTCAAGTCTACCAGCTCAACTGTGCTAGGTTCTACATTAAAAAAATCATCTAAAAACTTATCAATATTAAAAGGTACTTCAATAGAGTTGTCCCATGTTTCGTTGTCTTGAAACTCCATTGCCTCTTCTTCCTCTTCTTCACTGGACGGCGAATATGGGACCAATGCACCAACCTATAAATGAAAAATAGCTTATTTTCAATGTGTTCAAATCATCCCTACTGTTAAAATTTGGATTATTATTGCTTAAAAGCATTTGGTTAATTCAACTTAAGATAATCTAAGATATGACATAGAAGGTGGCAATTTGTTCGTTTATTTTCAAAGTGTTAATTTTTTTTTTTTTTTTTTTTTTTCGCGGCGTATCCCTGCGGCTTATCCCGCGGCGCTTTCCTGACCCGCGGCGCATCCCTGTGGCGCTTTCCTGACCCGCGGCGCATCCCTGCGGCGCATCCTGCGGCACTTTCCAGGCCCGCGGCGCATCCCGGCGGCGCTTCTCGGGCCCGCGGCACTTCAAGCAGCGCCTCCAACAGCTCTTCCCAGTCCCCTTTACATAATGCCCTTCAAAAGTTGAAATATTTCTAATTCCATATTTCTAATTCTCACGCGAGTGTTCCAGGATTGAACCATTAACTCGGTTTCCCCTCACTAAAATCTTTGGCACGATAGAAATATTCAGCGTAAATTAGGACGCTGATATGGATAAAATGGGATAATCTCTCTCTTAAAATTACGTGAAAAAGAGCATTCAGTTTCAAAGGTACCTAAAAATATATGTGATAGCAACAGAGAAAATAGTAAAGATTAGAAAAAATAGCATTTTGAGTTTCAAAGGCGGTGATTATTAATAGAAATTACCTAAAAATATTCGCTTATGAGATATCGAAGCGATAGCAAAGATTAGAAAAGAGTGGTTTCATTGTAAAAAATTACATTTAGATATGTAATAGTGGGGGTGAGGGGTTAATATCTCGCTGAGATAAGTTTATATTGGGATTGAAAAGGAAAAAACATTGGAAGAAATAGATAGGTAGGAAAAAAATGCTTACATTTGCATAATCCGTCTGGGCTTGGGTGCCCGAAGGACCAGGTAGTGCATGCTGGAGGGTAACCTCCGGACCTAGCGTCGATGGGGCAGCTATTAGAGGACCAAGGAGAGCGGATGTGCAAGCGATGTCATTAATTTCTTGTACAGGAGTTGTGACCTGTGCAGCCGGGACAGGGGCTGGTACAGACGGCTGCACTTGGGCAGGCAGTGTGGAGCTGGGGGTTTTGGCCAGCGACCATATTGCATGGCAGTAGCCTTCGCAGGGGGCGCATTATTAGCCCTTGCTTTCTTAGTGGGTGGCGGTGATGAGCATTCTTCGCTATTTGCGCTACCCGTAGCTCTCTTTGATGTAGGGACCGCAAATTCTTCATGATTTGCCTTAAAGAAGAGAAAAAAATTAGTATCAAATAATTTCCCCCTTTATTTTAAAGAATGAAAATTATTGACCATAATTTTGTCTAGAAAAGCATTTATCGCAAAGAAGTAAAAATTTCGAAATGTTATAAGCCCAAGAATCAGAGGGGGGCTTTAAATTAGATCGTTAACACACAGCTTATAGGCCTAAATTTGCAAACATAGGTTAAAATGTACACATAATATAAGCTTCTTGCAACTCCCAATGTGCTAGCCATGTACACTTTGTTTTCATTTTACAACGAAGCTGTTAGAATTGAAGGCATTGCCCTCCCCCCTTTTACGTAATTTACTTTACAGCGAAGCTGTTAGAAGCGATGTATTGCCCCCCTCCCTTTTACGTAATTTACTTTACAGCGAAGCTGTTAGAAGCGATGTATTGCCCCCTCCCCCCTTTTACATAATGTCCTAAATATATTGTTAGCAATTATTTTGTTTAGAATGCATTTCACCGGTTCTCCGGCAAATACAGGTTACGAATCCACAATCTAATTTTGCTTAAAATCGTTTTATTTGACGGGAAGAACAATCCTTTGGGCTAGACCGCGTTTGTAAACAAAACCGGAAGAGGGGTGACTAGGTAATTATAACCTTGCGGAAATGTATTGTCAAGTTAGTGGCTTAATAGCTAAGAGATAGACAGAAGTTGATAGGCTTACAGAAAGAATAAATTTATCGAAAAGGTATTTCTTTTTTGCGGTGGTTAGGTTTTGAGGGTAAAAGAATATATTTACGTTTTGCATTGAGTATAAAGATTGTATGGTTTGTGGGGGGGGATTTAGCTGGAAATATAGAGGGAAGGAATTTATCGAAAAGGTATTTCTTTTTGCGAGAATTTGGGATTGTAAGACAATGGGGGAGGGGGAGGGGGGATATTGTTAGACCCTAATTTGAAAATAACCTGTTTCTCTACTTCCATACAGGTTGTGTAGGCCTAGCTTAATTATTGTTTTAATTTGACAGAAGAATAGTTCCGTTGACCGCGTTTGTAAACCGGAAAGGGTGTCAGCTAATAATAGGCCTCGTGCTGGAGATTGTGTCAAAACAGAACGGGATTTTCATTAAAAATTGACAGAAGTCAGCGGTCACTTTAGCTGGAAAATAAAAAGTGGAATTTAACGAAAAGGTATTTCTATTGGCAAGAATTTTGGTTTGTAAGACAATGGGAGGGGGGTTGAGGGTAAAAAGAATATATTTGCGTTTTCCATTGAGTATAAGGATTGTATGGTGGTTAGGTTTGTTGGAGGGGGGGGTTGAGGGTAAAGGAATATATTTACGTTTTACATTGAGTATAAAGATTGTATGGTGGTTAGGTTTGTTGGGGGGGGGGTACTTACTTAAATATACTAGAGGGTGATCAAGGAAAATAATTTTATTTGAAAATAAAAATGCACTTACATTGCTAATTGCGGCTGCCAAGGCCTCAAGCTCATCAATTATGTCAATTGTTCTATCCATTGTCTCACAATACTTTCTGATAATTTAATCACATTGCTTGCCCGTTATATACGAAATCTCAAGGTCAAATTGTTATGTAAACAAAGTCCTCTGATTGGCAGAGAAGGAAACATGTGATCTAACTGTTACCATGGAAACTCACAACATTTGGCTTGAACAACAATAACAAATACTGTTTCCCGGAAACTCATAACATCTGTATCGAACAACAACAAGAAGGGAGTGACAAAGTTCCTGTTTTTCCATTCTCACTGACAAAATCCATAAAAACATCAAATAAATTGACCTACACACATAACCATCCATGAAAAACATCAAATAAATCGAGCAACACACATAACCATCCATATAACAGACAAAAATGTGAGAAAGTTCCTGTTTTTCAAATTCTCACTGACAAAAACCATAAAACATCAAATAAATCGACCAACACACATAACCATCCGTGAATTATGTAAAAAAAGTTATAGATGGCAGCAGTAGGGCCCCGTGGGAGTTATAGGGTCACCTCTACTCACACCACCATGGAATTTAACCCAAGTGACATCCCCCACCCCTTGGATGACCTGATATTAGTAATATATTTAAACCATATTAAAAGGTATTATTGAAAGACTTTTAACGAAATAAGCTGTTTCATTGAGTATTGTTAGATTTAACTCCCCCTCTGATAAAAATTATGCTTTTAAATCCCGTAATTCAAGTTTTTGCAACAAAGTCCTATCAGGATGCCCCCATAAAACACGCCACACCACCATGGCATCACCCCCATCCATCACCGTATGGCACCAGACTTTACTTTTTGTTCACGCAATTTTTCCCATATTAGGCTTCTTTAGTACTGTAGTTTGTTTATTTCTTGTTTTATGGTTTTGCCAGAGTTAAGAAATTTTTGGTGTGATAAGTTATTGAGTACATTGTGTTTTCGTATACGTTTGCTGACTTTGCCATTGTCAAGTTTCATGTATTGACATGGGCGTAGGCACCATATTGTCTAGGGGGGGGCAGTCGATAGTATGATGGAGGGCCTTTTATCAACTTCTTTTCCAACCATCTACTTTTTCCAGCCATATCTAATGTAAATTTGAAGGTATAGGGGGGGGGGGGGCAGCTGCCCCCCTGCCCGCCCTCCCTAATCCCGTGTGTATTGACTTGATATGGTTTAATTTCGCCATATTGAGTTTTCAGATGTGTATATTGATTTTTCGGTTATTGAGCTTCCTGTATCGACTCAAGGGAGCTGATAGCCATGCTATATTTCTTTAATGAATTGTGGAGATTTTATTTTGGATATTAAGGATTATCTACTTGGCTAACATAAGTGTGGTGTGATAATTGTACCCTCTTATAAATCGCTCAGGGTCAACTACGCTCCTCTGGAAAATCTAAATATCTCCGTCCCAGATATTAGTTCTTCTGACACAGCAAATTATTACCAATTCACTGCTTTATAATCCCGAACTAGGAAGGCTTCCTCACCTTCAAAAAAAACGTGACAAATTCTCCCTAAATTTCTATACAAATTACTTCTTAATACAAGGTATTAAAATCAGTATCAGAGAGGAAATCGGATAATGACTGTACTTGAGCCATAAGGGCTTCATATTTAAATGATTAAGTACAGAAGGCGAGTCTACAAGCCACAAGTCGGCTTTTTCACATGCAACTCCTGCACTAGTCTAGTGTACTCGACGCACTTGATCTGTTAGCTCCTTGTAAAATCGTTGTGGAAAAAGTTAGACGACGATCGCACAATCGCAGACGACTTTACACACCATTCGCTGGCTTTTGAGTGAGATTGCTTGTAAATTACCCAAATTTAATTACGTTAGCTTGTGCACAAGCTGCTAGTAGCATGGGAAAATATTGTATTATATTTAGAAATCTTAGCCTTTACAGTAGACGACAACACCCGATTTTCACATTCCACATGCCAGCTAGTTGGCAACTAAGCAAGTGGGAAATTTTGTGTGTATTCGACTATTAGCGTACTCGCCAACTCATTGGCTTCTTACAAACCGGCTTTCTAGCTTGTAAACTCATAACGTGTACTTAAGGCTTAAGGTTTTATACAACATTTCCATTGATATGACAGGTGGAAGTTCCAAATAGTGTGAATCTCTAGTGCCCAATTCTCTGAAGTTCAAAGAGTTAGGAGTTACGACCGAAAAAAATCAAGACCCGAACCCAACAACTTTTTCTGGAGCTAAAAGAAGAAAAACGTGGCTGCTTGTGGTCAGTCGGTGTAATTTTGACGAAGTGTGTTGCAAAATATTAATGAAAGCTGACTGTGAGACCAGGCAGCCAGAAAACCATTGTAGCAAAATTTGGGAGTAAGAACGGGGGCTGAGGAGGAGCAGACCCTCTTGTAAGGAATATTTTCTGTTTATTTTAAGTTTTAATGTCGCCCTTAACTTTCATATAAAAAAATTCTAACTTTAATTTGTATAAAGACGGCAATGCTTCAATTGAAACGAATATTTGTGGAACAGATCAACACACACTATCTCACCTGTACCTAAAAGTACTTGGCAAATTTACTATGGAAAATTGTCATCAGTTTTCATTGGGCGTATTACAGCAAAAGCAGAAAGCACAAAACTGAATATACTAGCAATATTTTTCTTCAGTAGCTTACTGGATAACTAGCTCTCTCGTGGTCCTACATTTTTTAGTCTACTAAGTAGTAAACAGTGTTTTTAGGAGGAATTCTGTTAGTTATCTAGTAGCTGTATAGCTTCCACATTACTGTCCTTCGAATTATAATGTTCACGTTTCTTGCCGTGCTGTACATTATTCTCTTTTACTGTTAGCATCTTAAATCTATTTTCCAACAGAATTCCTTTTACATTTAAGATGTAAGCAGTCAAAAATGATTGAAGTCTGTTTTTTTTTTGAAA